>REGO01001057.1:88614-99083 GCA_010120015.1 Rhombomys opimus
AGATGTAGCCCATGGCAGTTCAGTATCCAAGTGGGTTCCATTGTAATAGGAACAGGGACTGTCTCTGACATAAACTGAATGGCCTGTTCTTTAATTACCTCCCCCTGAGTGGGAAGCAGCATTACCAGGCCACAGAAGAAGACATTGCAGCCACTCCTGATGATACCTAATTGACTAGGATCAGAAAGAAGTAAAAGAAGATATCCCCTATCAGTGGACTTGGGGAGGAGCATGCATGCAGAGGGTGGAGGAAGGGAGGGATTGGGATGGGAGGAGGGAGGTTACCACAGGGGGGGATAAAGTGCATAAAGTGTAATTAATAAAGAATTAAAAAATAATTTTAAGGACTGGATGTAGTGGCATACACCTTTCATTGCAGTATTCATGAGGCAAAGATAGGTGGATCTCTGTGAGTTTGAGGATAACCTGGTCTACATAATGAGCTCCAGGACAGGCAGAACTGTGAAAAAAGATCCTTTCTCAAAAATAAAAAATGGTAATTTTAAAATAAAAAAAATAATTGTGTTGGTATTTTAATTGGAACTGATTGACCCTGTAGTTTGCTTTTGGTAGAATGACCTTTCATATTAAGTTAATCCTATGATCCATAAGCATGGGAGATCTTTCCACCTTCTGATATCTTCAATTTCTTTCTCCAGTGATTTGAAGTGTTTTTCATACAAGTATTTCACTTTCTTGGTTTGAATCACTCTAAGGTACTTTATGATATTTGTAGCTATTGTCAAGGAAGTCTCAGCCCACTTGTCTTTTGCATACAGGAGGGTTACTGATTTATTTGACTTAATTTTGTATCCAGCAACTTTGCTGGACTTGAATTCCTTGGTAGATTTTTGAAGGTCACTCATGCACACTATCATATCATCTGTGAATAATGATACTTTGACTTCTTCCTTTCCAATTGTATTCCCTTGATCTCCTTTAGTTGTCTTATTGTTCTAGTTAGGATTTCAAGTAGTATGTTGAAGAGATAAGAAGTGGGAAGCCACTCTTTGTCACTGATTTCAGTGGAATTGATTTAGGACTCTCTCTCCCTTTAGTTTGATGATGGCTATAGTTTTTCTGTATAATGTCATTACTTTTTTAGGTATGTGCCTTGTATCCCTTATCTCTCAAAGACTTTAAACTTGAACAGGTGTTGAATTTTGTCAAATGGTTTTTCCACATCTGAAGAGATGACCTTTTTTTTTTCATTTAGTTTGTTAATATGGTAGAATCCATTGATGGACTTCTGAACATTAAACCACTCTGCATGCCTGGGGTGAAGCCTACGAGGATATGGTTTATGATATCTTTAATATGTTCTTGAATTTGGTTTGTGAGTATTTAACTGAATATTTTTGTGTCAATATTCATAATGAAAATTGGTCTGTAATTCTCTTTCTGTGTTGAGTCTTTGTGTGGTTTTAGGTATTAAGGTGACTGTGGCCTCATAAAATGAGTTTGGTAATGTTCCTTCTTTTTCTATATTGTGTAATAGTTTAAAAAGTATTGGTATTAGCTCTTCTTTGAAGGCATAGTAGAATTCTGCACTGAAAGCATCTGGTCCTGGTACTTTTTGGTTGGGTTACTTTTGATGACTGCTTCTATTTCCTTAGGGCATATAGGACAATTTAGTTTATTTAGCTGATCTTGATTCAGCTTTGGTAAATAGAGTCTATCAAGAATATTGTCCATTTCATGTAGGTTTTGAAGTAGGACCTACTGATTCTTTTGATTTCCTCATGTCTTTCATTATGTTCCCCCTTTTGTTTATAATTTTGTTGATTTGGATAGTAGCTCTTTGCATTTTACTTAGTTGTGCTAAGGGTTTGTCTATCATGTTAATTTTCTCAAAGAACTAGCTCTTGGTCTCATTGATTATTTGAATTGTTTTTTGTTTCTAATTTATTTATTTCAGCCCTGAGTTTGATTATTTCCTGCTGTCTCTTCTTCTTTTGTGTGTCTGCTTCTTTTTATTTTTCTAGGGTTTTCAGGTGTGCTGTTGTTTGTATGAGATGTCTCGAAATTTTTTTCTTTATGAAGGCACTTAGTGCTATGAACTTTCCTCTTTTCACTGCATTCATTGTTTCCCATAAGTTTGGGTATGGTATGCCTTCATTTTAATTGAATTCTAGGAAGTCTTTAATTTCTTTATTTCTTTCCTGAAACAGCTATCATTGTGTGGAGAGCTGTTCAGTTTCTATGCATAGGTAGGGTTTTGTTATTTTTGTTATTGTTGAGGTCCTGCTTTAGAGCATGATGTTCTGATAGATACAAATGATTATTTCAATCTCTTTGTACCAGTTGATGCTTCTTTTATGTCCAACTATTTGGTCAGTTTTGAAGAAGGTTCCATGAAGTGCTGAGAAGTTATATTTTTTGTGTGTGTGTTTGGGTGAAAAGCTTTGTAGACATATAGTAGCTTCATTTGATTTATGAGTTCTGTTAGCATTGTTATTTCGCTATTTAGCTTCCATCTCAATCATGTGTTCCTTGGTGAGAGTGGGATGTTGAAGTCTCCCACTATTAATGTGTTGGGATGGATGTATGATTTAAGATTTAATAAAGTTTCTTTTATAAATGCAGGTGCCCTGGTATTTGGGGAATAGATGTTCAGGACAGTAACGTCCTCATAATGAATTTCTCTTTTGATGAGAATGACATGTCCTTCCCCATCTCTTTGATTAACTTTGCTTGAAAGGCTATTTTATTAGATATTATGATGGCTAGTTTGCTTGCTTCTTGGGTCCATTTGCTTGTAAAATATTTTTTCCATTCCTTTACTCTGAGGTATTGTCTATCTTTGTTGCTGAGGTGTGTTTCTATAATGCAGCAGAATGTTGGATCCTTTTTGCATACACATTCTATTAGTCTCTAAAATTTTACTGGAGAATTCAGTCCATTTATGTTGATAGGTATTAGTGACCTATGAATGCTTGTTCTCTTTTTTGTGGAGTTGGTGGTAATAGTGTGTTTGTGTGCTTGTTCGGTTCTGATTATTTGTTGTGACATTATCTATATCCTGTATGTTTAGGGGTATAGTTGATGTCGTTGGGCTGGAGTTTTCCTTCTCTTATTTTCTGTAGGTCTGGGTTGCTGCATAGATACCTTTTAAATTTAGTTTTGTCATGTAATATCTTGTTTTCTCCATCATTGCTGACTGAAAATTTTGCTCACTACAGTAGTCTGAGTTGGCATCTGTGGACTCTAAGTATCTGCATGGCTTCTGCCCAGGCCCTTTTGGCTTTCATAGTCTCTGTTGAGAAGTCAGGTATGAGTCAGATAGAGCTAATTTTATATGTTACTTTTCCTTTTCCCATGCTGTTTTCAATATTTTTTCTTTGCTCTACAGATTTAGTGTTTTGTGTGTTATGTGGCAGGAAGATTTTCTTGCTAGTCTAGTCTATTTGGTACTTTGTAAGCCTTTACAATATTTAAGGGCATCTCTTTCTTTCAGTTAGGGAAACTTTCTTCTATGATTCTCCTGAAAATATTTTATGTATCTTGGTTTCCTGTCTGTCTATGATGGCCTCAATTTTTTTTGGTTGTATTTGCTTGTATTTCTTTGAGAGGTTTGTTCAGTTTCTCTTTATGTGCCTCTAATAACTGCATAATCATATATTTAAGGTCATTTTCCTTCATCTGCATTAAAATATCCATTCTTTGGGAGGGCATTTCTGTTGGAGTCATGATGTCCTATTTTTTGCTGATTGTGTTCCTATGCTGTTCTTTAGCCAGCTGACTGTCCATAGTTTGGCTATTTGTTCCTGGAACCTACACTGAAAACTTGATTCTCCTGAATTTGGAGTCTGGAGTAGTCTTCAGGAAGATGAGAGAGTTTCAGGGGCTCACAAATTAGTGCTGGTGATTCGAATGCAGCTATGGAAGACAGGGTGTGGGCATGATAACCTTGAAGGGCAGTGCCAGGCGCTCGTGTGTATGTGTGTTGAAACCCTGAAAGGTGGATTTCAGACACTGCTGTGGAGCAGAGGCGTGTTGGGGGTGTCTCAGAAGGGAGATGGCATGCAGCTTACCACCCTTCAAACATAGACCTCCTGGTCTTACATGTACTGCTCTCCAGTACTGCTCTCCTGGTTCTCAGATTTGTCTGAGCTCCACCATATTGAATCAGGGATCCCTGTGATGCTATTGTTCACCTTGTCTCCAGAGGGTAATCAGTGGAACCATGGCTTGGAGGCTGGGAAGCTGTCCCAGAAATCCTGACACTGCTGCCTTCAGGCGAGTGGGAGGGATACAATGTCTGGCTGCTAGAGTGGAGGTTCCCTGTATCAGGCTGTTATACACTCACTGGAATCCCTGGATATGTGGTTCCACAATCAGCAGAGTATGTGGAAAGGGCAAG
The DNA here is from genome assembly GCA_010120015.1 of Rhombomys opimus. Classification (NCBI taxonomy): domain Eukaryota; kingdom Metazoa; phylum Chordata; class Mammalia; order Rodentia; family Muridae; genus Rhombomys; species Rhombomys opimus. The sequence goes on from REGO01001057.1 coordinate 92,978, forward strand.
GGGCCCACAGTTCACTACTTCTGAACCAGGGAGGTGGCCACAGAGTGCCTGTATCCCATCAACCCCAATGCCCGGGATGTCCCCACCAGTCCGGAAATTACCAAAGTTGATGCTCTGGTTCTAGCCACCTTTCCACTCACTGGTGTTGCATCCTCTGCTCCTCACATATGGTACCCACTGGTCACCACCACCTTGGTTTCTTCTCTACTATATTTTTTAAGGTTTAAATAGGTAGGTCAAGGGTTTACACTATACATTTGCACTCAGTCTCATTGACTCTGAGATAAATTATGTTTGGAATAAACATATGATACAAGCCTTGCTGTGGGAAGTGCATGTCTCTCTAGTTTTCCTATTTGATCTGTTGTATCCCACTGGAGGATGCTTCACAAGACACTACAGCATCATCTCAATAGATATGGGATTATTATTGTTTTAGGGTTGACATTCAAAGGGCATACAAACAAATTCATGAAATTGTTCAATCAGAAAGCAGCTTTGAATAGATGCTTGTTCTGATTCCAATGTGAAAAAATCTGTTATACCCAGGGGTACTCTCAGTAGAACAATGTTTGAAACTGCGACAATATCAGTACTCAGTTGAGAATAGTAAATTCGGATGCCAGTATCAGCTTCAGATTTCTAATTCTCTAACAGGAGTTTAGCAAGCAATGCTCAGTAATAGTGCAGTGACATAATTTTATTAAAATATGACCAAAATGAAAATAGCAAAAGTTTAGTAAATTCCAGTGCCCATATATTATCATTTACTTTTTTTCTTGAGTCATTATCAAGTATCAAATTTAACTCATGATAGAGGCTAGAGACATGCTTCATGTTGGGTTCTACACAGTTTATAGCTCGTCTCATTCATTTGTATGTTGAGATGATTTCTGTTTAGCTTATTATTGTAGCAATTTCAATTTTTGTAGCAGTTTTATTAAATTTATCTCATAACATCTACAATTTAAATTATCCAAAATACTACATTTAACCTTGCAATTTATTTCATATTATATATAGATACTCAATATATAACTTATAAATAACCATTTAATATTCCAAACATGGCTATAAATCCCACATTTTGTGGGTCTTATGTTAAAGGAAACAATTAAGTTTAGTTAATTTCAAAATTAACTAAACAATGTGTAAAAAAATTTCTAGTATTACTTAAAAAGAAACAAAAGAAAAATCTCCATGATAAGGAAGTTATTTTGTACTCTCAAGTGGAAATCCACATTCATTTGAACAGTTAGGGTACTTCCCTTTGAGATGGACATATTTGGGCAAATACTTGGAATACAGTGTAGAAATCTGGGAGGAAATAGTTTAAGGAGTGGGAGGTGGGAAAGACATGCTTTACAATGTAGTGTGGCCAGAATGATCAAGAACAAACAGGGACAAGTGGTTTACAGAATATGAACTTTAAATTTTATTTGAAACTGATTTTGGAAAGCAATTCACAAATGAAATAAACACAAATATATAAGAATTAATTTTATAAAACAATAAAAAAACACAAGTTAAAGGAAAAAAAGTATTTATTTTGTTTAAAAAGGTTCAAGTATTTTGACCATATTCTGTACCCTTACCCATCTCCTCCCAGGTTCTACCAATGTTCCTATCTGCCCAACTTCATGTTTTTAAAGGGAAGCTAGTATCTTAATGTCCAAACAAGTACTCAATATAACAAATAAGAACAAATGATCCCTAGAAGACATACAGTGAACTTGTCAGTCGTATACATAAAACACTTCTTTTTATTATTATTATTATTAGTTACATTTTATTAACTCTGTATCCCAGCTGGATCCTGCTCCCTTATTCCCTCCCAATCCCACCCTCTCACCCTCATCTCCTCCCTGCCCCTTTCCAAGTCCACGGATTGGGAGGACCTCCTCCCCTTTCATCTGACCCCGTAGGAGCTCCACAAGGACCAAATATATCTGAGCACAGGGGTTTTTCTGAAACGGTTTCCCCAACCAAGGACGATGTATGGATAAAACCTAAAACCTTTGCTTGGACGAAGCTCGTGGTAGCTCAGTAACCAATTGATTTCCCATAGTAAGGGGAACAGGGCCTATTTCTAACAGGAACTCAATGGCAGGCTCTTTGACCTCCCCACCCCCCAAGGGAGGAGCAGTCCTGCTAGACCACAGAGGAGGACTTTGCAGCCAGTCCTGAAGATACCTGATATAAGAGGGTCATAAAACACTTCCTACATTTTAAGATCAAAGCATAAAGTATTTATTGCCAGGCACTAAAGCAAGAATGGATATTACATTGTATACTAATATATTTTTTCTGATGATAAAAGGGACTAGCAAATAATTTTATTAAAATAATGAGCTATGGTAATTTAATAAAAAATAATAAATAATAAATGCAGAATAAAAAGTGTAAAAAATACTAACCTAGAAAGGTGATAAAGCCTTGCCTAAATAACAAAACTTAAAGTACTAACATAGCTAATTTAAATTATTATAAATTAACATAAAATATAAGTATTAACTGTATATGTTGATGTAGGGTTATTTTTATTACAGGAAATTTTTAATTCATTACAGAAATTTATTACAGAAACAATTAAGTAACATCAATGATTTGTCTGAAGTATTCCAAAAATATTAAAGAGAAGTTGATAGATAAATTTATAGACAGAAAGGAAACAACCATTCAAACTGACCAGGAAGATTTTTATAATACCGCTATTCAATATAAATAAATGACAACTTGTTAACAACATGTTACTTTAAAAAAAAAAAGTAACATGACAGAAAAAAAGTAAGTCATGCCAGGTAAGACAAACTCTTATTTTCACAGAAAAAGAGAATAATATAAACAGGGAAATAGAAAATTCTAATCATTAGGTAGCATATTTTGAAGGAAAACAGAGCATTCATATCCGAAAATATGAGTACCACTGATAAACATAAAGGCACTAAATTTAAATATTTCTTTCAGTGAAGTATAGGACAGTAAGACAAATAAATTGAATGAGAAGAAGAAAATCATGTGATATAACAATAAAAAATAACTTGAGTAATTTGGAAGGTCGATAGATTAATAAGGAAGAAAGAAAAAACAACACTACAGTCATTAAAACCACAAGTGGTTTTGTTTTTAATATTAGAGATTGCTACTAAAATAAAATCTGCAGTCTAAAATATTAGAAATATAGACCTCAAACCCCCTGCTCAGATGTAGCCCATGACAATTCAGTGTCCAAGTGGGTTCCCTAGTGAGGGGAACAGGGACTGTCTCTGACATGAACTCGGTGGTTGGCTCTTTGATCACCTCCCCCTAACAGGGAACAGCCTTACCAGGCCACAGAAGAAGACAATGCAGCCAGTTCTGATGAAACCTGACAGGCTGAGGTCAAATGGAAGGGGAGGAGGACTGTCAGTGGACTTGGAGAGGGGCATGGGAAGAGATGAGGGAGGGGGGGTGGGATTGGAAGGGAATGAAGGAGGATATAAGGCTGGGATACAAAGTGAATAATCTGTAATTAATACAAAAATATTTTTTTATTTTTTATGATTTTTATTTTTATATTAATCACCGGTTATTTAGTTGTATTCCAGCCATAGCCCCCTCCTTCATTCCCTCCCAACCCCACCCACCCTCCTTCCCTCATCTCTTCCCTGCCCCTTTCCAACTCCACTGATAAGGGAAGTTCTCCTCTACTTCCATCTGACCCTAGCTTATTAGGTATCTTCAGGACTGTCTGCAATGTCCTCCTTTGTGGCCTAGCAAGGCTGCCCATCCCTCGGGGTTAGGGGAAGAAGTCAAAGAGCCAGCCATTGCGTTCATGTCAGAAATAGTTCCTGTACCCCTTACTAGGGTACTCACTTGGAGACTAAGCTGCCATGGGCTACATCTGAGCAGGGGTTCTAGGTTATATCCATACATGGTCCTTAGTTGGACAAACAGTGTCATAAAAGACCCCTGTGCCCTGATATAGTTAGCTCTTTTGTAGCTCCTGTCTTCTCCAGCTCATACTAACTCCCCCTTCTTTCATATGACTTTCTGCACTCTACCGAAGGTTTGATTATGAGTCTCAGCATCTGCTTTGATACACTACAAGGGTCTTTCAGAGGCCCTTGATGGTAGGCTCCTGTCCTGTTTCTTATTTTCTCCTACTTCCAATGTCCATCCCATTTGTCTTTCTAAGTGAGGATTGATCATGTTACTCCAGGTTCTCTTTCTTATTTATCTTATTTAGCAATGGGGGAATGGATACAGAAATTATGGTACTTTTACACAATGGAATAGTACTCAGCAATTAAAAACAAGGAAATTATGAAATTTGCAGGCAAATGGTAGGATCTAGAAAAGATCATCCTGAGTGAGGTATCCCAGGAGCAGAAAGACACACACTTATATATACTCACTTATAAGTGGGTACTGGGTTTATAAGATAGGATAAACATACTAAAATCTATACACCTAAAGAAGATAAAAAACATTTTTAATTAAAAAAAAATACAGACCAAGTTCATTGGCACACATTTGATTTTTTTGTCGTTTTGTTTTGTTAATTGATTTTTTTATTTACTGTATATCCTGAACATAGCCCTCTCAGTCCTCTTTTCCCATTCCATCTTCCATTCCCCTTCCCTCTCCATGCTCTCCAATTCCTCAGAAAAAGGGAGCTCCATCTACCCATCTACACCAACTCAAAAAGTCACCTCAGGACTGGGTTCATCATCTTCTCCTATGGCCTGGCATGGCAACCCTGTCAGGGGGAGTGATCAACAGAGTCCATGTGAGAGACAGCCCTCATTCCCCTTACTAGTGAACCCACATGAAACCCCAACTGCCCATTGTATACATCTGCGTAGGGACCCAGGTCTAGTTTTTACATGGTCCTTTGTCAGTGCTTCAGTTTTCCCAAGCCCCTCTAGACCCTGGCTAGTTGGCTTTGTTGGTCTTCCTAAGGAATTTCTGTCACCTCCAGGCCCTTTGATCCTTCCCCCCATTTTTCATCAAGACTCTTTACACTTTGCCTAATGTTTGGCCATGAGTCTCAGCAATTGTTTTAGTCTGCTGCTGCGTAGAACCTCTCATAAGACTCTTGTTGGTGAACATAGAAGAATATCTTTATTAGTGTCAGAGGTTAACTCTCTCCCATGAGGAAGGTTTTAAGTTGGAACTGGCACTGCTTGGATATTCTCTCAATTTCTGCTCTGTCTTTATCCATGCATATCTTGTAGGAAGGGTAAATTTTGGGTCTAATTTTTGCGGGTAGTTTGGTGTCACCCTCCCTCCACTAGAGGTCCTTTCTAGTTAGAATGTTTCCTCCTTAGTCTCTATGAACTACTAGAAGACTCAGTTAGAGTCACCCCCATTTCTTCCCAGAAACCTACCTTGTCTTAGGCATCCAGCTTGTCACAGAGATGTCCCTGTCCAAGGTTTCTAGTCTCTCTGTAGGCTCTCTGTCTCCCCATGCCTCTTCTCTCCAGGTCTGGTTTCCACCCTCATTTCTCTCTGTGCTCCATCTGATACCTTGTTTGCACTCTTCAACCACTTCTGCTGCCTATTGAATTTCCCCTTTTGAGTGATATTTAAGCCTCTTCCTTGGATCCTCCTTGTTACTTATCTCCTTTGAATCTGTGAATTGTAGTATGCCTGTACTATACTGTATGGCTAAAACCTGGTTATAAGTGAGTAAATTTCATGTGTGTTGTTCTGGTTCCTGGCTACCTCACTCAGGATGATATCTTCTACTTCCATCCGTTTGCCTGTATTTTCCATTATTTCATTGTTTCTTTCTCATAGGTGAGTAGTATTCCATTGTGTAAATGTACCACAATTTCTCTATTCATTCTTCAGTTGAGGGATATCTAGTTTATTTCTGGTTTTTGACTTATATTAATAAAGCTGCTATGAAAATAGTTGAACAAGTGTGAGTTCTTTATATATTTTGGATATTAGCCATTTGTTGGATGTAAGATTGGTGAATATCTTTTTCCATTCTGTATACTGCTGCTTTGTGCTGTTGACATTGTCATTTCCCTTATAGAAAATTTTCAGTTTCAAGAGGTCCCTTTTATTAATTGTTGATCTTAGAACCTGAGCTGTTGGTGTTCTGTTCAGGAAG
>REGO01001057.1:109407-137323 GCA_010120015.1 Rhombomys opimus
AAAAAATTAAAAATCATCTAAAAAAACCAACAACAACAAAACTCTCTTTACATCAAATGGAGACAATCATAAGAAAACATATCATAGCTGGATACATCACTGAAAACAAAGGGTAATAGGAAGCCCAATCTGAAAGCATATATTTACATCACTGCTACTGCATCTATTAAAGATACATTTTAGAAGAAGGAGCCAGATTATATGAACCTGAATACCAGGAAGTCTGCTGTGAAGTAGTCCCCCTAAGAACGGCTCCATAAAAATTATATGGGAACCATGCTTCATCAGTCATCATATTAACACAAATCATAGATGAAGAACTATGGGAAACTAATGCCTATTTGGAGAACTAGAATTCACCTCTCCAACAGATAAACCCTCTTATTTGTTGTTCAGTGCAGAATAATCAGCTTTGAAACCATACTCACAGGAACAACAAAACCACTCATCAGATAGTATTCATATGTGTTTGGACATACCCATAGCATACTTACATGCACACACATGCACGCACACTCACAGACATTTAACTATAATAATAAAGAAAAACAATGCTATCAAAATGAGTGTTGGGGGGCATGGCAGTGAGGGTTTATGTGAGAAGCTAGAGGTAGAAAACAGAGGGGGATAATTAATGCAATTCTATTTAAATTAAAATATATCATAAAATAAAATAAACCCTGTAGACCATGATAATGAAACAAAGCCAAGTCAAGTTCAATCTACGAAAATTTACAAGATTCTTACTGTTTTACAGATAAGATAATATCTAATTGATTTTAAGTAAGGAGATATGTTTAAAATATAAGCCTCAACAGATGCAGTAAACATACCACACACTATGTGGTTTAACAAACTAAAAAAAGAAAAAAAAAAAAAAAGCGGTGAAAATGTTCCTAGCCAAGGACATCCTTCTGAGTTTCATGTAAAAGCAGAGGTTATTTTACTGAAAGCTGGAAGAAAGTTGACCCTCATGAAAACTACTAAACAATTTAACAAAATTCTAATCTTGTTCTAGAGTCTCGAATCTAGACCCACTCTATCAGTTAGGATCTATGAGCTCTGAAATCAAATATTTAGTTAAAGATCATTTGAAACAAAATTCTATAGGTACTGTGCAGCTTTCCTAGAATGCTTCTAGTACATCACAAAGAGAATGAACTATTTGAGAATGAAAGTTTAATGAAAAGAAAGCAGAATCACTAGAGAGATGGTCGTGGTGGTGTGAATATGAATGGCCTCATAAGCTAACAGAATAATCAGTCACCAGGAAATGGAACAATTTGAAAGGATTAGGGGGTATGTTCTTTTTGGAGGACATGTGTCAGAGTGGTTGACCATGGCAAAAAGCCCATGCCAAGCCCACAGTCTCTTCTTTCTGTCTACAGATAAGGATATACAACTCTCAACTACTTCTCCAGCTTCATGTCTGCCTGCATCCCACCATGCTCCCTACCACCATGACAGTGGACTAAACTTCTGAAACTGTAAGCAAGTCCCCATTAATTGCTTTACCTTGTAAGTGTTGCTGTGGTCATGGTCTCCCTTAGCACCAATAGAACATTGACTAAAAGAATGGCTCAGCAGTTAAGAGCACCTGAGGTTTTTGAAGAGAACCTATTTTCAGTTTCAGCATGCCATAACATGTTCCCACACCCCTACTACACATAGATGCAGGATGGCAAAGAACCATCAGTAACTTCCTTTCCAGGGCACACAACAGCTTTTTCTGTAGAAAAACTCTTATACACAAAGAAGAAAACTAAATAAATCTCATTTTAAAAGGAGATAATAAAATTAAGAAAAGTTTTCTATCTATATTGAAAGAAATGAAAAAGCTCATTCATGATTATAAAGGGTTGCCAAAATGAAATTTAATCAAGTGGATTCTATAGATCTGCTACGTGTATGAAAGTTGGGTGTTATTGATCAAGGCAATAGAAGAGTGATACGAGAGGAATTTTAGAGAACTTTGAGGAGGCTATCTGCTCCCTGACAAGGCAAAGTTCAATCAAGACAGTTGTCTTATTGCTGTTTCTGGCAGCATTCTTTTGATTTCATTCTGAGATTGGAATACAGTGTTATTTTAAAGTCTGTATCTTTGCCTATGTTCTGACTACCTTTTAAATATTTTATCTACTAACATAGATTTTTCTCTGTAGCTCTCTTCTTTTCTATAATTTTTCTGTAATGTTTTTATTACATTCTACATTCTCTTATTGAATCCTTAGATATTCTCTTATATATACCTCTAAAATGCATTCTTTTAAAAAGTTTTTCCCATATATTACATATGAACCACATTTTCTCCCCTCTCCCCTCCCCTCAACCTCTCTCTCCACATCCCCTGTCCCTACATCTACCTAGCCCCTTCCCCTCTGCTAATCTCCCCTCAGAAAGGAGCGGGCCTTCCAAAGACATCAACAAACACAGCATAACAAGCTACAATAAGATCAGGCATATACATCAAGGCTGAACAATGCAACCCAGTTGGAGGGGATGGGTCAGACAAGTAAGCAAAAGAGTCAGGGACATTAGGATTGCCACAGTTACACCCAACTACTCAGCTACAACATTTATGCAGAGGGCCTAGGACAGACCACTACAGGTTTCCTGAACTCTGAGTTCCCAAGTGCAGATAGGTTGATTCTATAGGCTGTGTTCTCATGCTGTGTGTGTCACTGATCCCTCTGATTATACCTATTTTTCCTCCCTCTCCTCCACAGATCACTCCAAGTTCTGCCTAATGTTTGGCTCTGGTACTTTGCATCTGCTCCCATCTGCTCTCATCGGTTGTCAGATGAAGTCTCCCTGGTCTCTTTGATGTTGATTCTGCTAGCTTGTGGTCCTAGCACAATCTGAGGGCAGAACAAAGGGTAGGTCAATGGTTTTGTGGCTAGAGTGGTGTCCCTAGTCCTCCACCTTAAGGGCTTTCTTGGTTACAGGTGGTTCAGGTTCTGTGCTCCAAATTACTAGTAGGAGTGCATACTTGTTCAGGCTCTTTGAAAGTCAACATGGCAGTTTCTCAGAAAATTAGAAGTGGTCTACCTGAAGACACGGCTATTATCACTCTTAGGCATGTACCCTAAAGTTGTTACATCCTATTACAAGGAAACTTGCTCAACTATGTTCATAGCAGCTTCATTCACAATAGGCAGAAACTGGAAACAACCTAGTTTTGCTCAACCACAGACTGGATAAAGAAAATGTAATACACAATGGAGTTTCATGATACAGTTTGCAGACCCAGGGAGGCTAAGAAAGAATGAGGGCTTCACGGGGGACACGAGGATCTCCCTGGGAAGTAAAAATGAAATAAAATTTGTGGGTGGGCTGGGGACAGACATGTGGGTGTAAGAATATAAGGGATCAGGTGGTACTGGGGTAAATGACTAGAATTAGGGGGAATTTCAGGAGTGAGTTAGAAAACTAGTTCAGGGGTAACTCAATGAAATCTACAAAAGTAACCCTAGTAAAATGCATTCTAGCCTCTACCAATGATCTGGATTTCTGGCCACTTTCACATTTTGAAGTGAGAGCACCATTATCTTGTGTTTTGGAAAGAAAATTTGGTAGGCTTGGGATGTCATAACAAAACGCTATCAACACAAAGCAGCCAAAACTGTTTTCTCACGTTTTGGAATACCAGGAGTCCAGGGCAATTTTAAGTTACCAGCACCTTGTGTGTCTTCTGAGGCTAGCTCTTAGTGGATATCCAGCTCTTCACTTGGTCCACATGGCAGAAGAGGAAAGAAAACCAATTTTATGGCTTTCACATTAATTAAACAATTCCAAATATTCTTGGGCAATGCTAATTTTAATCTTTATTAATTTAATCAGTTCGAGACCATATATGATATGTGATCTTTTTTATTTCAGTGCCCAATTCAAATATGAAAATATGATTTAGTCAGCATCACACAGACACACACACACACACACACACACACATACACACACACACACACACTGAGGATAGAGAAAGAAAGAGGTAGAGAAATACCTTTATAGTTTAACTCAGTACCTGGGGAAAAATATCAGTTTAAAAGCAAACCTTAAAAGTCACGTTAAAAATGTGTAAAGACTAGAAAACTTGAGCAATAAGTTTTTTTTTTTCACTGTTAAGTCTGCTCTAGCTGCACTCATAAGAAGTAAATACAGGCATACATTATGCAAAAGTATTTCTGACAAGCTATATCAGTCATTTCCTATTTTCTCACTGACTATAAAATAAATTCCAAGAGGCTTTAAAAGCACATGGAAATTAGTTTATAAGGCTGTTGTCCTTAAGACTTATTTTTGAGTCCTTAAATATGAGGCAGAAGTCTAGGTTACAAACATCAGAAAACAATTCTAACTTATTTGAGCAAAAAAGAAGTTTATAAAAACAATATTGGGTGGAAAGCCAGCTTAGAATATGAGCAAGAATGTTGAGCGCCAGATTTCAGGGAGGTAGAGAGCAGTTGTTACATCCTGGAGCAATTATGTCAAGATATTCTTGCTGCAACTTGTCCAGTGTACGGCATGTGTCTGCTATGTTTCCAATATCTCTACACTTTATGTTCAGTGGTTTATAATCAGTGTGAGCACTGAAGGGGAAGTCAAATTCATACTTCCTAGAATTTTACCTTTCCGAGAGAGTTATAGCAAAAGGGATATATTATCCTCATGGCTTCTATATAAGAAAACTGTTTGGTACCCATGAAGATTCCTAAAGACAAAAAGGACAATAGATAGTGAATTCATCTGCCAGCAGCCAAAGGATGACAACTGTCAAACTATATGGTTCCCATCATCAGAGTTTAGCAACAAATTACTTTTAAATTAGCTTACTTCCCAATAGATAACAAAATAAAACGTAAAATATTGCATTTTTATTGATATATTGAATAATGTTTCTACCCATTCATCTTTCAAGTTTTCAGACATTTCTTTTTCTTAATAGTACAAGAAAAAAGAATCATAGTCATATTGCTACTTTTTGTGTCCATCTGTCTTTGAAGCCGTTAAGGCACACCCAAAGAAAGAGAAATAAATGGTGGAAGGGAGTGAGAGAGTGGTTGAGAGGGAAAGGCAGAAAGAGAGAGAAGGAGAGAATGTATAATATTAACTGTGTATCTGCATCCATTCAGTATCTGCACAAGCATGATTCCAGGGTGAATTCTGGTCCTCAAGGTAAGATGGTTTCTCATTTCCAGATTTATTTATAATTTTATTTTTTATATTAATCACAGGTTATTTACTTTGTATCCCAACCTTTGCCCTCTCCCTCATTTCCTCCTAATCCCACCCTCCCTCCCTCAACTGCTCCCTGCTCCTTTCCAAGTCCACTGACAATGGAGGTCCTCCTCCCCTTCAATTTGACTCTACTTATCAGGTATTTTCAGAACTGGCTGCAATGTCCTCCTCTTTGCCCAGCAAGGCTGCTCTTCTCTCGGGGAGGGAGAGGGGACAAAGAGCCAGCTATTGAGTACATGTCAAAAATACTCCCTGTTCCCCTTGGTAGGGAACCCACTTGGATACTGATCTACCGTGGGCTACATCAGAGCCCATCTTACTATCTCCCCCTTCTTTCATATGATTCCTTGCACTCTGCTGAAGAAGGTTTTGTAGAAATTTGCAGGCAAATGGTGGGATCTAGAAAGATCACCCTGAGTGAGGTATCCCAGGAGCAGAAAGACAGAGAGGGTATATACTTACTTATAAGTGGATACTAGACCTATAAGATAGGATAAACATACTAAAATCTGTACAGCTAAAGAAGAAAAACAAGAAAGAGGATTAAGGGTAAGATGATCAATCCTCACTTAGAAAGACAAATTGGATGGACATGGGAAGTAGGAGAAAACAAGTAACAGGACAGGAGCCTTCCACAGAGGGCCTCTGAAAGACACTACCTAGCAGTTTATCAAAGCAGATGCTGAGACTCATTTCCCAATTATTTTGTTATCCTGACATATTGACAAAAGCTAGTTAAACAAAATCATTTTATAGGATTTATTTCTAGGAGCACAAATAAAATAAAAAACACAATGGGACTAGGATTCCCAGGGTCTCTCTTTGTTGATTTTGTTTCCTGCATCTTGTCAAGTTGTCTGAAGCCAAAGAGAATATTAGTATACTCTGGGTATTCGCAGAGAAAGGCAGACTTTGTAGGAGGGTTTAATAAGGCTCGATTCCATCCTATTCAGTATAGTCACTTTATTCCTACATATAATATAGGATAAACATACTAAAATCTGTATACCTAAAGAAACTAATCAAGAAAGAAGACTCTGGGTAAGATGATCAATCCTCATTCAGAAAAGCAAAGAAGATAGAAATCAGAAGAGGAGGAAAACAGGGAATAGGACAGGATGCTACCACAGAGGGCCTCTGAAAGAATCTACCCTTCATAGTATGAAAGCAGATGCTGAGATGTAGCCAAACTTGGGCAGAGTTCAGGAAATCTTATGAAAGAAGGCTGAGATAATAAGACCTGGAGAGGACAGGAGCTCCATAAGGAGAGCAACAGAACCAAAAAATCTGTACACAGGGGGATTTTCTGAGACTGATACTCCAACCAAGCACTATGTATAGGGATAAACTAGAACCCCTGCACAGATGTAGCCTATGGCAGCCCAGTGTCCAAGTGGGTTCCCCAGTAATGGGAACAGGGACTGTCTCTGACATAAACTGATTGGCCTGCTCTTTGATCACCTCCCTCTCAGGGAGGTGCAGTCTTACCAGGTCACATAGGAAGACACCATATAGGATAGACTAGGATCAGAAGGAAGGGAAGGAGGACCTCCTCCTCCTTCTGGGAGAAGGGCAAAGGTGTAGAGGAGGGATGGAGGGTGGGATTGGGAGGAAATGGGGGAGGGAGCTACAGGTGGGATACAGAGGGAATAAAACTGTAATTAAGGACTATTCATGGATATTACCTAGAACCCCTGCTCAGATGTTGCCCATGGCAGCTCAGTATCCAAGTGGGTACCCTAGTAAGAGGAACAGGGACTATCTCTGACATGAACTCAGTGGCTTGTTCTTTGATCACCTCCACCTGAGGGGGAATCAGCCTTACCAGGCCAAATAGGAGGACAATGCAGTCAGTCCTGATGAGAAGTCAGAATGGAGGAGCACCTCCCCTATCAGTAGACTTGGAGAGGGGCTAGGGAGGAGACGATGGAGGAAGAGTGGGATTGGGAGGGAATGAGAGAGGGAGTTACAGCTGGGATACAAAGCAAATAAACTGTAATTAATATAAAAAAAACAAAAAAAAGATTTTAACCATTTCTTTTATTGAAATTCATTGCCTAAATAGACTTGTAATAAATTATCTTTCTTGACCAAAAAAATCCTGTTAGTATTAGGTCATGTGCAAATTCTAACTCTGTGGTACTCACACAAAACTACAGTTCAAAGCACCTGCTTCACGGATACTTGGCAATAGTATTACCATATCAGCCCTCTGATCTATTCTCCAAACACAAGTGTGGTGAAAGACATTCTTTTAGTTCTGTCTCTACTGAACTAGCCAAGAAAATGATATACAGCTGTAACAGGACAATTTCAATAAGTAGTATCATGTTATATTGTTCTATTTATTATTTTTTATTTATATTACTCTGTTCATTGTTTTGAAAGCAAAAAATTATTTCATTCTCTTGGAACAAATGTTCTGAATTTACAAGAGAACGAAGTTATAATGGTAGTGTATAGCAAGGACAGAAGAATGATGCTCTGGTTTCCTCTTGCTATAGTAATGGAGTTTATGGTCTTGACTCAGTTATAGTTAATGGAATCAGTATACTTACATTCAGCTCATTGAAGGTAGGCAAAAATAAATGAAAACTGCACATGGTTAAAGGAAATTTAACAAGTTGTCCTCCAGCCTTTAATCAACTTTCAAGGAAGCCTTTTTCATGTGAAGAATTTAAACCTACTGATAAAAATTGTAACTAGTCCTAATTAGATACTCTAAATCTGATCTATAAAAGTTAAACATGGGCCAAGTTGGTAGATAGTTGATAAACTGGTATTTCCTATAATAAAAGAGTTAGTATGGACCTCATGTTCAGCTTAATACAGACTGATAATATATATCATGTTGTTATTTGATATTTATATTTTCCATATTTCTTTGAGCATATTTTCTACTTAAAACAATTCCCATATTTATATGTATGAAAAATATATTATGTTTTAGTCAGTCATTAGATATTCAATAGATGTTTTCTGAACAACACCTGTAATGTCAGAACCTTTGCATGATGTTCAGAAACAAAATGTATGGGAGATGAAACAACTTACCATGTCCTTGGTGTATGAAGAAGAATAGATTTCATTTTCATCAGAGACTTTGTCTTCATACTGAGTTTTTCTTAAAATCCTTGATTTCTACCATGGACAACAAATAAGTTTCTGAAAATAGAATTTCCTGTTTGGTATATTTATAGTGAATAAACTTATAATCAAAATGTCTTTACATTGTTTGAAGATCAAATGAGATGTTTGTGATAATATTTTGATGTACAAAATTTGCTTTGAAATAGCAGACACTTTTGATACTTTGATCCATGATAATCAAGAATAAATTACAGTTTGGAAATGTAAAAATATCTCATTGTTTGATTCATTTCAAATTTCTAACTCATAAAAAAAAGAGGTGGCCTTTCAGTTTCATGATGTCCCATTTGTTGATTGTTGATTTTAGAGCCTATGATGTGTTGTTTAGAGGCTGTTCAGGAAGTTGTCTCCTGGGCCAATGAGTTCTAGGCTGTTCCCCACTTATTCTTCTAACAGATTTAGTGTGTCTGGTTTAATGTTTGAGATCTTTGATCTACTTTGACTTTAGTTTCATGTAGGGGGATAAATATGGATCTATTTGCATTTTTATATATGTAAATTACAGTTAGACCTGAACCATTTGTTGAAAATGCTGTCTTATTTTCCATTGTGTGATTTGAAGTATCCATAGGTCTGTGGGTTTATTTTCTACCAATCCATGAGCATGGGAGATTTTTTTCATCTTCTGATATCTTCTTCAGTTTCTTTCTTCAGAGACCTTACACCCTTAAGAATGGCTTAGTTCAAAAACTCAAGTGAAAACACATGCTGGAGAGGATGTGGAGAAAGGGGAACCCTCCTCCATTGATGTAATGTAAAATTATACAATCTGTCACTTTCTCAAAAAATTAGGCATACTGTTACCTCAAGATCAGCTATACTACTCTTAGGCATATATCCAAAATAAGCTCAAGTATACAACGACATTTGCTCAACCATGTTCGTAGCAGCTTTATTTGTAATAGTCAGAACCTGGAAACAGGTGTCCCTCAATTGAGGAATGGATAAAGAAATTGAGGTAAATTTACACAATGGAAAACTATGCCGCATTTTAAAACAAGGAAATCATGAAATTTTCAGGCAAATGATGGGAACTAGGAAAAATTATCCTGAGTGAGGTATCCCAGAAGGAGAAAGATACACACGGTATATACTCACTTATAAGTTGATACTAGACATATAATATAGGATAAACTTACTAAAATCTGTACACCTAAAGAAGCTAAGCAAGAAGGAAGACCCTGGGTAAGATGTCCAATCCTCATTCAGAAAGGTAAATGGGATAGACATAAGAAGCTCAAGAAAACAGAGAACAGGACAGGAGCCTGCCTCTGAAAAACTAACCAGCATGGTGTCAAAGCTGATGCTGAAACTCATAGCCAAACTTGGGCAGAGTTCAAGGAATCTTTTGAAAGAAGAGGACGATAGAAAGACCTAGAAGGGACAGGAGCTCCTCAAGGAGAGCAGCAAAACCCAAACTTAAGGGCCCAGTGTTCTTTTCTGAGACTGATACTCCAACCAAGGACCATGCATAGAGATAACCTAGAACTCCTGGACAGATGTAGCACATGGCGGCTCAGTATCCAACTGGGTACCCTAGTAATGGGAACAGGGACTGTCTCTGACAAGAACTCAGTGGCTGGCTCATTGATCACCTCCCCCTGAGGGGAGAGCAACCTTATCAGGCCACGGAGAAAGACAATGCATCCAGTCCTGATAAGAGCTGATAGGTTAGGGTCAGGTGAAAGGGGAGGAGGAATTCCCCTATCAGTGGACTTGGAGAGGGAGCATGGGAAGAGATGAGGGAGTGAGGTTGGGATTGGGAGGGGCCTACAGCTGAGTTACAAAGTGAATAAATTGTAATAAAAATAAATTAATTAAGGTAAAAATTAATTAAGATACACATACACACACATTAAAAAAAAAAAAAAGAAATGGCAAAGTTGACCACTTTAAAGTCTACTTTTTCCATGATAGTTTGGATACATTAGTAAATGTTTCAAATGGTAATTTCATTTTAAGACACAATTGAATAACATTCACATTACAAATTGACAAATATTGTGGCAAATAAAACATATTTTAAGTGTAAATACTCTTAAATACTACCTCGAGAACACTAAGATCAGTATTCTCAAATATCTACTCTACTTTTTATCTTTGAACTTTGACTCCTCACTGCCTGTAATTTGTATTGTCTGTCTCTTTTTTTTTCTTTCTGAGCAAGTTTTATTTACTTCATTATATCTATTTCTTGTGTACTAAAATTATATTGAAATCCAATTTTAAGATGGTCACTGGCTTATATACTGAGGATACAACAATGAAAAGAACAGTTGGGATTTCAAATTTTAGAATGATGATAATTTTAAATTTTATCCTAGCAAACTGTGGAAAATAGAAACAATTCAAAACTACCCTCACCCTTTGAGATCCCAAGAAAGGCTTCTGCAAGGAATCATCCTTTTAAGTAGAAGAGACATAATTTTTCTAAATGTTTTCTGTGTTTACTTTTAAAAGGACCACTTGCAGGATCACCAAATTACATTCTTTTTAAGTATTAGTGAAAAGCATTCAGTTAACTGAGCAGCTGAACAAGGTACTTGGTATGCTGAGTTGAACAAAAGTTAGCCGAGATTTCTTTTCTCCTCCATCTCTCTAAATTTCTATCCATACTTGACCAGAGCAAAACCTTGTTGACACAGGCTTCTTTTAGTATAAACATTTTTTGTATGTCCATTTTTTAATTATTATTATTAATTACACTTTATTCCTTTTGTATCCCCTCATAAGCCCCTCCCTCCTCCCCTCCCGACCCCACCCTTCCTCCCCTTTCTGCATGCATGTCCCTCCCCAAGTCCACTGATAGGGGAGGTCTTCCTCTCCTTTTTTCTGATCTTAGACTATCAGTTCTCATCAGAAGTGGCTGCATTGTCATCTTTTGTGGTCTGGTAAGGCTGCTCCCAACTCAGGGGGAGGTGATCAAAGAGGCAGGCCAATCAGATTATATCAGAGGCAGTCCCTCTTCCCATTACTATGTAACCCACTTGGACACTGAACTGCCATGGGCTACATCTGTGCAGGGGTTCTAGGTTATCTCTATGAATAGTCCTTGGTTGGAGTATGAGTCTCTGCGAAGTTCCCTGTGTCCAAATTTTCTTGTTCAGTTGCTCTCTTTGTGGAGTTCCTGTCTTGAGAGACATCCTGGTTACCCACTCACAGCTATAAATCATTTTAGGACACATTTACATTCCTGCTGCAAATTTTAAGTGCTTTTGTAATCAATATCTGCATCTGGTTTTCAGGTTTTGAGTATATTGTTTTAAATCATCCCTTCCCTCAGTTTTTAGAATCTGTTCTTCCTTTTGTAATTTTACTATTAAGTCTCCAATAATATCCTGTGTAGTGACTGACTTGCACTTACATAAAAAACAATGATTGTTACTGTGCATGATGAAGATTCAAAATGTGTTATCTTAGGCAACAGGATACAATGAAAATAAGAGAGTTTATTAATGTGCTACTATACATTAATAAACTTTGTTAATAGCTTTGTTTATTTGATTCAGTTGAAACATTTTTTCTGATGGACTACATGTGCCAGAATGTGATTAATATTAAGCCAGCACTTGGAATTATATTCCTGGAATCTTCTCAGAAAGGAACACTTCGCATAGTGTGTGTGTATGTGTTTAGCCTGTTTGTGTTTATAGGAAACATATATCATTGTTTCTAAGACCAATTTTGGGCCTGAGAGACCTTTCCAAGTTTTCTTATCATTTGAATCTCACTTTCTGGTTCCCATTGATGAAAGCATAACATCTTTTCTTCCAGTTAACTGCTGGCTTTATTACAAAATTTCCTTTTCATACTAAAATGGATCTATTTTTTCATTCTCTGTCTCTTATGTACACACGCACACACCTACCTCATACACAGATGTACGCCAAGTCATTCCTTCAAATTTATTTAAATTCTTAGCTTTTGTTCATGAATTCGTTATTTTTCTTGCTCTTTTTTGGCTATTTTCAGAAACTTTCTCTCTGAATCTGAATCTACTTTCTCCTGAATCATACAACTTCTCGGTATCAAATAAGTTCTTGAAAATAAAACCATAACTTTTCTTTTTAAACAATGGATTTGCAAGATCATTTTCATTGTCATTACATGGTAACAACTTTGTTTTCTTTTTAACCTGAAATTTACCATTCCTCAAAACTATGTAGTGGAAGCACCTGGTAAAAACAAATAGAATGTTGAATTCATATATTATAGGCTTGTATGTTACTAGGAATTTATATACATGACTTGTGTTTATGCCAGATCCCATGAGGGTGAAGAAAGGGAATTGTTGTCACATAATTTTTTTAAAGAAGTACATAGCTCAGAATGAAGAATGAAATATAGTTAAAGTTCATGATTGACTTAATTTATCCTTTTCCAAAGATAGTGAACTATTTAAACATCCTGTTTGCCAAAAGGATAGATTCTTTTCATAGTCATCTATGTGCTCGCTTAGATAAAGAGGTTACAATAAGCCGTGAAATGCAGACTAAATGAGTCATAGGTGAGAACTACCACATTTGCCAATCCTTTTACATGAAAAGATGTGTGGATTGGTGTTCTGTCATTTTTCACTGCAGTTCACACGTGTTCCCTGGACATCTCTCTTCCTCTGAGTCTCACCTTCTGTCAATATGAAAAATAAAATGACTGCAATAGTACTTTCCTTTTTTTCCTTTTGCAAAGGATGTGAGAATAGGGAACCATCTGCTACTATCATGTAATCAGGCCCAAAGGACTGGGCAGAGGAGATAGTGTCTGGCATGGCAAGCATATCAGCTGGTCCCGATCTCCACCAGGCTCCTGCCCCAGAAGTGTGGATGACCTGGGGACTCCAATTCTGGCAAGCATTTTCTAGGCATGCTGGTGTTCCGTAGAACAAGAAGGAACAGCTGCAGGGAGCAGGGGCGATACAGCAGGTTGTGAAGTGAGATATGGGCTTATGTCAGAGTCATTAAGCTTTTCTGATAAATGGGCTGCAAATTAATTGCTAGTTTCACTAATTAATTTATTTGAGCTCCTGAAATCCTCAGGCCTGGCATTGCCAGTTAACAGTGGAGAGTGATACTTCAACACAGAGAGGATTTGTTGATCTTTTGCTTTCTTTCTTTTTTTCCCCTCCCCTCTAAATAAGGAATTTCGGTTCAGGCTTACTTACTTCTGAGGCTTTCTAAAACAGATCAACAAGACTATTAAGCCTTTCAAATGCACTTTTAATGCACATTAATACTTTGATAATAATATTTAGAATAAGTAAAGTACTAACTTGTCAATCTTCTTAATTTGTATTGAATGGCATGGGAAATGTCCAAAGTGCCACTGATAGGCCTTCATGGAATTGTTGTCATAGCGAACTACTAAGTGTCTTTCCCTGCCTTAGTGGGAAGCCGAGCCTCTAAATATCAGAGAATGCAGATAAATGTGCTCACCTGCTTCTGAAATGAACTCTGATGTTTGCAAATATGCACACACGTGAATGCATTAGACATACACGATGCCTATGTATATGTAAAACTGAACACAGCATTTTCCTTTTCTTGAAATAATATTAGCCGATACATAACAATATGACTTGTTAATAATAATCTTACAGAGTAGAACAAAACAGTATAGCTTTTATAAACAACAATCTCCTTTTTTCTAGTTTGCTATTCTGTTGCTGTGATAACCACTATGGCCAAAAGCAACTAGAAGAAAGTGTGTGTTCATGTTCACATTGTAATATATCATGAGAGAAGCCATGGGAGAAACTCAAGTCTGGAGGCTGGAACTCAAACAGGCCATGGAGAAAAAGTACTCACCGCCTTGAGTAGGAAAGGTCCTTAAACTGTCCAGGCTTATTTGCATGGTGTGGCATCAACCTCAGTGCTTGGCCCTCCCTCATTTATCAGCAATTTGAAAAAAGAAAATGTGTCTCACAGCTTGCCAACAATCTAATCTATTGGAAGCAATTCCTCAACTGAAATTTCTTCTTTTTAGGTTGGTTTGATTTTTATTTTATTTGACAAAAATTAAGTAAGAAACCCCTCAGTGTATACTACTAAATTAACTATAATTATATAATGTAAAGTGTATTATCTGTATTATTTTGTCAATCTATGTGGTTTTGTTTGAAAATGATACTTTTATTAAACAAGTGAAGAAAGAAGACAAATTGAAGTTTAATTCTCCCCTTGTTCCCAGTGGTAACCACAAATTAACTTATTCCCTTGAATGCGAAATTTTCATACAGATTTATGAACAAATGGTGTGCATGAAAACGTGTATTAGGAATATATATTGATATGTGGCATGCATTTTGCTTTTTGTTAGCAAAACAATTTCATAACAGCTGATTTAATTCCTTTTTCTTTCTTTTTAAACACCGTAAGGTTTTTCATTTTAAACATAATAAGAAATTCAATTGAAACACATAAATGGACATTATGTATTTTAGCTTTTCATTGAAAATATTGAATCATATCTACATAGCTGCAGAGATAGCTCAGTATGTTGGTTATCTTTGTTTCAACTTGAAACAATGTAGAGTCATTAGGAAGGGAAACTCTCAACTGAAAATTAAAAATGTTTCTATAAGGTTGAAGTAAAGACAAAGATGTTGATTATTCTCTTGATTAATAAATGGGAATGAATTAATGATGAGCCCAGCCCATGGTGGGGGAGACAACTTGGTAGGTGGTCCTGAACTGTATAAGAAAGCAAACTGGGCAAGTCAGTAAGGTGCACTCCCTCATGACTTCTACCTTGGTTCCTGCCTCCAGGTTCCAGCCTTGAGTTTCTGCTCTGACTTTCTATGAGGAAGGACTGTGATGTGAGGTGGAAGCCAAACAAATACTTTCTTCCCTCTGTTAGCTGGGGTTTCTATTGCTGTGCTGAGATGCCATTACCACAACAACTCTTATAGAGGAACATATTTAACTGGGCTGGCTTATAGTTTCAGAAATTTAGTCCATTTTTATTATGCCTAGAAATATGGTGGCACGCAGGCAGACATGGTACTGTAGGAGATGAGATTTACACTTCTAGATATTCAGGGTGCAGGAAGATGGAGATAAAGAACTGGGCCTGGCTTGGACATTTGAAACCTCAAGTGTCATCTCCAGTAATACATTTCCTCCAACAAGGTCACACCTAATCAAACTCCAATAATTATTTTTATATTATAATACCACTCTCTATGAGCCGATGGGATTCACTTTTATTCAAATTGTTTCCCTCCCCTCATCCTGGGAACTCTTTCAGTTTTGCTGTTTTATTATAGTGTTAGAAACCTTAAGACAGTGATAGAGCACATGCTTAGCATCTGCAAAGCCCTAGGTTATATCTTTAGCAGAAACAGGGATCTAAAACAAGACCAGGTGTATGTATACATTCGACAAATTACTGTTGAATGAACTGCTCCAATTAAATTAGTTTTATAAAAGCATGTATAATTTTAATACGAAGCTTGAGTGATCAACTGTGTTTTAATTGTCCTGTTAAGTTAAAATTAAAAGTGGAGTATATTAAGCAGGCACAAGTAAAATAGTAGAGAGATCTGTAGTAAAATAATAGCATCATTCAACATCTGCCTCAATGTTAACTTGGCTTATCCAATTTTTGTAATTGTATTCAAGGATCATACAACCAGAGACTTTGCTGGATGCCTTTATTTGCTGTAAATAGAACGTATCTTTCTTTTCAGCCTATCTATGTTCTTTGTCCTTCTTTAGTTCTAAGTATTTACTGGCTAGTAGCCATCAACACTGAAATTGAATAATTATTCATAAGTCAGGATGAATGAATGTTTTTTTGTTTTTTTTTGTTTTTTTTGTTTTTTTTTTGGAAAAATTGCAAGTTGACTGCTCTATTCCTAATCTAATCAAAAGCAGATGGAAAATTTGTCCCAGGGGATTTTTAACTCTCAAGCCTTCCAAGGCAGCACCTGGAGACTTAGCCAATTAGCCTCTACATGTTTCAAACAATGCATTGTTTTGAGTCTCATCTGTAATTTCAGTGGTCTTGAATTCTAGGCCCTCGAGTTGGAAGCTGATGAATGTGAAAGAGTATTTGGAAGAAAGAATTTCTATTCAAAAGTTACAATATAGCAGCATTTGATTTGGAGAAATGTATCCATCTTCTCAATGGATGTACCTACATCTCTAGAAGTCCTATGTACCATTACATCTTTCCTTTTCAGAATGCTCAAAATAAGTTTGATATTACACAAAGTAATATGAGTATGACATAGCTCACAATATTAAGACAGGTTCTGAATTAAATTCTAAATTGATAGTTATATAACCTTATGTGCTTTTTCTTTTCTTTTTTTAAAAACATTATGTTTGGCCTTACGAAATACCCTCAAGAAAAGGGATGTTTCTTTTGTTGTTGTTCTTATTTGCTTTGTTTGGTTGAAATCGTGTAGATAGCAATCATTGTATTTTTCAAACGAAGCTTAAACAATAAATTTATCTAAAGTAATTTATCCAGTTCTATTAAAAATAACATTAAGTTTCATTTGTAAGTTGTTGAATACAGAATATGTTCTCTGCTGAATGGTTTTGTTTTTATTATATATCAGAGTTTTCAGTTTGTTGTAGTATACTAAAGGAATCCAAATTTGAAAACTACTCCAATCGATGCTGTGTGCTGACTTATAAAATCTATATTGTTAATATTACTCATTTTCTTCCTATAATTCCACTGAATATAATTATAAAACTGTGGCAGGTATTTCACAATTTAATAAGCAATCGCTATTTCGTGTTATCAACTCTCTTGATAACATCTGTTAATGATATTTTTCCTGTCTTCAAGACAAGAGAATTGAGTATTTTGATGTTTCTTTATTTCCCTGTGTACATAATTAGGAGATGTCAAAATCAGTGTTTGTGTGCAGAAGGTTTCTTTCCCTGTTACATGCCCTTAAAACACATGTTTGCTCACCAAAGTAATTTTTAAAAATAAGAAAAAATTGCAACTTGAAACTTATGTGATTTATTTTTGGAAGAACAGTTAAGTGTACATATTTTTTATTAGACACATCAAATTTTATTAAATATTTGCTTTAATTCAGGGGTACATTAAGCAATTAAACATACTAAGTAACATTTATTATCAGAACATTTGTGTATTAATTATTTTTTAAGTAATATGTGGGACAATCTTATAAGTCATTATATTTTAAAGACATAGTTTCCTGAAATGTATCACATGACAAACAAAAGCTACTAAAGATCTAATACTTGACTAAATCTACCTCTTTTTAATTTAATTTTTATTAATTACAGTTTATTCACTTTGTATGCCAGCTGTAACCTCCTCTCCCCTCCCCTCCCAATCCCACCCTTACTCCCTCTTCTTCTCCTATGCCTCTCCCCCAGTTCAATGATAGGATAGGTCTTCTTCCTCTTCCACCTAATTCTGGTCTATCAGGTCTCATCAGGACAGGCCACTTCATCTTCCTCTGTAGACTGGTAAGGCTGCTCTTGATTAAGCTGCATAATGTAATATATATATATATATATATAGTTAAAATTTAAAGCATTTGAGCAGATAAAGCTAATGCTACAACTAAAATTTGAATCAGTAAATTTTTTCTATTAAACAGTATCTTGATTCACTTTCTAGAGAATATACCTGGAGAAATGGTAATCTAGAAATATTCACGTCTTGGTTGGGGTGCCTTGTGATCTGTATACTATTTTATATGTTAAATTTCAATTTACTTCCTAATTAATGCCCAATCTTAAAAGTAGTAGCTGTGGTAAGAATTAAAGCCTTTTAATAAACATCCCTAAGATAGCATTTGTTGATGACTGTGCTCAAGCAGGTATACAAATACAGTGAAACTGTTCAAGCAAAGTAAGCATTGCTGTAAAGCCTTGAAGTTTAAGGCATACTTTTGTACTCTGGCAAAAAGAAAATGAGAGAATGTTTATGAAAAAAGATTTTTTTGGGACTGAATTCATAATAAAATATGTCCCGTATTCAATGAAATCAAACGGGTAGTGAAGCAACCAAAAATTGCCCCATCTTCATTGCTGTTCCAAAAAACAAACAAACAAACAAACAAACAAACAAAAAACAGGTAACAGTCCTTAAAAACATGACTGTGTTTTCTGGAAACCAATGATCAGCCATGAACTTGTGCAAAAATGAAGTTCAATGAATATTTCTTGAGTGAATGAGTGGAAGAAAGAAGCAGGCTATGAAGCTCACATGTAATACTACCTGAGCAGCTGTAAGTCTAGAAATAGAATGTGTTTATTTCTAGTTCAAGGTAGGACAACCTAGTAATATTTCTGTTCTACTTGACTGTGGAGTTAGTTAGTTTTTTTTTCACTAATTACACTTTATTCACTTTGTATCCCCCCATAAGCCCCTCCCTCCTCCCCTCCCAATCCCACCTTCCCTCCCCCTTTTCATGCACGCCCCTCCCCAAGTCCACTGATAGGGGAGGTCCTCTTCTCCTTCCTTCTGATCTTAGTCTATCAGATCACATCAGGAGTGGCTGCATTGTCATCTTCTGTGTCCTGGTAAGGCTGCTCCGCACTCGGGGGTAGGTGATCAAAGAGCAGGGCAATCAGATAACAGAACCAGAAAATTTGAACACAGGGAACTTCTCAGAGACTCATAATCCAACCGAGGACTATTCGTGGAGATAACCTAGAACCCCTGCATAGATGTAGCACATGACAGTTCAGTGTCCAAGTGGGTTACATAGTAATAGGAAGAGGGACTGCCTCTCACTGTGGAGTTTTAATCATTGTCAGTAAGAGCATTTTACCACAAGAAGTCCCTTATGAATAAAGCCTGGTTGAAAACTTTAGATTCTTGGTTTTAGATATTTATGCTTTATCAAATATTTTTTATAAAACTCAATACAGCTCTCATATTTTCTTTTATCATTCAATACAGTTGTCCTAATCATTAATAGGGCTGGAATTCTGTTTCTTGGAAGCAGGTCTTTGATTTAAAGGGAACTAGTTGTTCTAGCTTATTTAAATGACCCTTTCTCCAGATATTATTCTACAAGTAAAAAAATATCCCTGCCATTTTCTGGTCCTGTTTCCTCTTGCTCTACCTCATTTACTCTTGGATTACCCTTCCCTTTCAGAATATTAGCTTTTTCCCTTAAACAAGAGTAGTTTGAAAATATTTGTTGTAAGCACGACTTTTGCAGAATGTTGATTGTGACAGATTTACTTCTATCATTATTTCTTACTTCAATATTCCACTGGCTGAACTCATATTACAGATAACTGAAGGTCAACTCTGCAATCACCTGCTTTTCCTCCCTCCTTAAGCCTGGTTACATTCTTTCCATAAGAGATGCCTTGGAATCTTATAGATACTGTTATGCTTCCTTGTGACCACTAATACTTGCAGAAATTGAATATTCCATTGCATGATTGCTAACCTGAACTGGTCATCTATAGGAAGAGACTCAATTGACTCATCTAGGTAGGAAGTAGAAACACGGAAAACCACTTCCTATAAACAGGTTCTCTAATCATAATGGAGTAACATAGAACATTGTGCACAGTCTCTAGTTTATATATCAGTCTGAGTCCCACTTCCATTTAAAATATCCAATTACGTTTCTTTACATTTACCATAACTTTCTCTTATTCCTTTCCCTTGCTTTTGCTTTGTATATTTTAAAATTAACCCTCTACATTCCTCTAATGCACCTAAAAGATGAGAATCATGCTCTATGAACAACACATATCACAAAAGTCTATGTTATATTTTTCAGTCATATATTTTCAGTGGAGTCAATATACTCTCTGCTGTGCTTCAGGGTCAGTCAATCTTCTCTATAACTGTAAACAAAGAAAATCATCAGCTCCTATATTTACACACATTTATATAATCCCTTCAATGTGGATCAGCACTCTTTATGAATACACAAACCCATCACACAACTCTCTTCCTATTTTAAATCTAACCATTGTATTTGGTGACATCAGTGTTATATAAAAAGCTTATTATAAAACTCCATCTTGTCATTTTTGATTACTTTATTCTTGTAATCAGAGAAACCTTATTTTTTTTTATTTTTTTATCAATTACACTTTATTCACTTTGTAACCCCCATAAACCCCTCCTTCCTCCCCTCCCAGTCCCACCCTCCCTCCCCCTTCTTCACGAATGCCCGACCCCAAGTCCACTGATAGGGGAGGTCCTCCTCTCCTTCCTTCTGATATTAGTCTATCATATCTCATCAGGAGTGGTTGCATTGTCATCTTCTGTGGCCTGGTAAGGCTGCTCCCAACTCAGGGGGAGGTGATCAAAGAGCAGGCCAATCAGATTATGTCAGAGGCAGTCCCTCTTCCCATTACTATGTAACCAACTTGGACACTAAACTGCCATGGGCTACATCTGTACAGGGGTTCTAGGTTATCTCCATGCATGGTACTTGGTTGGAGTACATTATTTTACAGCTTCAAGTATTATGGCATAAGCTTTTGTAGTCTGGTGCTTTATTTTATTTTCCAGAAAGGCCTTCATGATATGTAAATCCCTAGAAGTTGCATGACATTTGATTATGATACTAACTGTCACATTGGGCTAGACAAATAGGAGATACATAAAGAAATGAAATGATCCATCTGAACAATGACTGCAGACACCAAATCTTGAAGCAGTTTCTTTCCTGTCTGCAAATCTGACTTTGGTGTGGGTGCTTTATATCCACACACATTATGTCAGCATAGGAATATCCTAATAAACTCAAGTCAAAGGTGGAATAGAAGGGCAGATAATTCCCCAAAAATTATAAAATAATTCGAATCAAAATT
Source organism: Rhombomys opimus (assembly GCA_010120015.1). NCBI lineage: Eukaryota > Metazoa > Chordata > Mammalia > Rodentia > Muridae > Rhombomys > Rhombomys opimus. The sequence goes on from REGO01001057.1 coordinate 130,587, forward strand.
GTTACCACCAATGAATAGAGTTGTGATATTCTAAACACAACCAAATTCTCGTGTACAGGATATCTTAATAAGCCCAAAACTTAGTTCTTAACAAACCCTTCCTATCCCACAATGTTTGCAAGCCTTTTCAGTGTTTTTTGGAACTGCTCTTTTTATGCAATGAAGGAAGTTGCAGTAGTTCCATATTGCTATGTCATTGATTATTTTAATTTTAATAAATTGAATATCACATTCTTTTGTTCAAATTTGCATCAAGTAAAATTTCAACTTTTTCACAGTGAAGCATGCTAAGACCATACAGGTAACACAACTTTCTAGTATATATAATAAACTCATAATTTTGGCAAATTGTAAGCAAATTCCAGTCTTTGGTCTTTATTCCTCTCCATTATTTGATGGAAAAAACTTTAATAATGTTCAGGAATTTATAATAGCGAAAGAAAATTTATTGGATGTCCACTGTGTATCAGTTGGTTTTCTTCCAAACAGAGCTTATCTTCTGTTGCTTGGGTTTAAAGGCTTCAGCTTATTTAAAACAATCTTGTCAATGACTTCATGGTCTTTTCTAGTAGTATTTCCAATTGGGGTTAAGTGGTTAATATGCATTTAAAATGTAATCAAGCCCAACACCAATTCATTATCTGGCTCAGTAGTTCATTGGTTGCCACACTCATTACCCAGCTGAAAGCATGACTGTATATCCAGGCTTGTCATAGGAACAGCCTACTAAACAAAGGAATCCTGCATCAGCCTTGCAGCTTTAAACCAGGCTTATTAAAAAACACATTATACACATAATTTTAGAAAGGGGGTCATCAGAAAGCACCATTGTTTACTATGTGGACTTGCTCACATTGCTTTTTCCCCTATGTGTATCCATCTGGATATATCTCTCAATTATGACTAGTACACATAATAAATGAGAAAATTGCATAAGATGCTATTGCTTCTAAAGGAGATACGAAAAATCATGGAAGTGATAGGCTTGAATTATTCTATGACTAATCATAAAAATATCTAATTTTCTCATGCAATTATATTTTATCTTGTATCTTCTCTTCTGGGTTTTAATGTAGCAGCTCATGCTTGATCTTTGTTCTGTAGGCTTTGTCTGTACAGACTATCGTGGATATTCTGGCCTAAATCTAGTGACTCAGCTCCACCTTGTCTATGTCAACTATTTAGGTTTCCAATTTAGCAACATAAAGGAGTAGGAAATAACATTTACACAAATGATGTCATCGAAGAAGAAGAGGTCCTGTTATGGGGATGCATTTTATCCTCATTTCTCTGTATCCTAATAAGAAAAAATTATTCAACACATCTACCCTTCATTTGTAATATTATATTCATACTAATAAATGAGACACTTGAAATGACTGCCTAGGTTTTGCCTTACGTTATTTTTTTTCCTCTTGAAAAGGTCTCTAACCAGTTATGAGTAACAAACCCAAAGAAGCTTTATTTTAGTGGATCTTCTAGACAGACATATTACTTTAATGTAATAGGCCCAAATTCTGATAAGAAATGAAATCTCTCAAAAATTTATGTCCTTTCTGCATCAAATATAATGGTTGCATTTTATTGACTCACTTTCCCAAGATGATAATATTAAAAATATTTGCATACTACACAGACACACAACTATAACATTACCTCAGATTTGAGCATAATTTTATTACAGGCCCAAATATTTAATTCACATTAAAATACAAGAAGACACAAGGAATAACAAAAAAGCCAGAATCACTAAAATAATCCTCTACAATATAAGATCTTCTGGAGGTATCTCTATCCCTGATCTCAAGCTGTACTATAGAGCAACAGTAATAAAAACTGCATGGTACTGGAATAGAAACAAGCTGGTGGACCAATGGAATAGAATAGAAGACCCAGAAACAAACCCACACACTTATGGATAACTGATTTTTGACAAAGATGCCAAAATCATACAATGGAAAAAATAGCATCTTTAACAAGTGGTTCTGGTATAACTGGATGTCTACATGTAAAAAAATGCAAATATATCCATACTACTCACCCTGTAAAAAAACTATAATCCAAGTGGATCAAAGACTTCAACATAAAATCAGACACACTAAACCTTTTGGAAGAAAAAGTAGGGAAAAGCCTTGAGCTCATGGGCACAGGAGACAATTTCTTGAACAGCACCAATAGCACAGGCTCTAAGACCAACAATCAATAAATGGGACCTCATAAAACTGAAAAGTTTCAGTAAAGCAAAGGACACTGTCATCAGAACAAAACGATGGCCTACAGATTGAGAAAGGATCTTTAACAACCCTTTATCTGAGAGACAGGTAATATCTAGAATTTATAAAGAACTCAAAAATTTTAAAAACAACAGATAAAGTAATCCAATTAAAAAATGGGGTACAGAGCTAAACAGAATTCTCAATAGAGGCATACCGAATGGCAGAGAAACATTTAAAGAATTGCTCAACATCCTTAGTTATCAGGATAATGCAAATTAAAATGACCCTGAGATTTCACCTTACACCCATCAGATTGGCAAAGATAAAAAACTCAAGTGACAACACATGTTGGAAAGGATGTTTAGAAAGATAAACCATCCTCCGTTGTTGGTGGGAATATAAACTGGTGCAACCACTTTCAATTCAATCTGGTGCATTCTTAGACAATTAGTAATAGTGCTAAATCAAGACACAGCTATACCATTTCTAGGAATATAACCACAATATGCTCAAGGATACAACATGTACAGTACATTTGCTCAACCATGTTTACAGCAGCTTTATTCGTAATAGCCAGAACCTGGAAACAACCCAGATATCCCTCAGTTGAGGAATGGATACAGAAATTTTGGTACATTTACACAATGGAATATTACTCAGCAATTAAAAAACAAGAAAATCATGAAATTTGCAGGTAAATGGTGGGACCTAGAAAAGATCATCCTGAGTGAGGTATCCAAAAAGAAGAAATACACACATGCTATATACTCACTTATAAGTGGATATTAGACCTATAATAAAGGATAATCATACTAAAATCTGTACACCTAAAGAAGCTAAGCAAGAAGGACAACCCTGGATCAGATAGTCAATCCTCATTCAGGAAGGCAAACAGGATAGACATCAGAAGAATGTGAAAACAAGGAACAAGAGAGGAGCCTACCACAAAGGGCCTTTCAAAGACTCTATCCAACAGGGTATCAAAGCAGATGCTGAGGCCCATAGCAAAACTTTTTTGCAGAGTGCAGGGAATCTTATGAAAGGGGGGGGGGGATAGAAAGATCTGTATGGATCTGGAACTCCACAAGGAGAACAACAGAACCAAAAAATCTGGACCCCCACCCTGGGCCCCAGTCTCTTTTCTGAGACTGATACTCCAACCAAGGAACATTCATGGAGATAGCCTAGAACCCCTGCACAGATGTAGCCTGTGGCAGCTCAGTCTCCAAATGGGTGTCATTGTAAGGGGAACAGGGACTGTCTCTGACATCAACTCATTGCCTGGCTCTTTGATCACAACCCCCTGGGGGGGGCAGCCATACCAGGCCATAGAGGAAGACATTGCAGCCAGTACTGATAGGACCTGATATGACCTGATAGGCAAGGGTCAGGTGGAAGGGGAGGAGGTCCTCCCCCATTAGAGGACTGTTGAAAGAGCATGGGAAGCGATGAGGGAGGGAAGGAAGGTGAAATGGGATGAGACGAGGGTGGGGCTACAGCTTGAATACAAAGTGAATAAACTGTAATAAATATAAAATTATATATAAAAATGTTCAAACTGAAAAAATACAGGCAGAATATAACAAAATATTAGCATAGTGTAATAAATGTTCACACACACAATAATTTTTTTAAGTTGCCTGTTATAGCAATGTGTGCAAAATACTCAATATAATTTTCATTTTGTATTTACTTCTATTTTTTACCCAAATTACAATATGTGATTCAGTCAGTAACATTTCATAAATCAGTAATCATAATTCCTCGATTTTTTGTGACTTTTACAAGTTCAAGCGGAAAACATAACAGGAATTTGATTTGGTTTTATAGACCTCCAGGTATTATGATAGCCCTGAAGGCATTGTTAAAATGTGGAATATTCGTACTCAAGTTCAACATCTGTACGCCTGCCCAGTTTTTATTCAGTATGCTTAATAATGTGATGCCCAAAGTTTTCAAATAAAGCCACTTATGAATTCATCTGAAATTGCTAAACATCTCACAACACAAGATCAGAAAAACATTAATATGCTGAGTATATTCACTCTTTGCCTTTAAGGAATTCACTCTATATTTAAAGGCTGAATAATTTATTATAGCTTTGCTGTTTGGAACCAGAAAGTTTTTTTTTTTTTAAATCAGATTCATAAGCTTCTTTTACTTAGCTGTGGCGATATCCAGGGATGAAGCAAGCTTTTCACAATTAAGTATTCCCTGAGTGGCAGATCAAAGGACTTATCTAGTTTTGAGTGAACAAAATTTTCATTTATGTGAACACCAAGTGTTGAGCAAATAGTTTGAAAATGCATATGTGTTTCTTGAATAGTTTTCTGGAAGGCAGATAAATGACAATACTTTCACCTCTAGGAATATATTATGATCCAGTTTTCTAAATTAAATGCTGTTTAGAAACATGAAACTAAACAAATTTGTACTGTGCTGCCTAAGTTATCCCCCCCCAAAAATAACTCACTGGATTTACATGTGTAATCTCAATGTAATTTAGGGGATAACACTGTGCACTAGAAGGCAAATAAAGCATAGTAAAGATTAAGAAATCTCTTTCCTACCATTTGCAGAATTGCCTAGCTTCCAATCACACAGATGGTATCACAGGTTTATTTCTTATTGATGCCAAGTGCACAGTGGGTTAGATATACCTCCTACAGCTACTGTACACCTTATGAAAATGCAATGTCCACTCCAATCCTGGCTATGTAGTAAATTAACTGTTCCCTATAATCTGTGTTTTCTCAAATCATAATGAGAGAGAGAACTTTGAGGTTCGATATACCTGGATTTAAAAACTGAGTGAATTATAAACCTATGTAACCACCTCTACTTAGAAGACAGAAATTATACTAGAATTAGCACTTAGAAGATCAAACATTGTTCTTAAGTAAAACAAAAGAAATCTTGCATTTGCCATTTGAATCTCTTTGCATTACCTTTAGCCTGTGTAGAGTCAGCACTTATTTCCTCATCCTTCCTACCAAAGGTGGTTGATACTGCTTGCCACCATGCATCTGAAGGAGAACATGGTTGACTGGAAAATATCTTTAGAGCAGTGAACCATGGCACTTCTCAAGCAGGATAAGAATAAATCACCCAACAAAAAAGCACAATTATAATGACATCAGCACTTCAATATGGAGCAAGCAAACCCCTAATCGGTATCATCTTGCTTTCCTGAAAGCAATGGCAATGATACATGATTTTTTTTTAATCCAGTCTGGCTGAATCTGATTGAACCAAAGCAAGACAAAAATCCGGGAGGACAATAACCAAATCTTCCAGCTTTTATTCTGCTACTTGGGGCCTCAACTTCAAATGCCTTAGAATGATCTATCTCTCCAGGTTTGCTACCTACTTCATGCATCACTCTATTGTGCTTCACTGGTTGTACTCTCTTTGTGCAAGTCTCTTTGGCAGAGGACCACCAGCTCTGAAAAATCCAAAATCTTGAGCTTTCTACTGCAAACCTTGCTTCAGTTTCATGGCCTCACAGAATGTCATCTTTGGTCTCCTTCCAGAGTTTCTGTCCCTACCTCACTTCTCTCCATTTCCTTCTCTTCTTTGAAACTACCCAAGAGGTATAATAACCCCTTCAATCTTGCAGCTTTCATGCTTCCAAGACAAATACTATACAAATAATAATTACACATTCAACCCTTGGGCTTAGATTCACCCTGGCTCCCATTTATCACAGTTGTAGGAGTAGCTGTGTCTGAAGTTGGTGAGAACTTTCCCTAACCAGTTGCTTTCCTAGAGCAAGAAAAACCTTAGGGGATCTTCTTTGTCTAGTCATAGGCTAAGTTTGATGGTCCCTTTCCTTCAGGGCATTTTTTCTTTTTCTTCATTGTATAGTCAGAGCTTTCTCTTCATTGACACTCTTCTCTTTAACAATAACAGCCACATTGTCAGCACATGACTTGACTGAAGCCTTAAACTTCCTAGTGTGTTATTCCTTTCCAAACTACACACGTTTTTTTACTTCTGACCCATTTTTCTTCCTCCTCCATCTTCATCTTCTTATTATTATTCATAAACCTGCATAATTTGTAATTATGAGACTATAATGATGATCATGTAATAATAATGACCAAAGATGTCCATGGATCAACCTTGAAGTTACGCTTTTTTTTTGAAATTTCCTCCCCAAAATAAATTATTTCATTGTTTTCATTATATCGATCTCACTGAAGTTCTCAGGGCACAGGCAGAATACAGCCAGGTTCTTTGCTAAAATTTCACATGAATGGCCCCGACCTATTTCTGATAGTGTTTTATTTTCTTCCCCTCTGAAATATGGCAATGCATCCTTATTTTCTAAACTCTCCGTAGAACAGCTCACTCAGTACCACTTCAAACATTCAATGAATTTTCCAGCCCAAACTTCTAAAGTTTCCCACAAAATGGTCCAAAGATACTGAATTCACCTACCAAAGATACTGAATTCACCTAGCTAAATTTATTAAAGCAACTTTCTTCCTCTTTAGTAAGAAATTCTGTATCAGTTTT
>REGO01001057.1:137388-147823 GCA_010120015.1 Rhombomys opimus
ATACCATGCCAAAAAAATGTTTTATTTTGGCCTATATTTCAAGAGCATAACATCCATCAAATTTTATAAGGAATGACTTATCGTCATCAATCAGCATCAAACCTACTGATTACACCTCCACACGCATACACACACACACACATGAAAACACATAGAAGAAAGTAGGATAAGCCTATAAACCCTCAAATTCCTCCACCAGTAACACACTTCCTCCACCATGTTTCCACCTTCAGAATATTCTATAATATCTCCAAACAGTTTCAGCAAGTGTTCAAGTAAATGAGCCTGGAGGGGACAGTCCTCATTCGAACTGCAACCATTTACCTGTGCACATCACTTGCCTCTTTCCTAATTCTTTCTCTGTGTGAACTTAAAGGGCTTGTCAGTGTTCCAAAAGTGAACCTGCAGGCCACTCAGCCTTTTATTTGTTCTTTCTGATGTGTCATGTTGATTTAATTTATCTCCCATCTTTAACTATATTTGCCTCTGTTTCCATTACTAGGATTCTTGCACCTCATAATCTCATATGACTCAAGAAGTTAAGGCTTAAAATCTACGGTGAAAGAAATATAACATAACTATTGATCAGAGTAAAGAATACTAGTGACTTTTTTGGTTAGAAGGAAATGAAGGTAAGGCCCCAATGCTATGACTGAGGACTAGCCATATAACTTCTAAGAAAGACTACTTTCTATTTGCAAAATGTCAGCTTCAGAAGTCTTCCCACAAGTTGAACTTTTATGAACATTTTGTATACAAATACCCAGTTTGTAGCCAGGTAAAACATACAAATATTGTCCATATGATAATTTTCTTTCTACTTTTCTATACTTAAGAACCCTACAACATTTTATTATTTTTTAAGTTTTTAGATGGTAGCTTGACTATGCTGTTTCGATTGTCCTCTTTCATGTTTTTGTTCCATTATTCAATGGTACTTTTAACCAAAACATTACATTGTATTTTCTAAGTAAAACAAAACATAAATTTGCAGCATAATTTAATAAGACATTTAAATGACTGTTTCAGCAAATTATAGATTTTATTTCTGCATTACAAATATAAATATCAAGTTGTCATAAAGTTACAGACTCAGCTGGAGCCTCTGGTCATTTTTTTTATTGGCTAGCTGAATTTGTGAGTGGAATATCAAAGCCCTGATAATCATTTTTTTTAATTATTCCAAATCCAGAACTCTATTAATCCTGAAGAACTTTTGTTTTATTTTTCCTTTAGCCATTTTTGTTTGTTTTTGCATTTGCTGCTTTCATATATTCTGTTCTTTATTTCATGCTAGTGAACCTCTTTAAGGGTTTTCAACAACCATGAATTTTGCAAAAATTTGAAATGGAATAATAAGTGCTAGGGGCCCTACACAGATCTAAATATGCTCATAGTTTTTCCTAAGCTTTTCATTAATCAGCTTCACTTGTAAAATTTACATGAGGTAGTCATCTTGAGAAATCACAAAGTTCAGGCCTGCTATGGTTTGTCTTGATTATTCACTGATACGGGAATGCTCAATCCACTCAGAGAAGTAGCACTACACAAGCAGGTGGTCCTGGCTTTATCCTAAGGTTAGCTAATCATGAGTGAACAAGACAGCAAGTGAAATAGAGAGTCAGTGTGTGAGGTTTGATTTTCCATGGATCCTGCCTCTTATTTTCTGTTTTAATTCCTCCCATAATACTTTCAAAGATGGACCTCAATCTGGATGAGGAAGCCAAATAAACTGCCCCACACCAAATTTCTTTTGTGCAGAACATTTTGTCACATTAACAAAATAAAGCTAAACTTTCCAAAATAAAAAAGAAGACCAAGAGGAGTGTAAGCATAAGGTTATTGTATAATCAAATGATAGTCTCTGTACCCCATTTTTTTAATTGGATTACTTGATTTTTTGCTTTTTAATTCCTTGAGTTCTTTATATATTCTAGATATTAGCCCACTGTCAGAGGGTTTCTGAAGATCCTTTCCCAGTCTGTAGACAGTCGTTTTGTTCTAATGACAGTATCCTTTGCTTTAAAAAAGATTTTCAGTTTCATGAGGTCCTATTTATTGATTGTAGATCTTAGAGCCTGTGCTGTTGGTATTCTGTTCAGGAAGCTGCCTCCTGTGCCAATGAGTTCAAGGCTTTTCCCCACTTTTTTTTTTTTAAACAGGTTTAGTGTGTCGGGGTTTATGTTGAGGTCTTTGATCCACTTGGACTTTACTTTGTGCAGGGTGACAAATATGTATCTATTTGCATTTTTCTTGTGTAGACATCCAGTTAGACTAGCAACATTTCTTAAAGATACTTTAAATGTTCAATGTCCTGAGTCATGGAAATGCAAATCAAAATGACCCAGAGATTTCACCTTACACCCATCAGAATAGCTAAGATAAAAACAACAACAAAACCCTGAAGGGATGATACTTGTTGGAGCAGCTGTAGAGAAGAGAAAGGGGAACCTTCCTACATTGCTGATGGAAATATAAACTGTACAACTACTTTGAAATCAATCTGGCGCTTTCTCAGAAAGTTAGGAATAGTGTTACCTCAAGATCCAGCAATAACCCTCGTAGACAAATACCCAAAATATGCTCAAGTATACAATAAAGACATTTGATCAACCATGTTCATAGTGGCTTTATTTGTAATAGCTAGAATCTAGAAACAACCCAAGTGTTTCTCAACTGAGGAATGGATACAGAAATTGTGGTACATTTACACTATTGAATACTACGCAGCAGTTAAAAACAAGAAAATCCGGAATTTGCAGGTGGGAATGAGGAAGGATCATCCTGAGTGAGGGATCCCAGAAGTATATACACATAGCATATACTCACTTATAAGTGGATATTAGACATATAATATAGGGTAATCATACTAAAATCTATGCTTCTAAAGAAGCTAAACAAAAAGGACACTGGGTAAGATGATCAATCCTCACTCAAAAAGGTAAATAGGATGGATATCAGAAGAGGGAGAAAATTGGGAACAGCCTACCACAGAGGGCCTCTAAAAGACTCTACCCAAATTGGTATCAAAACATAAGCTGAGACTCATAGCCAAACTTTGGGCAGTGTTCGAGGAATCTTATGAAAGAAGAGGGAGATGAAAGACCTGGAGGGGACAGGAGTTTCACAAGAAGAGGAAAAGTACAAAACAGTCTGGCCACAGGGGTCTTTTCTGAGACTGATGCTCCAACCAATGTCCATCCATGGAGATAACCTAGAACAGTGCACAGATGTAGCCCATGGCACCTCAGTGTCCAGTGGTTCCCTAGTATGGGGAGCAAGGGCTGTTTCTGACATAAACTCAGTGGCCCGTTCTTTGATCACCTTCCCTGAAGGGGAGGCAGTCTTACCAGGCCACAGAGGAAGACAATGCAGCTAGTATTGATGAGACCTGATAGGTTAGAGTCAGAAGGAAGGGGATGAGGACATTCTGTATCAGTGGACTGCTGGAGGGACATGGGAGGAGAAGGAGTAGAGACAGTGGAATCAAGGGTGAGGAAGGGGGTTAGAGCTGAGATACAAATTGAATCAATTGTAATATTAATAATAATAATAAAAGAAGGCCCTCTTTCTGGCCTGACTTGTGCCGTGGAGACAATTATGGACCTAAGAACATCCCAGAATGGGGGAGAGATCACCATCTCATTAGAAAGGCAGCAAAGCCTTTCCATGGAATCAGGAACCAAAGACAGACTAAGAAGCCTCAAGTATCTGAACTGGCAAGGTCTACATGGGGAGCAGGGTCTAAGCAAGGAAAGTCCTTAGGAAGAGATTTTGAGATTAAAGAAGATTATTTTCTATGACAAAAATGGAGGAAGATACAGTGCTTCTGGGTTCCATTTGAGTTTGTTTCTCTTATCATTTAAATATGTCTTTCACTGATGATTAACAGTTTTGTACATCCTCTTTGTAATACTGGGTTATCGAGGATACTTTTCATTTGGAAGCTCTTTTCAAAGCAAAGCCCCAGTCAGTTTATATCTGGGATGTCTGTCCACGCGAAACAGAGGCCAATGTGACTACCAAATAGGAAACATGAAACAAAGGTAGAACGGAAAACCAAGATAATCCCCATTCCTATTTCAGCTTACAAACAGCCACTTCACTTTAAATACTCTAAGATTTCGTGGATTAGAAACTCATGAATAATATAGCGGAAGTAAATTGTTCCTATTCCATGAGACTGTGGTTGGGAGCTGGAAGGCTAGTCTCCCATGACATTGTCACCCAGAAGTCCCACAAGCAATCTTTCTAGTTGTAGCAGGCTCAGAGAGCTGTGGATCTATCTCACAGATAAGAGTGCTCACCATCACCAAGCAGGTAGAAGTTGCAGGATTATTTATATTCTTATCTCTCAAGGCATGTGCCATAGCATTCACGCTAATTTACATTGATGGATTTAAGAAAAATCTTACCAGAAATCTGAAGAAAGAAATGGAGATTTCTTGTTCTGTGAGTATCTAAAGAATTGCAACTCTGCTTAAAGCTGTTAGTGTGCTGAGGAGACAAACAAGTTCACTGGATTACCAAACAGTCCAAAAGGTTAGAAATGTGAAGAGAGGCAAAACTACTAATGTTTTCTGTTTGTTTGTTTGTTTTGATGGATGCACTGAAAGCCTTTGGAAATTGCCACTCAATGATGTTCATGCTCTGTAACACAATTATGGTTTGGTTTTATCAGATTCTCTTTACAAGGGTTTCAAGCTGTCCTGAGAGTTTATCTTCTCATCCTTTAAAACGGGCAAAATGAAATCTTTTTAAATGTGTTCGAGTAAGTTGAAAGTAGTTTCTGCGTATACAATTTCACATGATACTAAATGCAGAAGCCATTTAAACTAAAAGTAAATATCCTTGCTGAATGTGTATTCAGGTTTCTCTTGGTAGTGACAACCCAGCAAATGGACATAGGCTTGGAAATAATAAAGATAATGTTTTTCAGATGGCATTTCCTTAAGCAGAGGATAAAGGAAATTATTTGATGGTTTCCATTTTCTGTGGTGCATTAGAATTTCCTGGAAAAGTTGTAAAAAATACATATTCATAACCTACAATCTAGACTTACTAAGTTTACATCTCTTACTGAGATATCCATAACTCTGTATTTATAATTAATTTCTCAGCTGATTCTTATACAGCCAGCCTGGCTGGCAGCATTCAGAGGGTCAGTATGAAATATTTTACATTGTATTATAAAAAGTCAGCTGGGCTCTAATTATGTATGCTGTCTTTTAAATCTAGGAATTGCCACTGTGAGTAATTGGAAAGTAAAGATTTAGATGGCCTTCAGCAACTTACAAATTATGAATGATGAATGTCATCACTTCAGTTTGGTGTCAGTTAAAAAAAAAATCTAAAATGACTTTTGTTTATGTGTGATCAACATCTTGGTAAATAGGCTGTGCAAATTCAATGTTAAATTATACATATAGAGGGACTTAAAATTATGAAATCATGATTTGGCAGTTCAGTATTTTTAAATGTGTTCATAAAAACTATTTAGTTATGATCTTAATGTATATTGTTGACACAGCAGTTACCATCATTAGATTATTTTCTCAGTTGCCAAAGGTCCTTCCCATTATATATTTGAACATTGTAGTTTCTCAAATATACTTGAAGTACAAGTTGATGCTCATGGAAGAGACCCATTTTTTTTCATTTGAATTCTGACAATACTGAAATTATACTCCACTCTACCAAATGATCAAAACATGACATAGAAAGAGAGAGAGAGAGAGAGAGAGAGAGAGAGAGAGAGAAGATCTCAAAAAAGCAGCTCAAATTGTTTTTAGACTTGGTTCTAAACTGGAAGGAACCCTAACCATTTCTACTTTCTCATGTAGATAACACCAGCAAATTCTCAGAAATGTGGCTACATTAACATTTCAATCGTTTTATTTCAGACCAGATGAGTGAACTAACACTAGGGGGCATTTTCAAGAAATATGGACACCAAAGATTCCTGCCTACCCGATCTGTTATGTTTCTCTTCTGAGATTTAGATAATTATTTTAGAATATGAGGGAAGATTTTTTTTTTTGAACTTTGGAACCTAATGACATTCTGTGCATTTAAAATATAGTGAAAAATTTATTCTGCCCATCTACTCAGTCTCTCTGGAGGCTTTGATCACTATGCTTATGTACTTCAGTTGCTTGAAACAGTGTCAGAGATGAATATTCTTTTAACCATAAAACTTTAAAAACCATTAGAAAGAAGTGATTGATTATCACAATAAAGTATAAATGTAGACCACAGATATTTAGAAGAAAAATACTCAGAATAATTCAGAACATGTAATATGGTGCCAATATTTGTGTCACCCCTAGCAGTCATATGACTAAATATAATCCTCAAGATAATAGTGCTAAGAGGTGAAGCCTATCAAAAAGTATACAGATGATAAGGGTGAAACTCTAATAAATGGGACTATTTTTTTTTTAACTGAAAGATGGTTCACAATATTAGCTCCTTTGCCAGCATATAAGGAAACAGCAATAGGATACAAAATCCTTAGACTCTGTTAGCATTGTGATCATGGGGATCACAATACAAAACAGCAAATCTGCATAATTGTGTGTGTGTGTGTGCCTGCGCACACGTGCAAGTGCTTGTGTCTTTGTATGTGTGCATGCGTTGTGTGTCTTTAGATTATTTAGTTGTTGTTGCTATAGCAACCATAATGGACTAAGACAACTATTTTTGCATTTTCTATCTATCTACAGATCATCTCTCTCTATATATGTATATATATATGTATATATATATACATATCACAAACATATATTGATAGATAGATAGATAGATAGATAGATAGATAGATAGATAGATAGAATTGTACTCTGGAAAAAATACTGTTTATGTATTCATAAGTGGTTCACTTAAAATAACATTTCTTTCCATAAACCTAAAAATGGAAAAAGAAAAATAGGTTTTTATATGCCTCTGTATTTACTAAAATAAGACATTTCTACAGAAATTTACAGAACCATGAAGTCCATTTTACAGAAGGGAGAAAGAGAATAATAGAATAGGTATGGTTAAATATGGTGGAAGATAGGAGGAGGACAGGGTAGATGAAGGAGTCTAAGCAGGAAATACATATTTTAAGAACATTTGAAAAGCTGTGTAGAAACTTACTACTGTATTAACCTCGTAAATATATTAAATCCAAATATAAAATTCCCCAATAAAAGGAAACAGACTAACAGAATGGTCAAGACAACAGGATCCATCATTCTGCATCTTATAAGAAATACACTCCAGGGAGGGACAAGATGGAGGCTCCAGGAGAACACTGCATCTGAGAAGCAGGACAATATTTTCCATACAGCAACCAAGAGACTGAACTCTGGGCCCTAAAACAACAGCGATTGTGTTTCCCAGGTGAGAGGAAACCCCCATGGCATGGGAATCAGTCGCGTCCACTCTCAGATCACCCAACCAAAACCCGGAAGAGATCCTGGGTTGCACAGGCACTAGGTCACCAGACCAGAGCTACATGCCTGCCTGTCCTGATCACCTTCCCAGGCTGATCAGTGAGAAAAAAACAAACAAACAAACAAACAAACACCAGAGACTGAGAGTCCCAGTGGCAAGAACATCCCACAAGGAAGGAAGGAAACGGTACTGACTTGGGTCACCCAGTCTTTCCCTGAAAAAAGTCTCACAGACTGGCGGGTATGAGCCACCATCACTTAACTGGACTCCAGCTGAGGGCACTGACAGTTGCTACATTCCAGCTCTCCTGCACAGACAGAGCTGTGCACCCCAGGGCACAAGAGACTTGGAGTCACTGTCAGGAGAAATCCTCACGGGGATCGAAGCAAAGGGGCTGGGCTTAGGTCATCCAGTATATCCCTGGAAAAGATCCTTCAGATAGGCCCAACCCAGGGACCTGCTGTGCCCCAGATAACCTGATGTTACCAGGAGAGTGGTACCCACCCGCCACAGATTACCACTTGGGTACTGGGGCACAGAGCCCCAACCTCAGAACTACAAAAGCCTGGAATCCCCCCCCCCAGATCAACCCCCAGATACTGCTCCAAGGGGCAACCAGTTATCCCTAACAAAACAGACCAAACCATGGGACACACACATTACAGCAACAGATCACTAAATTCAGAGCAAGAAACCCATATGCAGGACAGCTGTCTTCAGGACTTCTCTGGGTGAGAGGAGAGGACTCTTGACTAACAAGGACCACAGTTACCACTCAGGTCTCTATGCCTGAGGTGACCAGCAGCAACTCCTGAAAAACACCAGCCTTCCAGTGACTATACCCAAAAAGCTGAGAAGGCTTCCTTCAGGAAAAATCATCTTCCTGCCAAGGGGATTCTCTCCACCACAGGACTCCAGGAACCACAAGAATCTAACTCCAAACACCTACAATAGCCCAATGGGTAGAGGCCAGTGTAAAAGCTCAACCAACAAAAGACAGAGCAATATGGCATCTCCAGAATCCAGTTATCCAGGGGCAAGTAGCCCTGGACACCCCAGCATAATTGAAATTCAAGAAGATGACCTAACATTTATGCTGATGAAGAGGATAACAGAGGAAACAAATAAATTTCGTAAAGACCTAGAGGAAGATAAACTCAAACAGATAATGGCCATCCATGACGAAATTATAGGAAGTTGCAGCCAAACAGTTTGTGGCCTTTAGAAAGAAAATGCTTAAATCACTGAAAGAAATAAATGAAACATAGGGTTGTTCAAACGAACAGCTGAAGGAACTGAAGGAAAATACAGTCAGACAGGTGAAGGAAATCAACAAAATGGCTTAAGATCTGAAGATAGAATTTGAAAAATTAAAGAAAACACAAATGGAGGAAATTGTGGAGAGAAAGAACTTAAGGAAGAAAACAGAACTACAGAGGTTAGCATAACCAAATAGACTACAAGAGGTGGAAGAAAGAATCTCAGGTGTGGAAGATACAATGGAAGAAATAGATGTATCTGTCAAAGAAAATGTTAAATCTAAAAAATTCCTGACACAGACCGTCCAAGAAATTCAAGACAACATAAAAAAAAAAAAAAACTAAGAATAAGAGGAGTAGAGGAAAAAGAAGATTCCCTGCTCCAAGGCCCAGAAAATATTTTCAACAAAATCATTGAAGAAAATTTCCCCAACCTAAAGGAGAGGCCAATAAGAATTCAAGAGGCATACAGAACACTCAATAAATTAGACCAGAAAAGAAAATCCTCTCGTCACATAATAATCAAAACAGTAAATATACAGAACAAAGAAAAAATACTAAAAGCTGCAAGGGAAAAAGACCAAGTAACATAAAATGGCAAACCCATTAGAATCACACCTGTCTTTTCAACAGAGAATATGAAAGCCAGAAGGGCCTGGACGGGTATCATGCAGACCTTAAGAAAACACAGATGTCAGCCGAGGATACTATATGCAGAAAAACTCTCAGTTCTTATAGACAGAGAAAACAAGATATTCAATGACAAAAACAAATTTCAACAATACCTACACACAAATCCAGCATTACAGAAGACACTAGAAGGGAAAATACAACCCAAGAAAACTAGCTACATTCAAGAAAACACAGGAAATAATTAACCTCACTACAGTAAAAAAAAAGAAAAGCAACCAAGCACACAACCATATGACCACAGCTAACATCAAAATCAAAAGATCTAACAGCCACTGGTCATTAATCTCTCTCAACATCAATGAACTCAATTCTCCAATAAAAAACAGAGACTAACAGAATGGATGCATAAAAAAAACTCAGCAATCTGTTGCATACAAGAAACACACCTAAGTCACAAAGATAGACATTACCTGGTGGTAAAGAGTTGGAAGACGGCTTTCCAAGCAAATGGACCCAAGAAGCAAGGAGGAGTAGCCATTCTAATATCTGATAAAATAGACTTTCAACCAAAATTAATCAAAAGAGATGGGAAAGGACACCTCATACTCATCAAGGGAAAATTCCACCAGGAAGACATCACAATCCTGAACATCTATTCCCCAAATACAAGGGCAAGCACATTTGTAAAATAAACATTGATAAAACTTAAACCACACATAGATCCCCATACATTAAGAGTGGGAGAGTTCAACACCCCACTTTCAACAAAGAACAGATCAACAAAACAGAAATTAAACAAAGAGACAATGTCTCTAAAAGAGGTTATGAATCAAATGGACTTGACAGACATTTACGGAACCTTACACCCAAACACAAAAGAATTTACCTTCTTCTCAGCACCTCATGGAACCTTCTCCAAAATAGACCATGAAGTTGGTCACAAAACCAGCCTAAACAGATACAAGAAGATTGAAATAATCCCTTGTATCCTGTCTGATCACCATGGAATAAAGCAGGACCTCAACAACAACAGAAATAGCAAAAAGTCTACATACATATGGAAATTGAACAACTTGTTACTAAATGACAGCTGGGTCAGGGAA
>REGO01001057.1:189292-207065 GCA_010120015.1 Rhombomys opimus
TGTCTCCATATCTCTTCAACATAGTGCTTGAAGTCCTAGCCAGAGCAATAAGACAACTAAAGGAGATCAAGGGGATACAAATCGGAAAGGAAGAGGTCAAAAGGCGCTGTTTTATGTCGATATTCCCCACATAGTTTTCTCTCTTAATTGAAAGCAGAGTTTATATTATTAATATTCTGTACTATTAGACTACAACTCACAAATGTGCAGGAAATTGTTTCCTCAATACCTCATTCTTAGCCTTAATTGTAGAATGTTATTAAGTGCAGTTTCTTCTGTGACCATTCAGAACAGTACCTTATGGAAAATACATAAATATAATGAGAAAAGACACAATCATTACTTTTTTATTTTTTTATTACTTACATTTTATTAATTCTGTATCCCAGCTGTATCCTGCTACCTTATTCCCTCCCAATCCCATTCTCCCTCTCTCATCTCCTCTCTGCCCCTTTCCAAGTCTCCAGTGCTCATGAATTGGTAGGATTAACATAGTGAAAATGGCCATCCTGCCAAAAGCAATCTACAGATTCAACGCAATTCCCATCAATATACCAACACAGTTCTTTACAGACCTTGAAAGAAAGGTTCTCAGCTTCATATGGAGAAGCATTATTTTTTTAAGATGACAAGTTAACAATTAGGGCTCTTGACTTATAGATAGTAACAAATGGGAGAACATTTCTGAGCTTGTTACATAAGTCGAAAGGTAGAAATTTCATAGTTTGGATATTACATTGCGAATACTTGGGAATTTTTAACCATATGATAATTTAGAAATAATTATTACTGATATTTAAATATATTCATAATAATTTATACATATTTATTATGAATATAGAGAAAATACTTTTATATTTATTCTTATATAAAAATATGATTTCATGAGCTCACTATGATTCTGCCACTGAAGATGTAGATGCATTAGACTGAGATTAATATTCATATTTCTGTACATATTTTAGCTCTTCTCACCTAAGTCCTTTTTTATCCCTGACTTTTATTTTATACTTCTTACTATGTTCTCTTTCCAAATAGAGAATACCAGCCAACCGATTGACATAATTGTTCCAACTGGTTTACTTCCAAGTGAAAATGTATTAATTGTCATTCCAATCGAAACCAGTCCTTGGAGAGATTAGTTAATGAGAATAATATGCCATAGTTGAATCTCACTTCAGATAAAGTAAAATTCTATAAACGCCCAATACTAAATTCGCTATTATTTGAAACAGTGAGTTAACATCTATGGACTCTTGTGGCATTTAAGACCTGAGCTTCCTTGGGAACCTGCCATTTTGACCACAACGTGGTGACCAGAAAAAGAAAAAGAAAATTAAGGCAGTAGTCCAGTAGGCTCTATTCAACCAAGATATTTTTTAACTCTGTATTAATTAAACTCTATTCACTTTGTATCTGCCCTATGGTTCTCTCCTTCCTCCTGTCCCAATCCCTCTCTTCCTCAAGAGATTTTTGAGGTAGTTTTGTCAGTGGTTTGAAAATAGTACTGATTTTGTATTCTGGAAATACCCATGTTAAGTGAATAATTGGGCCTTGACATTTAAGTGAAGAAAATGTGTTTGTAGAGACTTACTTTATGGAACTTGCTTATCTTCATTTTGTAGATGATAGCTAGTTCTCTCCAGTTACTATCTTATCCATAAGACCTCATAGGGATATCTATCTATCTATCTATCTATCTATCTATCTATCTATCTATCTATCTGTCTGTCTATCTATAAATCTATCTATCTATTTACCTATGTTTATGTAATATCCAGTATATTGTAGAACAGTGTGCCTTGGCATACATTAACTAAAATGTTCTTATTATGTTCTCTCTTATCAAGGGTTGAAAAAGTAAGACATGAAGTAACAGGAATTTTTATCTTCTCTCCAAAACTATTCCTTTTGTACAGCTGTCCTGAAACCATTTATTTTTTTTAAATACTTGTTAAAATATATTTAGGAAAACATTTTTATGAAATGCATTCCAAACAAACAAAAAAAACCCAATAATATATCTAAGAAAATCTTTTTTGCTGAAACAGTGTGTAAACATTACTGACTTCTGGGACTGGTGCCAAACTGGTTATTGTTAGCAAGAGAGCCATGGGCAGTGAGCCTCTGTGCCCTCATTTAGGGCTAGATGTGGGTGCATTAATTATATAACTTCTTTCTGTATTCTGGGGAGACTTTACTCTCTAAGAGTACAAAACTCTGATTGATTCCATCTTGTCCCCAACCTCTGTTGCCTTCTGGGAACATACTGTTTACATTGTACCTTGCCTCTCTTACTGTTGACCCTCCCTGGATTGCTCGTCTTCTGTAAGATTTCTGTGAGGCAATATCTTAAACTTCTCAGTGATCTTCAGTGCCATCTTCTCTGAATTTAATTTTCATCATGATCTCATTTTATGAAAAGTTAATTTTGGTGGATTATTAATCGTTAAACTAATATATGCTTAGTGACTATTATGTAGTACTATTATCCATTTCATCCTCAGCTATACATAGACTGTAAAAAGCAGTGTCCTTTCCAGAAAGACACTTAAAATTTAAATGTATATACTTGTCAAGGAGGAACAGGTAAGTTCAGAGTTGTTTGTGGTATGTGAAAATTATCAATAACTCTTATTGTAATGCTAGAGCCATAATGAATGCTCACTCAATTAAATGGAGATCAGAAACATCAGCCACTTTCTCTACTTAAATACAAACTTAAGGTTTGAACAGCATGGAAATGAGTATTGCAAGTCCAAAGCCTGTAATGTACAAAGGGGTGTCATCATTGAGGAAAGTAGTATTTAGAGAATAAGCAGAAGACAGAAAAGCATTCTGAAAAAAAACAAGACAGTTGGGTATTTAAATTGCACCCAGCCTTCAAGGAAAGCGTAATTTTCTTTTCTTTTCTTTTTCTTTTTTTTTCAAAAAACTGAGTCGATTTGTATTTCCCAGCACTTCTACCTGGTAGACTATGTGGCTGGGAAGCGGCAGAGCTGCAGTGACAATAATTAATCCTGGGTTTGTTTCCGTGACACCTGGTTTGGGCATTTTTAGTGATATTATGGAATCAATGACTTTCTCACCCAATTAATAAAAATATGTCTTTCCTAGTTGAATCATCAAAGATATGAGAGCCCCTTTATCTTCCCATGTGGCTCTATGGTTTCTATGGGAGAGAAACAGAGCATGCACAACTCTGTGTGATAGAACACAGACATGCTATTAGACTACCTTCAATAGCACTAGAAAATCTTAGAGAACAACCTGTGGTCCCAGAGCAATGAAGAAATACTGGAAAGTAGAGGACAAGTCAAAGGTTTGTTAGAGAAGGGTCAATTTTTCACAAAGTATGTGGGAAAAAAATGTCATGAATGTACTATACCTGAAACAGAGTGCAGTGGTAGAGAACCACGAGGCTAGATTCCTTCAGAAGAAATCCTCACCAAAATCAAGAAGATAAAAATAAACTGAGCAGTTATATGATATGCATGTTATATATGTATATGGATGTGCATATGAGTGTGTTTATATTGGCTTACTCCTTTAAGAAAAGTCATCATTCAGAAAGGCAAATGAGGTGGACATCGGGAGAGGGAGAAAATAGGGAACAGGGCAGGAGCCTATCTCAGAAGGCCTCTGAAAGACTTCACCCAGCAAGGCATCAAAACATATGCTGAGATGCATAGCCAAACTTTGGGCAGAATTCAAGGAATCTTATGAAAGAAGGGGAAGACAGAAAGACCTGGAGGGAACAGTAGTTCCATAAAGGGAGAAACAGAACCAAAAATATGGGCACAGGGGTCTTTTCTGAGACTGATACTGCAAACAAGGACCATGCATGGGGATAACTTAGAACCCCTGCACAGAAGTAGCCCAAGGCACTCAGTATCCAAGAAGGTTCACGATTGTAGCCCTCTCCTTCAAACCCTCCAAGTCCTACCCTCTCTCCCTCCTCCCACCATCTCCTTCTCCTGCCCTGCCATATATTTTCAAGACATTGCTAACTAATGAAAGTGCTGGCCACATGCATAACTCATTTAATTTAAAAAACTATTGCTTCTTATTATGTTTAATATAGACTTAAGTAGGTATATTTCTCTGTTATAAATTCACCTACCAGATTTCATAAAAGAGCATTGGGTTTATGAATTTCTTTTTTAGTATTTGCTAAGATGATCCCTCATATATGCTCTCTGGTTTGTGCATGTGCACGTGTGTGTGTGTGTGTGTGTGTGTGTGTGTGTGTGTGTGTGTGCTTGTGAGTGGGGGGGTGATATAGCCAATGCAGTGGTAGCAATAGCATTCTAGACACCTTGAAATTTGTTGAATGCATAAAAAGAGTTAGATGTTAGGCTAAGTGTTAATTCACTGATATTAAATCTTCCTGGCATTTCTGGAACAATGTTAATTGCGCTCTATTTTAATATCTGACTGAGTCACATACTAATTTTATTTAGGATTATTTTCATGAATATGGTGAATATGAAGTTAGCTATTTAATACTTCCTCAAAAGTTACTCAAAATCTAGGGAATATTTTTTTCTACTTACCTTAAGTATCCTTCATACTCATTTCTCATAGTCTTAATATTTTTTGTTCTATGCTGATTCTTCTTTTAACACATTAGTTTTATTTTCAGACTTGACCTAAATAATATTTAACTAATGTAATGTGTTATGCCTGAGAATCCAATGTGTCAGGCATAACACAGCGGTGTCAACATGAAGACCATAGGTTCTGGCTGAGAAGAATTGATATGGAAACTGAGGCATGTTTGCTCAAGGTGGAATATCCTGAACACTACGAGCTCTAGTGGTCTTTTCCCACTCTAATGAACAAGTAGCCATTGTTCTGTCTATGACATCAAAGGTGCTTTCAAGGGCTAAACAAGGGGAGTATAAGCACTTACCACTGTCAGCAATGAGAATGGATTTGACAATGGCTGACCCTCAAATGCTCCAGAACAACATTAACCACACTGTTCCTCTAACACTTCTCATGACACAAGTCAGTTTTTCGGCATTAGTATAACCCCATCATAGCTGATTTTCACAACATTAAAGCTGTCTTCATTAACTGAAATATTATTTCCTGTATTTATAATTCCCATGTATTTAAATTGATGCGAACATAATATGTTATTTTATTCAACTCTTATGTTTGTCTACCTCTCCATCTGCCTCTTTCTTTTTTTTTTCCATTTGCAAATTCTTTATTTCAAATTCTTCCCTTTTATTTTTTATATTAATTACAGTTTATTCGCTTTGTATCCCGGCTGTAGCCCCCTCCCTCATTCCCTCCCAATCCCACCCTCCCTCCCTCTTTTCCTCCCATGCCCCTCTCCAAGTCCACTGATAAGGGAGGTCCTTCTCCCCTTCCATCTGACCCTAGCTTATCAGGTTTCAACAGGCCTGGCTGCAGTGTCTTTCTCTGTGACCTCATAAGGCTGTTCCTCCCTCAGGCGGAGGTGGTCAAAGAGCCAACTACAGAGTTCATGTCAGAGACTGTCCTTGTTTCCATTACTAGGGGACTCACTTGTATACTGAGCTGCCATGTGATACATCTGAGCAAGGGTTCTAGGTAATATCCATGAATGGTCCTTGGTTGGAATATCGGTTACAGCAAAGACCCTTCTACCCAGATTGTTTGGTACTGTTGCTCTCCTCGTAGAATTCCTGTCCTCTCTAGGTCTTTCTAACTCCCCATTCTTTCATAAGATTCCCTGCACTCTGCCCAAAGCTTGGTTATGGGTCTCAGCATCTGCTTTAATACATTACTGGGTAGAGTCTATCAGAGGCCCTTTGTGGTAGGCTCCTGTCCTGTTGCCTGTTTTCTCCTTCTTCCAATGTCCATCCTGTTTGTCTTTTTGAGTGAGGATTGATCGTCTTACCCAGGGTCTTCCTTATTGTTTGGCTTCTTTAGGTTTATCCTATATCATATGTCTAATATCCACTTATAAGTGAGTATATGCCGTGTGTCTTTCTGCTTCTGGGATACCTCACTCAGTATGATCTTTTCTAAATCCCATCATTTGCCTGCAAATTTCATGACTTCCTTGTTTTTAATTACTGAGTAGTATTCCATTGTGTAAATATAGCACAATTTTTGTATCCATTCCTCAGTTGAGGGGCATCTGGGTTGTTTCCATGTTCTGGCTATTATGAATAAAGCTGCTATGAATCGTGGTTGAACAAATGTCCTTATTGTGTACTTGAGCATATTTTGGATATATACCTAGGAGTGGTATAGCGTTTTTCATTCAAGAGTTGTCATTCTTACCATAGTCTTTTATATGTGTTTTCTTACCATAGTGTTTTATATGTGTTTCCCGATATATAAAACATCATTTGAAGTGGCCTGGTAGTAGATAGAATAATGAGTTTTATACAAGGATAACACAGGCCTTGCATATTTGATTCCTTAAAATTTTTGAAGTTAGAAAGTTTCTCAAACAATCATGAGGCTGTAATAGTTTCCTATCTCTAAGAGATGTGCAATGAGGAAGGATGGTAGAAATAAAAATTCTGGGAATTTTCTTTAATTTTTCACTTATCAAGAAATAGGTTGATAATTATTGACAAAGAGATGTATTGAAGAGTATCTGGGATTATGTAATAATGAGCATCTTAAATTACCCTTAATACTAGACACTGGAAGTGTAGATTAATGGTAGACTCCATGTTTAGTATGTACATGGCTTTTATCTGGGCTGAAAATTCAGTAAAAATCAATCAATCAATCAATCAATCAATCAATCAATCAATCAGTCAATCCTGTGTGTGCTTGTGTGAGTGTATACACATTCACCCACCTGGAGAATAAAATTTGAAATACTCAAGATGCTTAGAAATGAATATTCAAAGTAACCTGTTAGTGAGTTCTGTTTTTGTGATATTTAGAAGCCAGAACACCTAGTGAGAAAACATTAAAGGAGACTGAATAGAGGTTTCCTTTTGCATTGTTACATAGTGACAGATATAATGATGGGTCATAAATAATACAAAGAAATTTAGTTTTTTCCTTCTGAATTAAAGATTATCTAAAGTATACTATTTTTTGGATAGCAGTGGGGCTAGAGCTATTAAAGCTTTCTAAATTAATGATTGGAGAAGCTCTAAACATGAACTAGAATATGGAGAATATTATGATTCTTGAACAATAAGAATGAAAAGTGAAAAAAATGAGGAGAGGGAGCATAGGACAGACAAGAGCTACGTAGGCTAACATCATCCTTGAGTTAGAATTTCTTTAAATCCTTGAGAATAAAAAAACAATGGAATCAATAATTTAACCACTCTCCATAGCATGGGTCTTTCTAAATGACAAATAGAGGACAAAATCTAGAACTGATACTCCTGCCAATTGTGCAAAGGATGAAAATATGCTGTTGGGACATTTCAGATAGCATCATCATCTTCTTCTTCATAATGGAGTTGGAAAGGATTTTCCTTTGGGTACCACAATGTGTAGGTTCTTGGGAACTACGGACCTTGAGAATGAGTGTAACATCCCAAAGACTGAGTTCCTTATCTGATCAATGGATATGAAAATCTCAGGATATGTGTGAGAAATTGAGTAAGGCAAGAAAAGTCTTCTCCTTGATCCTGGTCTTCTCATAGACCATAATTTAATGAGAGAAATAGTTTAATAAGTAGACACAGAAGACAAAGTAAAATCTGTACACCACAGAGAGACTGCATTTGTCCAGATATAAGAGTGTGGTCAGGAGCAGCACACTGGGCTATGTATTGTGAATTGATAGAGAGATTCTGTGAGTATGTTGAGGTTACTGTCATAGTCATGCATACACATTCTTTATTTCTCGGAAATAATGTCAGGCCAGGTCTTCACTTAAAGATATTTCTTCCCGTGATCCTCCAGAATATCTCACATAGCAGAGAACGAGAGGGGTGGTAGCAAAATGTCAGCATTAATCACACTCTATTAAGATGTTCATAGACCAAATTTTAACTTCTTTCAGTCCTGTGAAGTGGCTAATACTGGTGGCTAATTTCAATGTCTCCTGTTAGATTTAGACACTGTCCTTATGCCTGGAGAAGTGACCTCAAGATGTTGTAAGCTGCTTTCTAGGTGGGTGTATGGTTGTTAAACAACTTCTGTCCTATGACAACCCTTAGTTATTCAGTGACCATCTATAGATCTTCCTACTCTGTCACAACAAAGCAAATACTCAATGAACTGCAATGGATGACTTCTCAGTGTCTCAGTATTACATTCAGTCATAAAGTTAAAAGGTTCAACTAAAGTTTTTAAGACGTTACTCACTTTTCCTTTTAACTTTCAGGGTATTGTTTTAAGGCATAGGGCCTGTCATGAAATATTGTATAAGGCTGTTTCTATATATGTCTCTGTATATTTCTCTCTGTGTGTCTCTGTTTCTGTCTTTTTGCCTCTTTCCCTCTGTCTGTCTGTCTTTCAGTATGTCTCTCTGCTTATCTTTTGGTTTGCCTCTGTGTCTCTGTGTCTCCCTCTGTCTGTCTGTCTCTCTCTGTGTGTGTTTCAACTGACAAGGAGGGTTAAATAAGAGATGAGCTTTTGCAATGAAATTTATACAAGAACAATTAGTAAATATTGTTTTTCCCTTGACTCAAATAAACTAAAACATACAACTGTAGTGCTTTAGTTTCATTTAGATGCTGTTGGTTAAGTCTTATAATTGAAAACTGAATTTTATGTAATATATTCTGATTATAATTCCCTCCTCCCCAACTTTTCCACACCTCCCATACCTTTCTACTTATGCAAATACACACCCTTTTTTCTCTCTCTCACTATAAAATAGGCATCTAAAACAGAAAAAAAATAATAGTAAAATAAGGTAAAAACAAACATGAGTAGGAAAAAAACAAACAAATAACCATAAAGAGCAAAGAACCAGGGAAAACACACACACATAAAAAAAGACCTATAGGCAACAAGATTCCTATATTGCCAATTACAGATATTCTATAAATACACAAAATCAGAAACCTATAAGCAAAATTCCTGTTGGGTAAGAAATAGAAATAAAAAAGTAAGACCGAAAGAAGAAAAACAAAAACAAAACAAACAAACAAAAAACAGATGCCCATAATGAGATAAAACCAAACCAAACAATAGTGAGCACCCTCCAAAAATACCATTCAATGAGTGTTTTGGCCACTGACTGCTGGGGATGGTACTTGGCCTTAATAGTAGTTTATAGGCCAAGTGAGACCACACTGGAAAAAACAAATTCCCATTTACTACTGGTTATCATTTGGAGATATCAATCTGTGTTTGGTATGTATAGCTGTTTCTCACATTTAGCATTAAAACGACATCATGCCTAACCATGTGCAGGCCCTGAGCTTGCTGCTGTAGTCTCTGCGAGTTCATATGTGCATTGATTCTGAGGCTTATGGAAGGCATTGTTTTGTTGGTGCTTTCTATCTTCTCTGGCTCTTACAATGTTTCTAATTCCTCTTCTGAAGAATTCCCTCAATCTTGAAGTGAGGGAATTGATGGAAACATCCAAGTTAGGGCTGAGTGTTCCAAGGTCTCTCACTATGCAAATGTCCAGCTATCTGTATTTCTCATCTCCTGCAGGAGGAATCTTCTCTGATGATGGCTGATCAAGACACTGATCTATGAGTATAAGAGAAAATTATTACCAGTAAATTTTGTTGCTCTTTTCATTTAGCAGAGCAGTAGTATTTCTTCTAGGTCCCTGGCCTATCTAGTCTCAGGCTTGCAGCCACTTGAGCAGCATCAGGGAAGAGTTCCTATATGTACTAGCACATTCTGCATCTAGGTCACCACTGTAGATGGAAGGTTTTTGAGCTAGGCTGAAATTTACCTTTTCCCATTATTAGCATGCAGAACACCTTCTTATTCTATAAACACTAGTCAGTATTAATGGAGGTTCTAGATAAGCACCAAAATTAACTTTTCCATGTGCAATAGTATATTTAGACATGGTTTTCAGCAATAGAGCCTTATCTTCAGTTTGTGGGGAGAATCCAATGGCCAGGGCAGTAGCCTGGGTTGTCGGAGGAAATCTCAAGGGGTTCCTTTGTCAACTAAATAAGATTTTCCCAGAATATCTTATTCTCAGAACAGGAGTTTTCATTCACTGACATAAGATGTCCAGTTAGGGCTTTGTCACAAGTGCTACTTGAAAATTACATTCATATCACTTAACTATTTGTGTGTAGTTTAGGAAGCTACCGTATTAAGTTTCCATATTACAATACCTCAGTGTATCCTTGGTCTACATCTCTCTCCCTATAGTCCCTTACTATTCCACTTTGCATCTCCCTCCACATTTGAGCCTCAACGCAAATCTCTCCTCTCACCCATTCATAACTACCTATTTTATTTCAGTTTCCTAAGGTTATTCAAATCCCCAACTCCAGTCCCTTAATCTATTACTACTTCTGTAGTTGTATGAATTGTAGCCTGCTTATGGGAGAGTTAAAAAATTAACATCCACATATTTGTCTTTTTGGTTGTTGGGTGCCTACTCAGGATATTATTTCTACTTCCATCCATTTACCTTCGAATTTCATGACTTCTTTTATTTTCTTTTTCCCCTTTTACAGATGAGTTACTTTCATGGTGTAAATGTATCAAATTTTCTTTATCCATTCTTCTGTTATGGAAATAAAAAGTGTTTAAAATTTGTGCTAATTATAAATAGAGCACCAATAAACATATATGAGCAAATCTCTATTTAGTACGATGCAGAGTTCTTTGAGTATCTGTCAAGAATGGTGAGGCGGGATCAGGTAGTTGGATCCATTTCCAGCTTGCTGAGGAACTACGACACTGATTCCATAATAGCTGTATGAATTTCCACTCACATCAGCAATGGGTGTTCTTATGCTACATTGCTGCCAACATGAGCTGTCATTTCTTTTATTGAGGTTGGCCATTCTGAAGGGGATAAGATGGAATCTCAAAGTAGTTTTGGTTTTCATTTTGCTGATGACTGAAGTTGTTAAACATCTCTTTAAGTGCTTCTCAGCTATTTGTGTTTCCTTTTCTGGAAATACTCTGTTTAGATATACATACCACTTTTTGCTGGGTTATTTATTTTATAGATGTCCATTTTTTTAGAATTCTTTATATATTGTGGATATTAATATTTTTTGGTGTGTGGTTGGTAAAACGATTCTCTAATTCTGAAGGCTGCAGCTGTGTATAAATGATAGTGTCCTTTCCATAAGATTTTCAGTGTCATGAGGTCCCATTAGTAATTGTTGCTCCTAATGCCTGTACTACCAGTGTTCTCCTCAGAACGACCTTATATATGGACTGAAGGCTCTTTCCTATATTCTTTTTTAAAAATCATATTCAGTACAGCTGGATTATACTGAGTCTTTTGATCCATTTAAAGTTGAGTTTTGTGCAAGTTGGATTTGTTTGGATCTTCTAAGTGCAACCATCCAGGTTAAACAGAAAAAGAAATTTTTTGAAGATGCTGTCCTTTATCCAGAATGTGTTTCTGTCTTCTAAAAACTTTGGTGTCATTGGTACATGAACTTTTTTCAGGGTCTTCAGTTTAATTCACTGTACAATGAGTCTGTTTTTATGCCAATACCACAATACCAAGCTGTTTTTATTATTATAGTTCTGCAGTACAGTTGTGGTGGTAATGGTGATAGCCTCCAGCAGTTTCTTTCTTTCTGTTATTTATTTATTTATTTTTACATTCAAGGTTGTTTTAGCTATCCTGATGTGTGTGTGTGTGTGTGTGTGTGTGTGCGCGCGCGCTAGTGCATGCATGCATGTGTGTTTGTGTGGGTATTCAATAAGAAGGTGAAAAATGTCCCTTAAAGTTCTGTGAAGTGTTGAGATAGCATTTTGATGGACTTGCATTGAATTTGAATATTGCTTTTGGTAAGGTGGACAATTTTAGTATATTAATCCTAACAATCCATTTGAAAGGGAAATTTTCCATCTTCTGATACCTTTTTCAATTTCTTACTTTTTATTATATGTCTTTCACTTGCTTTATTAGAGTTATCCAAATATATTTTATTTTTAGGAGTATCATGAAAGGTGTTGTTTCTCTAATTTCTTTTTCAGTCCCAGACATTTGTATCATAAAGCTGTCTTTTAATTTATAGTAGGCAGATATTAAAAAATTAAAATATTGATAAGAGAGGTCCTCCTCCCATTCCCTCTGATCCTATTCTATCAGGTCTCATCAGTAGTGGCTGCATTGTCTTTTTCTGTGGTCTGGTAAGGCTGTTCCTACCTCAGTGGGAGGTGATCAAAGAGCAGACCTATCACTTCATGGTAGCAACAGTCCCTGTCCCCATTACTATAGAGGCCACTTGGACACCGAACTGCCATAAGCTACCTCTGCACGGATGGGGAAGAGGGAGAGTGGGATTGGAAGGGGAGGAGGGACGGAAGTACAGGGGTGATACAAAGAGAATAAACTGTAATTAATAAAAATAAAAATAATATTAAACAAATAAATAAATAAATAAGGAGAAGAAAAATATGCACTGAGTGGTGATATTCATAAACATTCATAAGAAAGAACAATGTTTACAGAAATAGAGTAGATTTTCAAAAAAAGGCTTCATTGCAGCTAAGGTAGTGCTAAAAATCCATGGGTCAAAATGTAAGGTGTCATTCTCTGAGCAGCCAATTTTTCTTGGGATTTCTGAAAAACGATACATATTAAACATAAGCTAAGATTTTTGAATATCCCTTCTACTTTGAATACAAGCTTAGCCGTGAATATATATGACTTCCTACACTACAGCATTGGTTGTTGTTGTTGTTTTTCATTCTCTTGGCCCAAAATGGCAGTTAACTGGCTATGCCGTTCTCTACATATGCATGTGGCTGTTGAGACAGAAACCTTTCAAATGTTTCTAGGACTGTAAGAATGCTCAAGGCTTTTTTTTTTTTAATTAAAGTTATATGTAATAAAATATGTGGAAAATCCAAATACAATAAATTGTTTTCCCCATGGCCTGACTCATTCTTCAGTATCAAATAAACCATCTGTTTTAATTCAGTTCAACTGAGTTGGAGTTTGTTTAATGCCATCAAACTTGATTTGTTCAAGAAATCTTTCTAGGGACTAGCTAAATAGCTCATTTAATAAAGTCCTAGCTGTGCAATCATGGGAAATCATAGTTTGAGCCATAAAATCCCAGGGAAACATCCTGATTTGTCCCTGCAGTTTGGTTAATCCCTGAGCTACAGAGGATAGAGAGGTAGGTGATTTGGGATTGCTGCTCAAGCCAATCTAATTTAATATAAATGTTCCAGAGCAGTGAGTGACCGTGGGTCAAATAACAAGATGGACAGCACCAGAGAATAACACCAACGTTGACCTCTCACCTTTGCATATGTTCACCACATACTCCATCACCCACATACATAAACACACATACAAACATGCATGCGCACATACAGAGGCATATGAACATATATATAGGCACACACGTATAAATACTCACATACACGATTTTTATATGGAACTATAAAAAAAACAAAGTCATTTGGCTTTAAGTTTTCTATTTAAATGTATCTAGGATTGGGAGGATATATTAAATTCTAATCTCACAGAATTTGAGAAGCTGTCTAAGAATGGATGGGATTCAAACAAATAATCCAAGAAACAACAGAAACAACTAACACAGATGTGGTTAAAAAAAATAATCAAAACATTGGTTAAATATAATTCTGAGAAATCTAGGATATGAAACTTAAAGTTTAAAGAGGACAAAGAGGGTCTAAAAGGAAATTTCTGAGACCCAACTTTGGTGGTCATACACACACCATATTATACTTTGATTTGGAAGCCTTCCAGTGAGTAACAACTGAAAGAGATATTTGAGATTCAAAAAAAAAATTATGCTCAGACAAAAGATATCCCAGTATGGAGGTTTTGCAAGGAGGAAACACATTAAAAAAATGTGCTGTGTTTTAGGGTTGCGGACACAGTACTTTAGTTTGCATCCTGGAACTCAGAGTTGTATTTTCTTCTAAATATTCATCCATGTTATAAATCTGTTCTGCTCTATCTATCACAGTCTTTCCCCTTCTTTCTCTCCATTCTTTTAGTTTCATATATATATGTAAATATACGTAAATATATACATATATAAATAAATATATATTTACATATCAAGCTTGCAATAAGTACTCATGGTTATATCATTTAAATTGTTCCTTCTTTAAATATAAAAGCATGACAGCTTGTGATATTTCCAGGATAATAATACTATTATATAAATGCTTTATTTGTATTTGATAATGGAGTGTAAAATTAAGGTATTACCATGCGATAAATTGAACTCACCCCAACATTTTACGTAGAAAGCGTGATCGATAATGCAATAATCTTTGTAAAGGAGCTTTTGAGAGGTAAATGAGTTTAAGTAAAGATATTGGGCATAGTTTAGGCATAATTTGGTTAATATTCTTACAGTAAAGTTATACTAATACAGCACCTTTTTTTTTTTTTCCAATATGAGGTTATTCAATAAGGTGCCTCCGTGGACATCACAGACCCTCATCAAGATCCAATCATGCAAGAGCCCTATTTTTATATTTCATGGGCTTCTAAAACTTGAGAAATATCTTAGCCTGCATAGTACCTAGGATCTTATGTTTTTGTGAAAGAGCAAGGAAGTTTTATTCTCTTGATTCTATTTCATTTTGTTTAACTATACACAGCTTCCTAACAGCTTATTGCTTCAGCCGTGCGGTTTATCTTTCTACTAGACAAAGAATCTGTTAAGGAGTTCTGCTATTACACATGCATTTTCTGGATCACAAACAGTATTTAATAAAATGACATAAACTTTCCTTTGAGGCATTCATAAGCATTCATTCTTAGATACTTGTTTTTCTATTGATACCAGGGAATGAAATTCTTCATACGATTTCAGAAAATTTGTAGACAAGCTGAGCAGACACTTTTTCACACAGGTAAGAACAAGCCTCAGTAATGTGTTTAATTAATTAATTAATTTTTATTTTTATTATTTGTTACATTTTATTAACTCAGTATCCCAGCTGTATCACGCTCCCTCATTCCCTCCTAATCCCACCCTCCTTCCCTCATCTCCTCCCTGCCTCTTTCCAAGTCCACTGATTGGGCTGGAGAGATTAAAGCCTAGGCTCACAACCATAAATATAAGCTCCAGTAATTTATTCCTCTTACCATTGCTTGTCTATGGTGGAGACTTCTTTTCAATTGAGCTAGTGCATATTGGCTTCTTTTATCTTTCGAACATATCAAGACTTACCTATGCACACTGAACAACACAGTTACTGTTTATTTTATGTACTATTTATTACTTTCATCAATAAATGTGGGACAATCATTTTGAATATTAAATCTGTTTTACAGCACAGGAAGCTAGTTATCATTGTTGTCACATACGCCATGGAATTCTTTCCTTTAAGCAGTAGTCACAGAAGTAAAACAAGAATCTGCTACCACTTTCCTAAACTTAAAGAGGAATACAGGTTATTTTCTAAAGTAAATATCAAGTACTGGGGAGATCTACATAATAGATTGCTTGCATAGCATAAGTAAGGTCCTTAGCTCAATTTCCAACAACAAATAAATAAAAAAACAAAAATGAAATAAATAAATCAGTACATATGTTCTGATATTGTATTTCAATGTTTTCTGTTTTGATATTTGCCATTTTAACATTTCATATTTAAATATAAATATTTGATAATATCTTAATATTTACATTTAAATATCTGATAAAAATCATACATTACACATTCTGATATAGATCTGTGAAAGAAGCACCTTCCTTGAAACAGGGTCATGGTCAGAAATTATTTTGTGCTACATCTGGTGGCACACGCCTTAATCTCAGCACTCAGAAGTTAGAGGTGTATTGTTTTCTGTGAGTTCAAGGCCAGTATGATTTATAGAGTGAGTTCCATGCTATCCAAGCCTACAAAAGGAGACTACAGGAAGGGAATTATGTATAGATATAAATGCATGCAAATAATGTGTTCACAACATAGACATACATCCATTATTGATTTAGATATGTTATACAAACTTTACTTTAGAAATACTTATGTATGTGAATTATACAGTAAAATATGAAAATATGGGCGAAACTCAGATGTATTTGAATTCTACCCTGGTACTCTTGATAGAATTCTGCCTGGAACTCAAAGTAAAAAAAAAACGTAAAGGATTAGCTAATATTATTTCTAATATTTTCAATAGATGCAGAGTTACAATAAACAGGATATTACTTATTTATTGCAACATAGCAAATTACCATGGATATTCTCCCATTAATTAATTTATTTGCTTCACATCCTGACTGGAACTTCCCATACCACTTCTCTTCCCAGTCTCCCCCTTTCAGTTTCAGTCCTCTTCCACTATGCCCTCCTCCCTTTCTTCTCATAGAAGGGGAGAATTCCCATCGATGTCAATCCACAATGGTATAATATGTAGGACTGGGTTTATCGTCTTAACATGAGGCTAGACATGAATGTCCAGTTAGTGAAGAGGGATCCAAAGGCAGACAGCAGAGTCCTGGATAGTTCCTACTTCAGCTGTTAGAGGACCCACATGAGGATCAAGCTGTACATGTTACATATGTGTGGGTGTGGTAATCCTGTCCCATGAATGATCTCTGGTTGGTGTTTCAGTCTCTGTGAACCACATGGGCCCAGGTTAGTTGATTTTTTTAAAGTATTATTGTGGTGCTCTTGACCTCTCTGGGTCTGTTTTTTTTAATTTTTATTTTATTTTTATTAATTAAAGTTTATTCACTTTGTATCCCAGCTGTAGCCCACTCTCTCATCCCCTCCCAATCCAGCTCTCCCTCCCTATTATTCTCCTATGCCCCTCCCTGAGTCCAGTAATAGGGGAGATCCTCCTCCCCTTCCAACTGACCCTAGTCTATCAGGTCTCATCAGGAATGGCTTCTTTGTCTTCCTCTGTGAGCTGGTAAGGCTGCTCCCCCCTCAGGTGGAGGCAATCAAAGAGCCAGTCACTGAGTTCATGTCAGAGGTCTTTTCTGAGACTGTTACTCTCTAGGTCTTTCAATCCTTCCTCTTCCTCACCCATACTAATCCCCTCAGTCTTTGCCTGGTAGCTCATTTTACTTCCTGACCTTAGAGGTCACTATAAAAATGAACAAAAGAGAAAACGATATGATAAAAGTTAGAAGCCAAGGTCTTTGCTATTACTGTACTAACACCACAATGGGCATCCCATCACTTCTGCAGTGTTATATATTTGTTAGAAGCTAATTATGGGGCTGAAGAGACTGAGTAAACTGAATTTCATCATGAGGATTTAATTTTGATGCTCAGAACTCATGTAAAATAAATGAACATGATGTATGCACTTAAATTACTTGATTCACAGGGCTTGGTAGGTCTACAGGTTTCCTTGGCCATCTCGTCTAGCCAAGTTGGGTAATTTTAGGACAGTGAGGGATTCTATTTTTAATACAAGTAGACAATGCTTGAATAAGGACAATGGTATGTGTTGTGCACATATATCTACACACACATGCATCACTCTACACATACAGACACACATAAGGAGAGAGAAAGAGAGAGAGAGAGATCATAAAGTCATACATGCCATTTGCAACTCATACACAGAAGTACAAAACATACAAATACCAGGAATCAGGGGTTATTGGATATAACTTAAGAGGCCCTACAATAATTGGCTTACTTTTGAATGTATTCATTATTTCTTTTTTTTTTTTCTCAAACTACCTAAAACAAGATTTGGGGTGTTACA
>REGO01001057.1:219477-231505 GCA_010120015.1 Rhombomys opimus
GCATTCCAGCATTGGGCAAAAAAGCAAGTATCATTACCACAATTACTTGGCTCTATCTGGCTAACAATGAATAAAAATGGGGGATATAAACACACAGGTGTGGGCTTATAGGAAATATTATGAGAAGCCCTAACCCCCTCGTTGGAACATCAGTTCTAGAACTAGCAGTGGTGGTTTCCGAAGTCTGAGTAGGTTCAGGAGACCATTGCCCCCAGGGGTGATATTAACCTCTGTCATTATTCAAGGTTGGTGAAGATCCTTTCCTAATCTGTAGGACCTTAGATGTAACCCATAGACTCAGTCTCCAAGTAGGTTCCCTAATTAGGGGAGCAGGGGCTGTCTCTGGCATGAACTGGGTGGCAGGCTCTCTGATCACCTCCCCCCTGAGGGGGTGTGCAGCCTTACCAGGCCACAAGGAAGACAATGAATGCATCCAGTCCTGATGACACCTGAGAGGCTAGGGTCCTAGGGAAGGGGAGGAGGACCTCCCCTGTCAGTGGACTTGCGGAGGGGCATAGGAGGAAATAGGGAAGGAAAGTGGTATTGGGAGGATCAAAGAGGCGGCTACAGCTGGCTACAAAGTAAATAAACTGTCATTAAATAAATTTAAACAATAAATAAAAATTTAAAAACTACCATGGAGGTCTGAATAGAAATGGCTAACATAGACTCATGTGTTTGAAAGCTTGGCCCATGAGGAGTTGCACTAGTAAGATGTTTGGCCTTGTTGGGGGTAAGTGTGTCACTGTGGGGTGGGCTTTGAGGTTCTCTTAGGCCCCAGCTAAGCCCAATGTGGTGCATAGTCTCCTTCTGCTGCCCTTGAATAAAGATGTAGGACTCTCAGCTCTTTCTCCATCATTATGTCTGCCTGAATATTGCAATGCTCCCTGCCATGATTATAATGGACTAAACCTCTGATTATGTAAGTCAGCCCCAATTAATGATTATCTTCTTCTAATTTATTTTTTCTGTTATAATATTATTTTATTTTTAGATAATATGTTTTTAATTGAAATCAGGTCATATTATTTTCCCTCCTGCCTTCTTGCTTCCCTCCCTAAAGTTCCACAAATGTCCCTACCACCTGTCTAGCAGACATATGTTTTTCATTGATTTTTTTCTATCTTTTAAAAAGTTTGTTTATATGAAGCACACAATAGAGAAAAACATAGAAAATTGTTTGGATAGAAGATTTTCTGCTATTTCATTGATTTACTTTTCTTTCTTGATTTTCACTTTTCCTTAGGATAAAGGGATTTTCTCCTTTAATTTAAAATTCACAGCAATTTCTAATATTTTGCTCATGATGGTTGCTTGCTGCCTTTCACTGAAAAGATGAATTGTCTTCATATTGTGTAGCTTCTGGGTTCTCAGAGTGAGATTCTGCTCTCTTCTGTAAATGTGAAGACTTTCTTTCAGGCTGCCCAGGGTTTCCTTAGCAACATGCCCCATTCCTGTTCTCAGCAGCCTACAGCACTTAATTACTTTGCAGGGAACAGTGTTTAAACCCTCATGATATTTGCCCTTCTGGGCCAGTATTGTAATCTTGCCACATAAATAAGGACTTTGCAGGAACGATTAATTTTAGAGCCAGGAAGATATGGAAAGTATGTTTAGTCATCTGGATGAATCACATGGGTCTTTATCACCAGAGAACACTTCTTGGAATCAGTTGAAACAAGTGACCTAAGGAGCTGAGAGGTCTGTTTGCCAACAGATGGCAAGGGAGTGTAAAGACTAGCCCTAGAGTCACAAAGAAGGAAGTTTGTCAAGAGCCTTGTTCAATTTAAAAGCAAAGGATCTTTCAAAGCCTCCATGTAGGAAGCCAACACTTGATTTTTGGCTTTATGGGTTGCTAAGAGTTTACAGCCAAGCTAACTTGAACATATGACACTAGGACTGTTAGGAAGTGAGTGTGTATTGTTTTAAATTGCTGCAGTTGTGATAAATTCTTGTTGTAAACTACTTCAATACATTAGATTTTCTGCACTTATGAACTTGGAACATTTTGTAATATTTTTGTTGTAATCAATATCATCATAATGTTACTTCTAATGATTTCTCTATGGTTTTATTTTCTTGATTCTTGCCTTCCAACCTTCTATTTATGGTTATTGAGTGAGAGCCTTTTCTAAGCCTTTCACTTGACTTCTGTGGCCATAACTTGCCTTTGAGCCATTTAGCTAAAAGAAGAGATTTGACATGTGTCACAGTGCTGATTATAGACTACCATCAATATCAAAGATGAAACTGAAGTCATCGGAGTCAGAGTTTGAACTAACATGTTTTAACACAAGTGTTTTGGTTATTTGACATAAGAAAGTTACCCAGATACTTACAGATATTTTGCATCATCTTTCCCTTCAAATACAACATAATTTTTTAATTAGTAAAAAGTATCTCTAAAGATTTTTTTATTTGCCTGAAGTAAGCAAAAAGTGTATACCATTAAACAATATTAAATCAATTTTTTACTTAATGGAATTCAATGTAAATGGATTCCAAATTAATTTTAGAGAATTAAATTATACAGAAAATTATGGACTTAGATTATAATATGCAAATATATTAATAAAAATTAAGTTTGTACTTGTTTCCAAGAAATACAAATACTTTATATACTTTGAGGATCAAGCTATGGAGTTTGTAATTTTATATTGTCTATAATGGCCACTTAAATTTGCTTTAGTTGTTCCTTGGTAATAGAAAATTGAGTGAATATAATATATTTTTCTATAGTTGAGTAAAAAGATACATCTGTTCTACTTATTGAAATAGACACAGTCATACATTCATTTAACATAAAGCTAGCTTTATTGATTCTGAAGATTTCTATGAGAATATTTTTGGATAGGTATTTATGGACGATAAAGTTTAAACCAGTCACAACAAAACTCCATGGAGTAGTCATGGTTAGGCATTCCATCTGTATTATGTAGAAGAAAGGATGGTTAAATGTCTGGGAGATGGCATATGAATGCTTTGTAAGGAAAACTGTTCTTTTATGTACATTGCTGTATCAAGTAACTGTCAGTTTCTTTTTTAAACATTCTTATTTTATAAGATACGAAATGTACTATGTTCTAGTTTACCTCATCTTTGAAAGTATTTATTTATTAATAAAAAGTATATATTTATTAATACAAATAAGCAGAACTTATTTTTAAGTTTTCTTAATTTAACTTAGGTTGAAATGAAAGAAAATTTACCCATTGTAATGGTTACTTTGTGGTATTTTAATGCACACATTTTTTTATAGTGCCTCCAAAAGTAAGCTTCAATCTCTTCAAACAATTATGACTTCTTGTGTTTTAAAATGAACAGCATGTTCATGCCTTCAGCACCCCTTCTGTGTGATGCCATATTGGGAATTCTTGCTTCTCTTTAAGTATAACTTTGCACATATCTTTCCCATCTGGTGTTATCTCTGTGCTTTGCTGAGAATCATTCTATTTTCAATTTCTATGGGATCAGTATTTTAGATTAAGAGGATGCTGTAGTACTTGTGTTTCTGTACCTGCCTTATTTCATTCATCATGATAATCTCCAGTTCTTTCTATGTTGCGGATATCGGCCGGTTTCAATTATGAATGTGTGAATAGCATCCCATCATGTGTAAGTATCATAATTTCTAGATCTATTCATCACTTGGGAGATGATCATTTACATTCCTCAGCTATTATGAATGGCTCTGCAGTTCATAGGTTCCCTGATAGTTGTTTAGCATACTAATTCAACTGATATTGCTGGAAATATCCTATGATATTTCTATTTTTTTTAAATCTCCATATTAATTTAGACAATAACTGTGATAATGATGTCCCAAACAAGAGTGCGTAAGAATTTAATTTTCTTTACACACAAGCTTGTGTGTCTAATTTTTTGATAATAGCCATGCTTTCAGGATGGTATGCAACTTCTTTGTGGTTTACACTAGCTTTTAACTGACTGTCAGTAGTACTGAGTACATTTTCATCTCTCTATTAGTCAATATATATCTCTTCATTTGCTGTAATTCTGTTAAGATCAGGGTCTCAAGTTTAACTGGTCACTACCAAATTTTAAGTTTTACTTTTTAATTAATTACTTATTTTACATTTGTGAATATTTTGCCTGCATATATGTCTGTACCAATTGTATGTGTGGTGCCTATGAGATTGGAGCTATAGATAGTTGTGAGTTACTTCTGTTTCTGGAAGCAGCCAGTACTATCAATGGCTGAGCCACTTCAACTTTCCCAAATTTACAGAATTTTTAAAATTTCATGTATAAACCACACGCTGAATCATCCTGTCTCCTATGTTTCTTAACACAGTAAAATATGTTTCTGTTTTGCAACAGCTGTTAGGAGGATTTAATTCTAGTTCTATATTTTTTCTATTAGTTACTATGTTGTTAAATCATTGTTTAAGAAATCTTTGACAACACCAATAGTCTGAAACATTTACTTTATACTTTATCCTGATCTGTGCATTTTCAGTATATTGAAGGTTTTTTTTCATTTATTATTATTATTATTATTTATTACAGTTTATTCTATTTGTATCCTGCATGGGGCCTCCTCTCTCATCTCCTCCCAATCTCCCCCTCTCGGCATCTTCTTCCTCTATTCCCCTTCCCTAGTCCACTGATAGGGAAGGGCTTCCTCCACTTCTATCTAGCAATCAGGTCTCATCAAGGATGTTGGCCTTATTTTCCTCTGTGGCCTGACAAGGCTGCATCCAACAGCGGAAGGTGATCAGAGAGCCTGCCACTGAGGTCATGCCAGAGCCAGCCCCTGCTCTCCTTACTAGGGACGACACGTGGAGAATGCATTGTCCTTGGTTGGGATATCAGGATATCATTCTCTTTTGGACCTCTAGGGCTCACTTTTTTTTTTTTTTTTTTTTTTTTTTTTTTTTTTTTTTTTTTTTTTTGAAGCCCCTGTCCCGTCCAAGTCTTTCTATCTCTCCATTTATATAATTCCATGCATTCTGACCAAAGTTTGGCTATGAGTCTCAGCTTTTGCTTTTATACCTCAGTAAAATCTTGCAGAGGCCCTCTGTGGTAGGCTCCTATCCTGTTCCCTGTCTTCTCGTGCTTCTGATGTCTATTATATTTGCCCTTCTGAATGAGGATTGAGCATCTTCCTTAGGGTCTTCCTTGTTTAGATTCTTTAGGAATATAGATTTTAGTATGTTTATCCTATATTATATGTCTAATAACCACTTATGAGTGAGTATATAGCATGTGTGTCTTTCTGTTTCTGGGTTACATACTTAAAATGACCTTTTCTAGTTTCCACCATTTGCCTGCAAATTTCATGATTTCCTTGTCTTCATCAATCCTATATCTGACAGAGGGCTTATATCCAGAATATCTAAAGAACTTAAGATGTTAAACACCAAAAACAAAGCAAACAAACAAAAAACAAGTATTCCAATAAAAAATGGGGTGCAGAACTAAATAGAGATTTCTTAATAGAGGAATATCGAATGGCAGAGAAACACTTAAAGAAATGCTCAGTTCTTAGTCATCAGAGAGATGGAAATTTAAATAGCCCTGAGATTTTACCTTACACCCATCAGAATGGCTAAGATCAAACACTCAAATGACAACACATGCAGGAGAGGATGTGGAGAATTGGGAACCTTCCTCTATTGCTGCTGAAAATCTACAACCACTTTGGAAATCAAACGGGCACTTTCTCAGAAAAAAAAAAAGAATAGTGCTACCTCCAGATCCAGCTATACATGTTTACAAAACCCAGGGCCAGGGGTAACGGGAGGAGGACCTCCCCTCTCAGTGGACTTGGGGAAGGGCATGGGAGGAGATGAAGGAGAGAGGGTGAGATTCTGAGGGGATGAAGGATGGGGCGATTCAAAGTGAATAAACTGTAACTAATAAAAATAAATGAATTTAATAAGAGATCTAGCTATACCACTCCTAGGCTTATACTGAAAATTTTAATCTATTTTAGTTTTATTTTCATAATTTTTGAGAGAGAGGCCTAGTTTCTTGTTGTTTTTTTTTTCTTTGCATCTGGTCATTTAGTACTTTCATTTCTTTTATTGAGAAGACTGCCTCCTATACATATACTTACTGTTGACTAAAGTTGTCAAGCTGAGCAGGTCAGAATGACCAAGGAGACAATACATGTTACCCTTTGGGATTTTCTGCAGTGATAGCCTCTGTGTATGCCTGTGAAAGATTAACCACTATAAGTTAATGGATGTAAAGAGACCTTACAGTGGGTGGCACTATTTCATAGGATGGATGAAGAGGAAAAATGAGCTGATCATAAGCATTTAATTTTGTGCCCTGAAGATGCTCTGTAACCAGGAACTTCCTGTTGTATTTTTTTGTATTAACTCTTTGTCACTCTTCAAACTGTAAACTGAAATGAATCTGTCCTTTCTTAAGATACTTCTAATTATATCTTTTGAGACAGAAATTGGAAAAAAATAACTAATTGAGCAACTATTCTGAAGCACATCTGATACTCAGAATTATGTATAGGCTTTCTATTCCATTC
Source organism: Rhombomys opimus (assembly GCA_010120015.1). Lineage (NCBI taxonomy): Eukaryota > Metazoa > Chordata > Mammalia > Rodentia > Muridae > Rhombomys > Rhombomys opimus. Next base: position 225,992 of record REGO01001057.1, read on the forward strand.
TATTAGAAAATGTGTATCTGCAAGTGTGTGGTGGCCCATGCCTTTAATCGCAGCCCTTCGGGAGCAGAGGCAGCCAGGTCTCTGTAAGTTTGATGTCAGCTTGCCCTACGAAATAAGTTTAAGGAGAGCCAGGGCTGTTACATCTAGAAACCTCGTCTCAAAATAAGTGAATAAATGAATACAAAATACAAAATATGTCTCTGCCTAGGGCTGATTCTTTGATTACCATGTCCTATATTTGGAAGTCAGTAGTTATAATTCTTATTTTAATCAAGACTGATTTGGCTATTAGAACTTTTAGGAAATTCCATATAAATTTATGAATGTTTTCTCTACCTCATGAATTTCTTAAGAGAGATTTTGCTTCATCTGTTAATTACTCTGGACACTTTAACAATATCAGTTTTTCTAATCTGTAATCATGTTCAACATTCAATTTTATCATGCCATATTCGATTTCTTTCATTGGTTTTGTTTTTTCTTGATATTTACTCTATAAGTCCTCCACTCTTTGATAATCTTTCTTATTTATTGCATTTTCCATAGCTACTGTAATTTAGGGTTTTCTTTTAGTTTCAATTTCAAATAATTTGCTATTAGCATATGTTTCCATTGATTTTTGCATTGTAGCAACATTGTTGAGTGTGCACATTGTCAAAAATATGGTTATTTATTTAGGGATTTAAACATAGTAAAAATACTTGCCAAAAGCTTTAGAGAAGCTCTCATTTGTATCTTATTTGAATAAAATGTCTGCTCTTAAAGAATTATAAACGGCCTTTTATTTATTTATTTGTTTGGTTGTTTTTTCTTTTTTTATTAAAATTTTTATATTAATTATTTTATCCACTTTGTGTCCCAGCTGTAGCCCCTTCCCAAATTCCCTCCCAATCCAACCCTCCTGATGCTTTAACCAAGGACCACTCATGGATATAACCTAGAACCCCTGCACAGACGTAGCCCATGGCAGCTCAGTATCCAAGTGTTTTCCCTAGTAAGGGGAACAGGGGCTGTCTATGACATGAAGTCAGTGACTGATTTTTGATTACTTCCCCCAGAGGGTGGGAGCAGCCTTAGCAGGCCACAGAGGAAGACAATTTGCATCCAGTCCTGATGAGACCTGATAGGCAAGGGTCAGATGAAAGGGGAAGAGGACCTCCCTTATCAGTGGACTGTGAGAGGCACATGGGAGGACATAAGGGAGGGAGGGTAGGATTGAAAGGGGAAGAGGGAGGGGGCTACAGCTGGAATACAAAACGAATAAATTGTAATAAATAAGTAAATAAATAAATAAATAAGAAATAAAAAAAAGAAAATATAAAAAAAAAGACTGACTTTCTATCCTTCAACTTATTTCTTCTGTGTTCTTGGCAGAAATTTAATAAATACTTGTTAAACTGTTAACCAGAAAACTTCATTAAAGTTGCATAAATGCTATTTTAATTTCTTCTCTATCAATTAATTCTAACTCTGACAATGTGCTGAGACCGTAAAAGAAAATAACCCATGGCCCTAAAGCAGCCATATTCTTTTCTAGTCTGTCAATGCTGACTTCATTCATATATTCTACCTGTGATTTTTTTTATTTTTTTTTATTTCATGTAGCTTTACAATTGAAATGCATTGGTTAAATAAAGCCTTCCAGTTCTGCCAGCTGTATGAAATTAGCTCATAGGATAGATTTAGAAAGCACTAATTATTTTTTTTTTTCTAATTGTTGAGGATTAATTTCTGGGTAGCTGGGTTGAGACATAGGGCGCTGACGGGGAGGAAGCCTCTGAAATAAGCTCTCAGTGGGGACTGCCAGACATGTTGCACAACAACGGCATCACTAGCCGTAATCATATCACCCAGATCATTTTAATGATGCCGAACTTTAGGTCAGGCAATCGGAGCGGAACACGGCATGTCTCTGCAAACTGCTGTCTCCTTAATCAAAAGAAATTATAATTCCTTAGAGACTTTTATCTCTGGAATTAAATGAGCTGCTGAAGGTTTTATATCTCTGGAATACTGAAAGAAAATATTATTCACATCTTATTGACAAATTGGGCAAAACTAAATCACAGTTGCGAGTGGCTATCATTAGCTCCCAGAAAATGATATGACCGCTTACATTTATGTCATCTTTAAGGCAAATCTATTAGGCACTTTTTAGTCAAGATCTTTTGAGAAGACTAAACGAACTGTAGTAAGTATTTGTTTCCTTCTCTGTCCATACATTTTAGGGAGCCCACCCCTAGTTTTGCTTCTGAAGTCACAATGCCCCCTTTTTTCCCCCTGCTTCAACCTGCGTTTCAATTCAGAAAGGCATCTATTCTCTGATTTATTTATCTAGCATCTGTACTTCCTGTTTATTTTCTTTTTTTATTTTTTATTTTTATCAGTTACATTTTATTAATTCTGTATCCCAGCCGTGCCCCGAACCCTCATTCCCTCCCAGTCCCTCCCTCCCTCCCTCGTCACCACTATGCTCCTTTCCAAGTCCACTGATAGGGGGGGACCTCCTCCCCATTCATCTGATCCTGTTTTATCAGGTATCTTCAGGACTGGCTGCAAAGCCCTCCTCTGTGGCCTAACACCCCTTGGGGGGTGGGGAGGCCAAAGAGCCAGTCATTGAGTTCCTGTTAGAAATACTCCTTGTTCCCCTCACTTTGGGAAACCAATTGGATACTGAGCTACCACAGGCTATATCTGAGCAGAGGTTCTAGGTTATATCCATACATGGTCCTTGGTTGAATGTCAGTCTCAGAAAAGACCCTGTACCCAGATATAGTTGGTCCTTGTGGAGCTCCTATCCTTTCCCCATCAGCCTAACTCCCCTTCTTTCTTATGATTCCCTGTACTCTGCCAAAGGTTTGGTCATGAGTCTTTGCTTTGAAAACACTGCTAGTTAGAGGCTTTCAGATGCGCTCAGTAGACTCCTGTCATACGTTCAATGCACATCCCATCTGTCTTTCTAAATGAGGATTGATCATCTTACCCCATGTCCACTCTCTTGATTATCTTTTTTTAGGTGTATAGATTTCATTATGTTTATCATATCTTATAGGTCTATATAAGTGAGTATATACCGTGTTTGTCTTTCTCCTTCTGGGATATTTCACTCAGAATGATGTTTTCTAGATCCCACCATTTGCCTGCAAATTTCATGATTTCCTCCTTTTTGATTGCTGAGTAGTATTCCATTGTGTAGAAATACCATAATTTCTGTACCCATTCTTCCGTTGATGGACATCTGGGTTGTTTCCAGGTTCTGGCTATTACAAATAAAGCTGCTATAAACATGGTTGAACAAGTATCCCTTTTGTGTACTCGAGCAAGCTTTGGGTATATACCTAGCAGTGGTATAGCTGGGTCTTGAGGAAGCACTATTCCTAATTGTCTTAGAAAGCGCCAGATAGCTTTCCAGAGTGGTTGTACCAGTTTGCATTCCCACCAGCAGTGGAGGAGGGTTCCCCTTTCTCCACAACCTCTCCAGCATGTGTTGTCACTTGAGTTTTTCATCTTGGCCATTCTGATGGGTGTAAGGTGATATCTCAGGGTTGTTTTGATTTGCATTTCCCTGATGGCTAATGAGGATGAGCATTTCTTTAAGTGTTTCTCTGCCATTCGATATTCCTCTGTCGAGAATTCTCTGTTTAGCTCTCTTCCCCATTTTTTAATTGGATTACTTGGTTTGCTGCTTTTCAGCTTCTTTAGTTCTTTGTATATACTTGATATTAGTCCTCTGTCAGATAAAGGGTTAGTGAAGATTCTTTCCCAGTCTGTAAGAAGACGTTTTGTTTTGATGATGGTGTCCTTTGCTTTACAGAAGCTTTTCAGTTTCATGAGGTCCCATTTATTGATTGTTGCTCTTAGAGTCTGTGCTGTTGGTGTTCTGTTCAGGAAGTTGTCTCCTGTGCCAATGAGTTCTAGGGTGTTCCCCACTTTTTCTTCTAACAGCTTTAGAGTATCTGGTTTTATGTTGAGGTCTTTGATCCACTTGGACTTTAGTTTTGTGCAGGGTGATAAATATGGATCTATTTTCATTTTTCTGCATGTAGACATCCAGCACCATTTGTTGAAGATGCTGTCTTCTTTTCCATTGAATGGATTTGGCTTCTTTGTATCAGCTTATCTGCTTACATACAGTATAACTTACTAAAACTTAGATGATGAGACCATTACAGCTCACAAATCTATGGGTCACAAGTAATCTATACAAAGCAGATCCAGTTGTCTTGAATAAGTTATAACCTGTTTCTGTCGGTATATTGGCTTTAGGTAGAGTAAGCTGGATTTCTTGTGATGACTTTCCATGTACCTGCCTTCTAGCTGGGTTTTATTTACTTTATTTATTTTTTTTAAGATTTAGTTATTTTAATTGCAGAGTAGTATTCATTGTATAAATATACCACAATTTCTGCATCCATTGCTCAGTTGAGGGACATGTTGATTGTTTCCAGATTCTGGCTATTATGAATAATGCTGCTATGAACATAGTTGAGCAAATGTCTTTGTTGTAGGATTTAACATATTTCTGATATATGTCCAGGAGTGGCATAGCTGGATCTTCAGGTATCAGTATTCTCAATTTTCTGAAATAGACTGATTTCCAATGTGGTTGTACAAGGTTACACCCCCAGGCCCAGAATTTTTGGAGGTGTTTCACATCTTTTAGAGTTCCTGTGCCCTCCCGATCTTTCTATCAACCCCTTCTTTCATAAGATTCCCTGCACTCTGTCCACAGTTTGGCTATGTGTTTCAGCATTTGCTTTGATACCCTGGTGGCTAGAGTCTTTCTTTCTTTTTTTTTGCCTTTTTTTAACTTTTATTAATTACACTTTATTCATTTTGCATCCCCCCATAAGCCCCTACCTCCTCCCCTCCCAGCCCCACCCTCCTCCCAGCCCTTTCTGCATGCATGCCCCTCCCCAAGTCCACTGATAGAGGACATCCTCCTCTCCTTCTTTCTGATCTTAGTCTATCAGTTCTCATAAGAAGTGGCTGCATTGTCAGGGTTCTAGGTTGTCTCCATGAATAGTCTTTGGTTGGAGTATGAGTCTCTAGGAAGTTCCCTGTGTTCAAATTTTCTTGTTCTGTTGTTCTCCTTGTGGAGTTCTAATTCCATTTGTTATTGGATTTCAGAATAACAGGATAAAACAACCCAAATAGGGTAAGAATGCATATCATCTCTTTTTATTATTATTATTATTATTATTATTATTATTATTATTATTATTTTTGGAATTAAACCAGTGGTTCTCAAGCTTTCTTTTTTTTGTTTTTTGTTTTTTGATCATTTTTTTATTTTTATTTTATTTTTATCAGTTACATTTTATTAATTCTGTATCCCAGCCGTGCCCCGAATCCTCATTCCCTCCCAGTCCCTCCCTCCCTTCCTCATTACCACTGTGCCCCTTTCCAAGTCCACTGATAGGGGGGAACCTCCCCCCATTCATCTGATCCTGTTTTATCAGGTATCTTCATTGAGTTCCTGTTAGAAATAGTCCTTGTTCCCCTCACTTTGGG
>REGO01001057.1:242045-252614 GCA_010120015.1 Rhombomys opimus
CCAATCAGTGGACTTGGAAAGGGGCAGGGAGGAGATGAGAGAGGGAGTGTGGGGTTGGGGAGGGAATGAGGGAGAGGGATACAGCTGGGACACAGAGTTAACAAAATGTAACTAAAAGAAAAATAAAATTAAAAAAAATACTAAATTTTCCCAGGTCGTCAAAGTACGAAGTTAAAGGTAATACTACATTGAAAAGAAAAAAATGTCTGCTGCTGTTTTTATTTTGCTTGAATCCTGACTTGTTCACAATTGCTTTTTAATTAATCATTGTTCTTTGTCAATAAAATTACTAATAATGGCTTAACCACAAAAACTGAACATTAAAAAATAATTCCAACACTGTATTTTTCATGATCTGTTACAGTTATCATTAATGGGAACTAAATCATCGGTAATAATTTAAAAGAAAATGACCCCCCACAGGCTCATAAGGTCTGGTGTGGTTAGGAGGTGTAGCATTGTTGGAGGAGGTGTGGACTTGTTGTAGAAAGTGTGTCATCGTGGTAGGCTTTGAGGTCTCACATGCTCAAGCTATGCCTCATGTTGCTTTCACATGGAATGTGAATATGAAGCCTGATTCCTGTGCAGACGCAGACTGAGGTTGACTTGAACTGTGGAGACCCTACACAAGAGATTTCAGGGGTGGAGAAGTTAATAATTGGCCTTGGGACTATTCTTGTTATATTTTGGTGATGAATGTGGTTGCTTTTTTTCCTTGCCTATAAAGTCTGTCTGAGGCTAAATTGACGAACTTGGTACTAATTGCAGTTAATTAAGTTTGGCAGAGGAACTCTCAAATCAGCCCAGTATTGACTCTTTCATGTGGTTGTTAGGGGTCACTCTTACATAGCTCTATGACGAAAAGGATAAAGCTGAGAAAATAACAATACAAAATGTACAGTTCAAGGAGAAAAGGGGTACTACTAGCAAGTAGAATGGAGCTTAACCACAGTTTCTCCTCCCTCCACTTCTTCAAGTTTCCCTGTCCACTTTCCCACAGATTCACTCCCCATCCCACCCTACCCTCCTCAGTCTTCCCTCATTAAAAAAGCAGGCCTCCCAAGGATATCAAATAAACCCAGAACATGATACATTAAGACCACCCACAAACCCATACATAAAGACTAGACAAGGCAACCGAATAGAAGGAAAAGGGTCCCAAAAGCAGGCAAAAGAGTCAAAGACACCCCCACTCCTATTGTCAGGAGTTCCCGCTGAAGCTTCAAGCTAGTAACCATGATATATATATAGAGAGAGAGGACGCAGTGCAGACCCAGGCAGGTTTTGCAATTGTTGCTTCAGTCGCTGTGAACACCCATGACCCCTCCTTAGTTGATGATAGGCCCAGCTAAGGGATATACTTAAAGTTAGTGATTTCCACAGGAGATTAAGATTGCAGATCAGGGACTGAATCTACCTTAATAAGAAGCATTTAACATAGTTAGACTTTCTCGTATTCTCTCTGAACACAGCATGTGCTAATAACTTAAGCAGAATATTATGCTGGTAAGAACTTCAATAATTCAGGTGAGATTCCAGTGCTGTCTTTTGATCATGGATCTTTATTGCTTTCTAAAAGTTTACTCATTTAATAAAATAATTTAAAAAGTGTTTTATCATATCACATGAAAATAAAAAGTGGTTCCGGTACTGTAGTTATTATCGGATTATAGTCCAATTATCATCTGCAGCTTCTTGAGTACTAACCGACACAGATGTTTATTTAAAAAAAAAAACAAAACTGATAAAATTTAAAGGTAACAATCACGTAACTCTTATACCAAATAAAATAAAATAAAATTATGTCCATAACATCATTATTTAAAATAAAGTAAAATTTATGATGCAAGATCATCTACTTGTTACAAGCAGTGTTTAATGGTGCCTTAGTCCAAGTTAGATATGCCGTGTCACCTTTGAAAATTTCAGCTCTCACAGATCAAACTCACCTAGGCAGCTGATTATTGAACATCATCCATGTATAATCTTCTGGGCTGAACTCTCTGAGGAAATTTGAAATACGTAATTTATATTTCCTTTATACTTCCTAAGGGAGCTCATTATTTTGTAGAGGATAGCCAGAAAAAAAAAAATAGCAAGCACCAAAAGACAAAGTTCTTAGAAAATTACAAAAAAAAAAACAAAACAAAAAAACCCTGAAAAGCTCTCATTGTTTGTGAAATATTGTTCTCAAAAAATATTAGCATCTACTTAATTTAGTTCCATCATGGTTCTTGAATAGATTTTTATTTTATTTTATTTTATTTTAAGTAATAACAACAATAATAACTATTCTTTTTTAATTGGAGTTTTTGTCAGTAAAACAAGCATCTAAGAAAAATACTTGTGGAAATGCAGAATGTCTTTGATGAAGTCATGTCTGAGGCAAACTATTTTATTTCATGTTGGCTAGAAAGTGAAAAAGAAAGAAAGAAAGAAAGAAAGAAAGAAAGAAAGAAAGAAAGAAAGAAAGAAAGAAAGAAAGAAAAAGGAAAAGAAAATCAAAGAAAAAGAAAAAAGACGATTCTTTTTTTTAATTAGTAAACTACATGGAGAGATGCTATTACTGAATTGATCTTGGTTTTCTTTCCCACTACATACATAAAATGGCAGTATATACTTAGGTATTTTAGGATTTCTTTCCATGACATGTTAAAAATTAATTATTTCAACTCAGCAAACTGCCTGAGTTTATTTCTCATGAACTTCATTTATAACTTTACACAGACATGACATTCAGGAACTAGAGTAGATCTGAACAGGATGAATTTGAATTTAATATACACACACTCTCTTAGTTTCTCTTGTTTGTTTTTCAAATTTCTTATTCATAAAACATAGAAGTATGTGTAGTTGTGTTTGTCAACTTGTTTGGATTGAATGATGCATAATAGAATAAGAAACCAGAGCTCTCTCTATGTCTTTGGAGATATTTCAGAAAAAAGTGTTAGATTATCAAAGCCATTACCTAATTGACATTTTGATTCACTGATGGATTCTGATGTCAATGAAATATTGGGAATTGATTAAATTGTGAAATGTAGGGCCAGCTGGAGGATGATTTACTAAGTGAAAGCCTTTGTTATTAATATTATTACTTATTATAATTTATTCACTTTGTGTCCAGGCTTTAGTCCCCTCCCTAATCTCTTCCCATGTCCTCCCTCCTTTCCTCTTCTCCCTCCTATGTCCTTCCTCAGTACACTGATAGAGGGGGTCCTCTTGTCCTACTATATGACCCTAGTCTATCAGGTCTCACCAGGACTGTCTGGATCCTCTATCTCTGTGGCCTAATAAGGCTATATTGCTGGGGGCGAGGGGAGGTTCTTTTTAGAGTCAATCTGGTCCTGAAAGTTCTTTTTTGCTACTGTTATCAAACATCTGATCTGCAGAATATTAGCTGTGTGACTCTAAGGGGTTTATGAGCCACAAGTGAAGAACCACTGCTCTAACCCTTTCCCTGCAACTGTACTCATTCATGTTCAAATTCATGTCCTCGTTTTAAAAAAATTATATAGTTTTGGGAGAGAAGTCTTTTTTTATTTTATTTTTTTATTTTTATTTTTATCAGTTACATTTTATTAATTCTGTATCCCAGCCATGCCCCGAACCCTCATTCCCTCCCAGTCCCTCCCTCCCTCCCTCATCACTACTGTGCCCCTTTCCAAGTCCACTGATAGTGGGGGACCTCCCCCCATTCATCTGATCCTGTTTTATCAGGTATCTTCATTGAGTTCCTGTTAGAAATAGTCCTTGTTCCCCTCACTTTGGGAAACCAATTGGTTACTGAGCTACCACAGGCTACATCTGAGCGGAGGTTCTAGGTTATATCCATACATGGTCCTTGGTTGAATGTCAGTCTCAGAAAAGACCCTGTGCCCAGATATATTTGGTCCTTGTGGAGCTCCTATCCTTTCCACATCAGACTAACTCCCCATCTTTCTTATGATACCCTGTACTCTGCCAAAGGTTTGGTCATGAGTCTTTGCTTTGAAAACACTGCTAGTTAGAGGCTTTCAGATGCGCTCAGTAGACCCCTGTCATGCATTCAATGCATATCCCATCTGTCTTTCTAAACGAGGATTGATCCTCTTACCCCATGTCTCGCTCTCTTGATTATCTTTTTTAGGTGTATAGATTTCATTATGTTTATCATATCTTTTAGGTCTATATAAGGGAGAGAAGTCTTATTTAAAGCAAGCGGTTCTTATTTTTCATCTGATTTATATTGTTTTAAATAAAATGTTTCATGAAGTATATTCTGATTATGGTTTTCCCTCCCTCAAATCCTCCTCTATTCCACATCCACCCCATTCCTCCTCTCTATTCTCCCTCCCATTAAAATATAGCAAGCATCTAAAATGTAATCATAAAGATAAAACAAACTGAAATAGTACATAACAAGCAGACAAACAATTAGAAGAAACTGAAAAAAAAGAAAAAAGGTCAGTGTAGATGCTGTGAGAGACTTTCACCCACAGAGAGAAAGAGAGAGAGAGAGACAGATAGAAAGAGAGACAGAGAGAGACAGAGATTTCCCATAAGAACAAAAATGGGAAACTTAATACATGCAAATGATTTCTTACTCCAAGTGACACTGAAAAACAATTTAATATTTACAGGATATTAAATATTACCTGGATTATCTGTAAAATGGGCACAAAACACAACATTGATACTAATAACTAAAGAAATATGCAAACAAATTTTAAATCAGATCTGACCGTGCACTTATTAGCAAATATAATACCAAAAATCAATGAAAACTATGTTGGTAAAGAAATAGATAAACTGGGGTTCTATGTGCAACAGGTAGAAATGTACAATAATATAGCCATTAAGAAATAATAATACAGCAGTTTTTTCAAATAATGAGGTTTAATTAATATTAAGTGAATTCGTTGTTCTTTTAGGGTAAATACAAAAGAAAAATAATTTAAAGTAATTTCTCCAAAATGCATGTAATAATGGTTATAGAAATATTATGCACATTAACAAAATCCCAGTGTACATTCATAGAAGAACAGGCAAAAAATAAAAATAAAAATACTATGTGTTTACAATAGCATAGTATCATGCGTTAAAAATGTAAGTCTTGCCTCTGCTACCGTATTGGTGATCCTTGACAACAGTATGCTAAGTGATAAGACAAAACAGTAATTATTCATAGGACTGTATTTTTCATTACATTTATATGATATTTAAGCATTCACTAAATCAGAGTAATAAATCATTATGGTTATTTCCAGGAAATGGGGGGAAGCCTTATGTTATTATACAATGATCATCAATTCAGTCTGGTAAGATGAACAGAGAATTCTGCTGATACGGATGGTACTGAAGACTTAATAACATCCTGCCATTAGAGATGATGTGAACCCAGGTCTGTTCACATTAACTTGACTGCAATGATAAATGCATTTAATGTACATTTTGCTACAAATAGCGGGGGGAAAGTGCCTGATATGTCCTCTACTGTATGCATCAATAAATTGTTTACAGATCCTTTTGAAGGTATAAAAACATATCTTGTAAACATAAAGTACTACATAAAAGTAGTATATGAAACTTTCTTAAGTTTCATTTTTTCGCACAGATTTATCTACAGAAGTAAATTGAAAACGTATAGCTGCTCATGCTTATGGCATGAAAGGGAGTGTTTTGTGAACTGTAGTCACTGTGTTGCTTAATAGCACTAAGAAACTCTGTTTCTCTTTTGTATGAAAATAATACCCTTTGGTCAACATCAAGCATAACAAGCTACACTTGTAGTCTATCAAAGCTTTGTAGAATAAAAATTATAATATTTCATAATTTCTGATAATGTGGCTAATTATAAATAAGATAAAATGTGTAAACAGTTTCCTAATCATGTCATCTTTGATCTGATGTGTTGATTAACTCATGCAGTTAAGTACATTGTGAGGACCATAACAAAGACAAATTAACAAAGAAAAATATGCAAATATCAGAGGTAGTTGAGACAGCATTTCTTTTTACATTTTATGAAAATTCCCACAAAACAATCAGAAAACATGAACACACCCACACCTAATTTGGGATAAGGTGGATAATGTATAATATTTTATGTATTTCTTTTTTTTTTTTCAGCCAGTATGGAGGAGAGCCTAGCTTCAAATGGATGTCTTAATTATGGAGCCTCCAATTATTAGTGGTATGCTCTACTCCATATTTATATACATATTATATATATATATATATATATACATAAATTTGGCATATATTGGTCTGTCATGTAAATTCAGAGAGAGTGAAAGATTTCCAAATAAAGATTGTAAACCTCTGTTTTACATACTTTAATTTATGAATCACTCAACAAATTTTGAAGTGAATTTTATTTATTTTTCCTGTGTGATCAGGATAGGGTCTCAATGAAATAATCATAAAAATTATACACCAACAGCATGCTTTGGCTTCCTACAAAAACATTTGCTCTGCCATGTCCATTGCTACTCTCATTATTATAGCCTAAAACTGAAAACTGCCTAGATGCCCTTCAGCAGAAGGACAAGTAAAGAAAATGCAGTACACTTACACAATGGAGTATTACTCATCTGTTTAAATAAAAGACATCATAAATTATGACGGCAAGTTTCTGAGTAAAATATCCCAGAAAAATAAGCTATATATTCATTTGTATATGGATAGTAGCTGTTAAGTCAATGAGAACTAGCTACACCCTGTAGAACCACAAAGAGTAGGAGATATAAAGTACAGATAGCTAGGAAAGGGATATAGAGTAGATTGTTTTGGATGAATGTGAGGGATAAAATGGGAAGATCAAGATGTTGAGGAAGGGGAGAGGGGGTTGAGGAAGGTAAAAACAAAGAGACAGATAAAATTAAGAGAAATTGGTAGGGTACTATGGAAACTAATACAGCTGAAACTTCCTAATATGTATGTATATGAAAGATACATACATAAACTCACCAAATAATAGAGAGACAGAGTCCCAATCGACTATCTCTTGTCACCAAATGAAACTTCTTGTGTTGGGATTGTGTTACATTTAATTGAGCTGTTGGCCGAAGGGGTTGCATTGGCTACCCAAACAGTCCAGGTTGTTGCCAAGACAACAAGTTACTTTCCACAAATTGACAGAGAGACTGTTTCTGAAACTACCTTTACAACTCCCTGAATATGGGGAAGTCAAGCTGCTGCTTACATAGAACTTCAATCCTGTGTTATAGCATCTTCGGTATAAGAAGGTACTATGCATATTACTAAAATAGCCACAATGCTTTGGTTTCTTATCTGTAAATTGTGTTAAGGTAATGCTGGAACAAAGCTTAAGGGAGTAACCAACCAATACCTGATTTGAATTATTCCCATTCCACAAGATGGAACCCATCACCAGCACAGCTTGGGTGACCAAGAACCAAAGACTACATATCCCATAATAGAGTAAGATCAAGTAAAATTCTCTAAAAATATAGCAATAAAATGACTCATTGTGATATTCTGCTATATTCATAGATCAGTGCCTTTCTCAGCCATCATCTGAAGAAGCTTCCTCTGCAACAAATGGAAACAAATACAAAGGCCAGCCATTACACAAAGAATAAAAGACATAGGAACACTCATCCCTAAAACAAATGTCTCCATCAAAGCCCTTAAGTCAGATCTCAGAGAACACCAAGAAAGAAAAGGCAAAAACAGTGTAAGAGCCAGGGAGGATGGAGGACACCCAGAAAACAACAGCTTTTAAAATCAACATGAGCAAAGCCTATAGGAAGTCACAGACTTACGCAACATTCACGGGACCTGTGCAACTCTGTACCTGGTCTTCTGGGTATATAATATGGCTTTCAGTTTAGTATTTTTATGGGATTTTTGAGTGTACTAATGAGTGGGTCTCTGACTTTTTTACTTTTTAGGGGCTCTTCTACTTGTTTTTGTATTGACCAACTCAGAAGTGATAGATTTTGTTTTATTTTATTATATTTTATAGTTTGGTGTGTTTTATCTTATTATCTCTCAGAAACCTGTTTCTTTTTTTAATTTCTTTCCTTTTAAAATTTATTCATTTTTTATTAATTACAGTTGATTCACTTTGTATCCCTCCCCACTCGGGGGGGGGGGGCAGTCTTACCAGGCCACAAAGGAAGACAATGCAGCCAGTCTTGATGGGACCTGATAGGCTAGGGTCAGAGGGAAAGGGAGGAGGGCCTCCTCTATCAGTGGGCTGGGGTAGGGACATGGGAGGAGATAAGGGGGAATACAGAGGGGGCAACAGCTGGGATACAAGGTGAATAATATATGATTTTTCTGAGTAGTCCTGGCTATACTAGAACTCACTCTGTAAACCAGGCTGGCTTTGAACTCAGAGATTTTACTGCTCTTAATTGCTATTAAGTACCCTCTTTTTCTTACCCTGTTCTCATGAAAGTTGGGTATATCCTATCTCTGACTCATTCGGTCAAATCTTTCTTTGGTTTGTCACTTGGTCTACCTCTCAATTAGACATCACTATTTAAGGAGTCATACCTGTTTCCTTAAACTAAAATTACCTTCATTGTTTGGGATTGAAGGCGTGTAATTAGTGTGTGTCAGTATTCCAGGGAGATCATACTGTAATCCAGAGGTTGTCTGCTTTCCTGCCAGATCGCATAGACCTAGAAGATCTTTGAATCTGATCCCTTGTCAGAGCAGCCATGGTGCTGGATTAAAATTCCTCTACAAATGCAAAAAAAAAATTATCTTAGCTATGTAACTTCTATGAGCTCTACATAATTATTGTGATTAGGCTATATGCAAGAATGCACAGCAAATATCTTTACCTCTGTATCAACAGATTTGTTGAATGATTGATACATACACTATAAAATCATCTGTCAATTCAGAAGAAACTGTAAACCTTGCACAAAATATGGAAAATATTTCTCTAATATATAGCACTAATTTTTATGAAAAAAATAACATTTTTAGTAAAGGACATTGATAGCGAAATCTGTTAGGTCTAAGTTCTGGCAACTCTGCATGTGGCCTTAGGGAGAGGTTATAGAGACCATGGAAAACTGGGAGGGTGCTTTATCCATGTGGATGTGGGGAAGTCCCCATTAATGTTGGGTAAAGCTTTTCGGATATGGCTGGCTGGCTGAAGAACACCTGCACTCCTCTGAGGAAGTTCTCTCGGAGGCTCTGTAAGGAAGCCCAGTGAACTCCCTGGTTCCCCACAGTGACCTTGGGTAGAATTGTGATTCCAGTTGTCACTGGGACCTTGGGTGGAGAGGTAGACATGGCTTTGTCTCCACCAGGGAAAGAGTATTAGTATTTTAAAAATCTTATACAGGCATTGATAGAGATCCTCAAACATGTTTTTAGAACAATCTATGTCCAGAAAAGTACTCGTTAACTCCCATAGCTGTTTTCTAGTTTCTCTTGGAGTTTTAAAGTTCATAGTCACCATCTGTTAATAATGACAGCTTAACTTTTTCTTTCCAGTTTCTAATTTTTTATTAATTACACTTTATTCAATGTGTATCCCCCCTGTAGCTCCCTCCCCCTTCCCTCCCAATCCCTCCTTTCCTCCCTCCTCTCCAAGCATGCCCCTCCCAAAGTCCACTGATAGGGGAGGTCTTCTTTTCCTTCCTTTTGATCCTAGTCAATTAGGTCTCATCAGGAGTGGCTGCATTGTCTTCCTATGTGGCCTGGTAATGCTGTTCCCCCCTCAGGGGAAGGTGATCAAAAAGCAAGCCAATCAGTTCATGTCAGAGACAGTCTATGTTCTCATTACTATGAAACCCACTTGGGCACTGAATTGCCATGGGCTACCTCTCTGCAGGGGTTCTAGGTAATCTCCATGAATGGTCCTTGTTTGGAGTATCAGTCTCAGGGAAGACCCCTGTGCTCAGATTTTTTTGTTCTGTTGCTCTCCTTGTGCAGCTCCTGTACTCTTCAGATCTTATTATTTCCCACTTCTTTCATAAGATTCCCTGCACTCTGCCCAACGGTTGGCCAATCTTTATTGAAACCAAATCCATTCTTAAAACACACGCCAACATATACTTTCGAGCTGTATGAATGGTATATTAATATCTAAAACTTTATAAATTAAAATTTCAAAAATAAACACTACTACGAATGTTCTTGTTACCTTAAAATGTGTATGAATAACAGTGTATTTTTGTGTTAGTTATATATAGCAGAAAATGGTGATATGTACAAGTCTACATGATGTGTTCTTCAGAAGAGCATGAAGTACGTTTGCATAAAATTATAATTTTATGAGAAAGAATACCTTGTAATTCTTTTAGCACCTTCCTTTTTACATTTACTTTATGTTTTCCTTATCTCTCCTGATACTCTCTCTTCTACCATGCCCTGCTTCCCCATAATCACTTAACTCAACCTGTTTGTTATTCATATTTCCCTCTTTTTTTTAATTTTTCATTTAACTTTTATTAAATACACTTTATTCCTTTGGTATCCCCCCATAAGTCCCTCCCTCCTCCCCTCCTGGTCCCCCCCTCCCCCCCTTTCTGCATGCATGCCTCTCCCCAAGTCCACTGATAGGGGAGGTCCTCCTCTCCTTCTTTCTGATCTTTT
>REGO01001057.1:253944-268396 GCA_010120015.1 Rhombomys opimus
TTATAAACAAACAGGTGTGGACTTATAGGAAATATTATAAGAAGTCTTAACCCCCTCGTTGGAATATCCTGCATCAGTTCTAGAACTAGCAGTGGTGGTTTCTGAAGTCTGAGTAGGTTCAAGAGACCATTGCCCCCAGGGGCGAGACGTGTTCCATGTAAATTGATTAATTCCATGTTTTCCTCCACTTTAGAAAGTCATTTAAGGTTCTTAAATTATCTTTTTTTTAAAAATTTTTCATCAATTACACTTTATTCATTCTGCATCCCCCCATAAGCCCCTCCCTCCTCCCCTCCCGATCCCACCCTCCCTCTCCTTTCTGCATTCATGCCACTCACCACTGATAGGGGAGGTTCTCCTCTTCTTTCTGATCTTAGTACATCAGTTCACATCAAAAGTGCCTGCATCTTCCTCTACTATGGCCTGGTAGGGCTGCTCCCCCCCAGGGGGAGGTGATCAAAGAGCAGGCCAGTCAGATTTCCCTCTTACACTAAGTATATTCTAAAACTTTTGTTTGAAAAAGCCACATGTACCTTTACTAGCTTTCTGACGTCCAGAGGCATTCCCACTTAAATTAGAGGAGGGGGATAGAGCAGGAAAATGAGAAGGGGGCTACAGCTGGGATACAACGTGAATGAATTTTTTTAAAGTACAAAAAGAAATAAAACAAATTCTCATTAAAAGATGCAAAGCTAGCATGCACACATTACAACAAGCGTGTAGTGTTTGCCTCTCTCTAAAGCTTGTGTCCAGTGCCATCCTTTTCTTTTTTATTTACTGTGGGATAATAGTCCACTGTGTATATTCAGCATGTTTTCATTATCCATCTATCAAGTAATAGACTTCTAGGCTTTTTCCATTTCCAAGATATTGTGAGTATAGTACACATGAACACAGACAAGTAAATATCTCCATAGTCAAATACAGAAAGTCCTCTAGGGATATGAATCGGAATGGTATTTCTTCTTCTTCTTCTTCTTCTTCTTCTTTTTTCAGTGATTAAGATTTTTTTTATTTTTTTCTTTATTAATTACACTTTATTCACTTTGTATCCGCCCTGTGGTTCCCTCTGTCCCTCCTCCCTTCCCAATCCCTCCATCACTCCGCCCTCTGCACACGTGCCCCTCCTCAAATCCACTGATAGGGGAGGTCTTCTTTTCCTTTCTTCTGATCCTACTCTATTAGGTCTCATCAGGAGTGGCTGTATTGCTTTCTTTTGTGGCCTGGTAAGGCTGCTCCCCATCTCAGGGGGAGGTGATCAAAGAACAGGCCAATCAGTTCATATCAGAGACAGTCCCTGTTCCTATTACTGTGGAACCCATTTGGATATAGAACTGCCATGGGCTACATCTGTGCGGGGGTCTTAGGTTATCTTCATGCATAGTCCTTGGTTGGAATAGCAGTCTCAGGAAAGACCCCAGTGCTCAGATTTTTTGGTTCTGTTGCTCTCCTTGTGGAGTTCCTGTCCTCTCCAGATCTTACTGTTTCCCACCTCTTTCATAAGATTCCCTGTTCTCTGCCCAAACGTTGGCCATAAGTCTCAGCATCTGCTTTGACAGTCTGCAGGGCAGAGCCTTTCATAGGTCTTCTGTAGCAGGCTCCTGACCTGTTTCCTCTTTTCTCCTTCTTCTGATGTCCATCCTCTTTGCCTTTCTGGATAGGGATTGAGCATTTAGTGGTACATCTACACAATGGAATATTACTCAGCAACAAAAAACAAGAATATCATGAAATTTACAGGTAAATGGTGGGAAGTGGAAAAGATCATCCTGAGTGAGTTATCCCAGAAGCGCAAAGATACACATGGTATATACTCACTTATATAGACATATAATATAGGATAAACCTACAAAAATCTGTACATCTAAAGAAACTAATCAAGAGGGAGGACTCTTGCTAAAATTATTTTGAGTTTTTAGTCAGCATTCTCATTTTGCCAAATTTGAAGCGTTTTTTTTTTTTTTAAATAAAAATTTACCTTTAAGGAAGATTTAGAATATTTCAAACAGATCTTTGTTCCACATGATAGCGCTGTTTGGCATTATTGACGGTGTATCATCCCATAGATTATATAAA
Source organism: Rhombomys opimus (assembly GCA_010120015.1). Taxonomy (NCBI): domain Eukaryota; kingdom Metazoa; phylum Chordata; class Mammalia; order Rodentia; family Muridae; genus Rhombomys; species Rhombomys opimus. The sequence continues at coordinate 256,021 of REGO01001057.1, forward strand.
ACATGGTCACTGAATATCCAAAGAGTGCTTTTTTTCTCCAAAATTTAGTCCAATACATTTTTTCACTTCCATACCAACTATACATATTTATTCTCAATGAACTTTAAAATACGTAATGAAAACTAAACTTACATTTTAGTTTAAACTTTCATTTTATCAAATTAAGTATTCATACCAAATTATTCCTGATGATGCAGCCTTGCAGGACCACCAAGGAAGAGGATCCAGGCAGTCATGATGAGACTTAACAAGCTATGGGCAGATGACAATAGTGGGAACTTTTCCTTTCAGTGGACTAAGGGAAAGGGGATCAGGGGGAGGAAGAGGAAGGGAGGATGGAAGAAGGAGGGAGAAGGAAGAGAGGAAAGGATGGGGGAGTTGAGGGAGGGGACTTCAATTAGAGTATATAATGAATATATTATGAAGAAAAAATTAAAATAAAAATTAAAAAAAATATTCCAGTGGCCATATGAATGGCATTGCAAATATCTCACCAAATAGCTCATATACATTGAGTCTAAACAGAACTATACCCATTTCTAACTGAAGGAGTGTAAATTGCTACATATTCAGTACATTTCCAGATACATGTATAAATTTCACATAATTTTAGTATGAAATATTGAAATCCTAAAAAAGGGATACAAGGCAATGTTTCAGCTATCGTTGGAAATTTGTCTTAATTTTTAAGTGCCATATGGCATTAATATGTTTTCTAGAGCTGTTAACAGTGTGTTGTTTTATTTTGTGTTTCAACAATATCTATGAACAGAACTCTAAGGAATAGTACCATGAATAAGGACCTAGATTTTTTTTTTGTATAATTAGCAGTTATTCTTCAAAGTATTGATCTAGATTTAGATTCAAACAATTTTCAGCCTCATTAAGAGCTGGGCACTTCTTAGGTTGGAATGTTTCAACCAGACTAGGGCTCTTCATTATTCTCAAGTCCAAAATATTTAATACTGTTCACAATTGTAATATTAAGGCAGCTTCAACCTAATATGCCAAAATTATTCCACTTGGTCCTCACAGTAATTACTTAAGTTGGCTAAAATGTGAATTAATCTTTAACTGGAACATAAATGGGTTTAGAGTATTAAGGGATTTTCTGCAGCTCCATGACTAGAAAGTGATGAGACTATAATTGTAGTTGTAGAAAATTAATATGAGGAATAACAAATATATTTATTTAAGTTGATTGTATTTCTGCTATGGCTAATTGAATTGGGAGGCCAAAATAGGAAAAAAAATGATGAAGACATTTTACATTTACTTTAATGTTGAAAACTAGGTAGTATTATTATCAATAATATATATGAGATACAAATAAAAGTTGAAGAATCAGTATAAGCAAAACCACTCTAAGAGAAAGAGTGAATATGTCTCTTTTTTATTTTCTTTTAATTTATTGTTTATAAATTACAGTTTATTCACTCTGTATCACCCCAGTATCCTCTCTCTCAAACCTTCTCAATCCCACCTTCTTCTCTCCCTCATATCCTTCCATGTCCTTCCCCAAGTCTGCTGTTAGAGGAGATCATCCTCCCCTCCCTCTGACCCTAGCTTGCCAGATCTCATCAGGACAAGTTAGTTGCATTGCCTTCCTCTATGGCCTGGTAAGGCTGCTCCCATATCAGGGGGAGGTGATTAAAGAGCCAGCTACTGAGTTCATGTCAGAGACAGTCCCTGTTCCCATTATTATGGAATTCACTTGGAGTCTGAGCTGCCCTGGGCTACATCTGTGCAGGGATTCTAGGTTATCTCCATGCAGTCCTTGGTTGGAATATCAGTCTTGGAAAAGAATCCTGTGCCCAGATTTTTTTTTTTTTTTTTGGATCTGTTGCTCCCCTTGTGGAGCTCCTGTCCCCTCCAGGTCTTCCAATCTTCCCCTTCTTAATATGGTTTCCTGCACTATGCCCAAAGTTTGGCTGTGAGTATCAGCATCTGCTTTGATACACTTCTGGGTAGAGTCTATCAGAAGCACTCTGTGAAAATCTCCTGTTATTTTTATATTCCTGTTGCCTGTTATTTTTCCTCTTCCAATGTCCATCCCATTTACCTTTCTGAGTGAGGATTGATCATCTTACCTAGGGTCCTCCTTGTTGTTTAGCTTTTTAGAATTATAGATTTTAGTATGTTGATTCTATATTTTTGTTTAATATCCACTTATAAGTGACTATATATCATGTGTGTTTTTCTGCTTCTGGAATACCTCACTCCAGATGATCTTTTCTAGTTCTTAGCAATAGCCTACAAATTCCATCATTTCCTTGTTTTTAATTGCTGAGTAATATTCCATTGTCTAAATGTACCATGATTTCTGTATCCATTCCTCAGTTGAGGGACATGTGGGTTGTTTCCCAGTTCTGAGTATTAAAAATAAAGCTGCTGTGAACATGTTTGAGATGTTATTGTATACTTGAGCATGTTTTGGACATATGCCTATGAGTGCTCTAGCTGGATCTTGAGGAAGCACTCCTCCATTTCTGGTGGGAATGTAAACTTGGAAAAGCACTTTGGAAATCAATCTGGTACTTTCTCAGATAAGTCTCTTTTTACGCTGAGAAAATGTAAGATGCAAAATTTTATCCAATACGCTATGGATAACTGTAGAAAACCTTCAGTGTTGAGTTGAGAGTTTGACACAAGTGTTACAACATTCATTATTTTTTTATAAGGACAGAAACAAAAATTTGCATTTAAATGTTCAATTACCTCAATGTATGTTCTTCATTTTGACACCATATTAGTTCCATGTCTGTTTTAATAAAACAGAAAAGGCAACTGTAATAGAGAGATTCAAAATTAGAGAAGCCATTGCAGCTGTTTACTAAGTGAGCTCTGTGCATTATAAAACGTCTGAATATGTCACATATGATTTCTGATTTGTTCTTACTATCTCAAAAAGCACTAGAATGTTTCATTAAAAGGCAGTCAAGGCTCATGGGACTAAATTATTATAAGGGAAAAGACAAATTAATAAAAATTAAAGAATCAGGTACTACTATCACCCCCTTCTTTCAAAAGATTACCTGCACTTTGCCTTAAATTTTGTTATGAGTTTTAGCATCTGTTTTGATACACTGCTGGGAAGACGTGGAGGGGAGAGAAGCTCTACAAAGCAAGCAACAGTGATATTCCAACCAAGGACCATTTGTGGATAAAACCTAAAACCCCTGCTCAGATGCAGCCCTTGACAGCTCAGTATACAAGTGGGTTCACCTTTAAGGGAAACAGGGACTGTCTCTGACATGAACTCTGACTGACTCTTTGACCTTCCTCCCCCCACCCCAGAGGGAGGAGAAGTCTTGCTAGGCCACAGATGAGAACATTGCAGCCAGTCCTGATGAGAACTAATAAGCTAGAATCAGATGGAAGGGGAGGAGGACCTCCCCTATCAGTGGACTTAGAGAGGGGCAGGGAGGAGATGAGGGAGGTAGGGTGGGGTTGGGAGGGAATGAGGGAGGGGACTACAGCTGGAATACAAAATAAAGAAGCTGTAATTAATATAAAAAATAAAAATAAAAAAGAAAGGAAATTTTCCAAAATTAAGAAAAGACATAGCCATACAGATAAAGGAAGCCCACAATGAGATAAAATTTTGCCAGTTATCTGACAAAGGGTTAACAACCAGGCTATATAAGAACTCAAAAACAAAGAATCAGAAAAAATAAAATACAACCAACCAAACAAGCAAATGATCATTCAAAAACTAAGCCTGGGACCATCTCAAAAAAAAAAAGAAAAAATAATGGACATAAAATATTCAAAATTGTTTATCTCCCCTAGTAATACAGAAAATGAAACTACAACGTCTCTGAGACTTAAACAGACAGTAACTATTGTTGGAGAGGATGTGGAAAAAAGTGTAACCCTCATTCGCTGTTGATCAGATTGCATCCTGGTGCTGCCAGTATGGATATCACTGTGGAATATTCATGAACCCCTAAAAATAACCTACCTTATCACCCAGTTATATCACTCCTTGGCATATGCCCAAAGGACTTTTCCTTCTACTCTACAGATATTTGCTTAGCCACAAGCATTGCTGCTGTATTCACAATACCTTGATAATGGAAACAACTTGGAAGTCCTCCAATTGACAAAACAATAATGAAACAGCTGTATGTATGCAGCTGTAAAGGACAATTATGTCGTGGAACTTTTTGGTAAATGATTGGAACTAGAAAAGAACCCTTTACGTTCACTTAGCACAAAAAGACATGTCTCTCTCATCAGAGGTTTCTGATTCTAAATGTTATGTGCATGGATATTCTAGAGTAATTGCAGAACTGAGAAAGTAAAAATTAGCTTTTCCAGGTTATAGAGAAATGGAGAGAGGACTAGAAAAGTACAAGTGATGTAGTTGGGGAAGTAGAAGAAAGGGCTGGCTCTAATGAAGAAGGGGAGATAAATCAATAGAAGAAGAGAGGAGGCTAAAATAATTGTAAGGATGCCAGGAATAAGTAATAAGGTTTCACACTCCTTTTTTCTTTTTTGGTATCACACAATTAATAAGGTAAAAACAAAACACAATAATACAGATAAGTCTGTGTATTAGTATACATATATAGTTTTCAATGATTTTTTTTTTAAACTGGGCTAACAATAGTCCCTCAAAAAGCCAAAAATGAACAACAACAAAAAAAAGAACAAAAACTAACCAAAATTCCAACACCTAGCATGAAAAGCCCTGCTTTGAGTTGTTGTCCGGTGTTGTCCGAAAGTCTCCCAGGATAATCCAAGCTCTTGCTATTGCCCTGGGATGCTCCCTCCTATAGGTGGATGGAAAGTTCCAATTTGTAAAGACAAATAAGGAAACAAGCCATCAGTTCTACCAAGATATGATGCCTATGAACCACAACATTGGCCATCATGGCACAATGACTCTAAGAGTGTAGTAGTGGCATGCATACTGGTAATCAACAGCTCTCTAATCAGGCTTAATACCCATTCATCATGAGATTATGCCTGGTTTTGAAACCTAGGCAAACCCAGGGCTAGTAAAATTATGTATCTTGCCTGAAAAACCTACAACCACCACGTAACTAAATGAACATAATCCCTCACTATATTCCAAACACTTATCCTTAAACATACAGATAGGTGTACTTTTCACCTACCATCTAGGAACTTCTCTTTGCAACAGATATAGAAAATTGAAGAAAACAATGCACAGTTGTGAAACCCAACCTCAAGAGATACATCTACAAAATGTCTCCTGTACATAAGGCTCAAGGAACATTGCAGAAGAAGTAGAAAGTTTTCTGTAGTCTGTGTCTACTGTTAATACCAGAAGGTACATCCATGAAGTCACAACAACATGAATGTCCAGACAAGGACAATAATAAAATTGCAAAAGTGGATTTGGGGAATTGTAGGAAGCCTTACCTGTATTCAAAGAACTACAGGAAATTAAAGGTGTCAAAGTGATTTTACTTTGTATAGTTTGCATCTGGATATGGGACTGTGGATAACTAAATCAAGCTTCATAGCATTGTTACTCAATATGGTGTTTAAATATGCTTTGGCAAAATCTAAAATAATACATCTTAAAATATTTTGAGACAGAAGAAAAATAATTACTATTTATTTCACAATTAAAATCATATTAGTTCAATATGTATGTTTGCTTGTATTCTCCCATTCCATAAGAATTACTGTTGAAATTATCTCTATATTGTGTACATACTACATTCAGCAGAATTACTGCTTTCAATGGGATGACTTACAGTTACATAGTATTTGGTAACAGTTAAAAACATTCTTTAATCCAAAGTATTACATTGCACTGTATGTGACACATTTGTCTCCTCTTCTTTACACTTGGTCAAAGCATTGACAATTGACACATGTCTACATCATGAAAGTATTTTGAAAAGACATAGTACATTCCTTTTTTAAATTGTACATCTTTTGAAAGCATTTGTAGCTTTATAACATTTTGATGACTTCTCATTTCAAAGGAGAATGTATGGATATAATTCTACATTACAGGACACCAATCACCATTAGGTTTGAAGTCATCAATCATATGTGTAGTGTTGAAGTCATGGCCAAAGATGCTAGAAGTGGCTGAGAAACTTCTGCAGGGGTAACTTCAAAGCTTCAAGGATGGTTCTTATTCCTGATGAGCTGGTGTGTGTGTGTGTGTGTGTGTGTGTCCATGGAAGCCAAGCTAAGTCAAATGTCCTGAAAACAGGTTACCTGGATAAGGCTCAGTCATCCACTTTTCTTACTTGCTTTCTTACTTACTTTTGTGAAATTATAATTTGTCAGTGCAACCCCGCTCCCCCACTCTTTGTGTTTTGAGCATTTAAAAATGCTGTACAATAAACAAGGTTCACATCCCAAACTGGCTGACTCTCTGGACATGGAGGTAATAAAGCTTTCATTTTCATTTTTTTAATTTTCTTTTTTATTTATTTTATTTTCCAAGGATGCCCTGTCCCTCTTCCTCTCCCAGGCTCCCCTTCCCCCTTCTCCCTTCCTCTCTTTCCCCCAGAAAAAATAAAAAAAAATAAAAAAAAAAACAGACCCTGTATCAAACTTCCCCAGCACATCAAGTCATATGAGGACTGAGCATATCTTCATCTCTTGATTCCAGGCAAGGCAACTCTTGCTAGGGGGAAGTTATCGAAAAGCAGGCAACAGAGTCTATGTTAGAAAGAGCTCCCTCCACCACCACTTGCCATGCAACCCCCATGAAGTACTAAGCAGCCCATTGGCTAGGTGCATGTGTGCAGGGTACCTAGGTCCAGATCATACATGCTCCTTAGTTTATGTATCAGTTTCTGAACACCTCCACGGGGTTGGTAAATATTTTGGTCTTCTTGTGAAGTTCCTGTTTCCTCCAGGTCCTTCCATCTTGCCTCCAACACTTCCATAGGATCCCCAGAGTTCCATCTCACGCGGGGCTACAAGTCCAAGCATCTGTACTGATCTGTTGCTGGCTGGAACCTCCCAAACTATAGTCAAGTTAGGATCCTCTGCAACCATAGCAGAGTATCATTATTAGTATCAGGGACTGGCTCTCTGATACTAGGTTAGGGGTAGGTCTCAGGTTGGGCCAATTATTGGTTGGACTTTCCCTCAATATTTGTTTCCTCATTAACCCTGCACTCCTTGTGGGCAGAGTGATTTTCGGATCACAGGTTTTGTTGGTGAGTTGTCACCCCCCCTTCAGTTCAGTCTTCATGGCCTACCCCTGTTAGGAGTCTCAGCTAGAATCACAACCATGTCCTCCCAGGAGCCTACCTCCAGCTGGAAAAAGAGATGTCCTCCTCTCAGTTTCCCTTCTTGTTCCCAGCCCTCTCACCTCCCCCCATCTCCCCACATCTGATCTCTGCCCTTGCTTCCCTCCTCATTCCATCTCCTGTCCGGTTTCCTATTTTAATCCACTTCTGCTGCCTATTCTGTTTTCTCTTATGAGTGACATCCCGACATCCCCTCTTAGGCCCTCCTTAACTTCTTTAGGTCTGTGGATTGTAGTATGGGCAAAGCTTTCATCTTTATGATTTTCTAAAGTGAGTTTTCTTGGCTTCTACCCCAAACCCAACAACTTTTTCTTTCTTTTCACATTTTTATGGTAATGTTCCCCTTTATGATATTTGCAATTTTATGATGTTGTTTTGCAATTATGATTATACATATTTCAAGGGCACACATCACAAAGACCATGAGAACAACTGAATTCTTAAAAAAAACTTTTTTTTTTTTTTACCTCATTCAAGGGAAATAATTTGATCAATCCAGAGTACTTATAGAGAAGTACACATAAGCCAGACCATAGATGCCCTGGTTCTCTCTCCTTGGTCTTAGTCAAAAGGATGAGTAACAGAGTTCCTTCACTTGGGAAGTGAGAGTCTCAGTCTGTTACCTCCATACCTTGGGTTGCCTGATGTTCCTCATGTAGCATATCCTGCCATTCAAATATTAGATGAGAAAATGACAACTTTTACTAAATAAATACACATTTTTATTTATTTACCTAATAGGACTGGGAAATTAGTCTCTGAATAGAATATTCTACAATGTGAACTTCAGCCACTATTACAAACTGACATTTCAACTGTTCTTTAGGTTCAGTAGAAATATTTTGGAAAAAAAAAAAAAGACAAGAAAAATTTAAAAAGGAGGCCATCCTTTATATGGCTGCTTTGTTGTTTTGGTCATTGTCAGGCCTTATTTTATTTCCTTTTATATTATGTGTATGTCTGGACAAAGCTTTACAGAAAAATGCTGTCTCCTTTCTTGTATTGCTCCCTCATTCTGTTTTGCTGCATTGAGTCACCTTTTAAAAGAGAGAAGCAATAGGAAGCATATAAGGTGTCATCATGGTACTCCTGTGCTCAAAGGTAGTTTTATACTCCTTTCAAAGCAAATACCAGTTTATTCATCATTTCTCTGTAGCACACATTTCTTGGATAATTAATGTCTAACTTGAACATAAACCTTGAATTGTGATATGCATTCACTTAAAGTCCTATCAAGCTCTTTGTGTAAGTTTACACAAATTAAATGTTTCTTAATGACTTTGACTATCCGTTGCCATTGAGAAAAACAAAACAAAACAAAACAGGAATTTGTGGGTCTCCAATTTTATATCACAATATGCTCAACTCACTTCATAACACAAAGCAACAAAAGTCTTTTATGAATTTAGTAAAAATATGAATGATTTCAGTGTCATGATAATGAAATTATACAGTATATAGTGTGCATATAACATAGTTTCTAGTCCATTTATGTGCTCTTACTGCATACATGAATTTGGTCTTCTCAAAATACCTAGTGCACCTGTTCAAATGCTTTGAAAATATTGCTCTTGACCTTTTAAAGTGAAACATAGTAATGTGACCTAGTAATCCCCATTCAGAAGAGCAAACAACAGTAGAAGAAGACAAATAACAGGACAGGAGCCTTCTACAAAGAAACTCTGGAAGACTTTGTCCAAAGTTTACCTATAACTCTTAGTCTGTCATTCCATACCTTGGGGGGTAGAGTGCCGGATTCCTTCAGGAATAACAGGAGGATAGAAAAACCTGGAGAGGACCAGGAACTCCACAAGGACAACAAAGCCAAAATACCTGGGCCCAGGGAGCCTGCAGAGACCTACAGATATTCCAACTAAGGACACTACATGGAGAGGACCAAGACTCCCTGTTCAAAGGAAGCCCATTCTCTGCTCAGTTTTCAAGTGGGTGTCCTAGTAAGGGGGAAAGGGAATATCTCTGACATGAACTCAGTGGCTGGCACTCTTATCACCTACCCCTGGGCAGAGCAGCCTTGCCAGGCCACAAAGGAAGATGATGCAGCCAGCCCTTCTATCTCTAGGGTCAGATAGAAGGGGAGGAGGACCTCCCCTGTCAGGGGCCTGTGGAAAGCACATAGGGGAAGAAGAAGGAGAGTGGGTGGGACTGGAAGCAGAGGAGGGAGGGAGCTACAGCTGGGATACAAAGTGAATAAATTGTAATAAATATGTAAATAAAATGAAATTTAAGAAAAAAGAAAATTATATACTATGTATCTTTTTTATATGTTTTTGAATTTGTGTATCTGCATTGTTAATTTTTTTAAGCTTATTGTTTTTGTTTGCAGAGTTCTCCACTTAGAAGAAATGAGAAGTGTTTTGGAAAGAGCAACATGATATCAAATATAAAACCTTTCCTTCTTCACATAACATAATAATTTTGCTGTTTTTGGAAATCAGAATAGACAGTTTCTTACGTCCTCAACTCAGCCCCCAGCTAACTATGTAGCAATAGAAGAAAAAAAAAGTCCAACTTTTGCACTCTGTTTTTTTGTGCTAGCTTTAAAAGCATATCAACAGGCTCGGAAGATTAAATTCACAGTCTGTTTTTCTATGTTAAGCAAGGGTTACCCCGGATCCATTGTAGGGGAGGTTTCAAAGGACAAAGTGATTTCCCTAAGAGAAATCACTTCAATCTTAGCTTCCTAACATGATTTGGTAAAGAAAAAAAAATTAAATTTTCTTTTTTGCCTCATGGTAGTTAAGATTGAAGGTAGAAAAATATGTAGAATCTTTATATTTAATAAAGCTCAAAAGGCTTTTTTAGCTCCGTGGGACATGCTTTAAAGATAAAGGTGTCTGCTAATTGTTGAAGCAGGCAGCCCAGTATCCAAGTGAGTACTCTAGTAAGGGGACCAGAGACTGTCTCTGACATGTACTCAGTGGCTTGCTCTTCGATCACCTTCCCTTGAAGTGGAAGCAGGCTTTTCAGGCCACAGAGGAGGACATTGCAGTCAGTTCTGATGAGACCTGATAAGCAAGGGTGGAAAGAGCAAGAGAGAAGAGGAAGAGCGCGGCAAACTGGCAGGTTGGTCCTTTTAGAGCTTGTACATGCGCAGCTGAACTGTACCTGCCACACAGCTGAGCGTCAACTCGTGATGACGTCATAGGTTACTTGACAACCCAGAAGGAGGCTTCCTATAAGCTGAGGTATCTCAAAAATCATTCATGCTTTACAAATTGAGGGTACAGTAACTCTGGGCCTATAATGATAGTCTGTGAAATTGATCTTCCTGGACTATTAAACTATGATAATAATTGATATGGTGGAGGTCACGATTTAGATTTATTATCAATATGTAGGTTTGACCTATAGAAATTAATAGGTAGAAGCATCTGTTTTCTGTAAGAAATATGTAAAAGGGGGGAAGTGATTCCCACTTCAAACCTAATAATGCTACATTGGTAGAATTCATGAAAATCCAGTAGTGAGGTTAAATACACTGTAAACAAACAGTCAGCCAAAGCAAGAAGCACTCATTTCCTTATTTTTACACATCAGTGAAAATTTAGGAGTTGACAAAGTAAAAAAGAAGTTTATTAATATTTACCTTCCCCTGCACCACCAGTGCTGAGATTCTCTGCTATTAGACTTATTCTCCTGCTCTCATGGTTGTTGTTGAAGATTAATGTTTATTATTGTTTTATCTCTTTGTTAACCAGTAGTTATTCCTAAACTAGCTGTATACCCAAATCACCATAAATGGACTAGAATTTATTTAATTAACCTAAGGTACAATGCTGGAGAATAATTACTCCATCCTCAACCTCCAGGCCCACATAGCTTCCTCCCATTCAGATTTCCCACATTATACATGCTTTTAGCCATATCTTACATCTGGTTCATCCCTCCTCTTGGTTCCAAGTCCTGTCCTCCCCATCTCTCTTCAGACTCCCTCCCACTCATTTCTTTCTCCTCCCTTTTGGACCACCCTATTCTCTCCATTGCTCAGCATTGGCTGTTTCTTTTCTTGACAGTACAGAGAACAAATGGTGTCATGTTTACACAAACAGGTGATGCTTAAAATAAACAGCACAATGTAATGTCTTGATTGAAGCCAGACAGTGAAGTAGAGAAATCAGCATTTGAATGCTCATGGGTGAACTGTATACATTCCACAAGGATAGTAGACCAATACATTGAGTACTTGGCTATCATGTGTGGGGTTACAGAAGGAGAAATTTTTATCTTGTAGTCAGCTTCAGAGTGAGCGTCTTCCAGGCTTGCATTGGTGAATTTTTTTTCTTTTTTAAATTAATTTTTTATTTTCTTATATTAATTACAGTTTATTCACTTTGTGTCCCAACTGTAGCCCCCTCCTTCATTCCCTCAAAGCAGATACGGAGACACATTGGTGACTTTTAAGAATAAGTCCCAATACTAAGGCTGCTAGATTTAGCCAAGAAAACAAGACCCCTGATTAAATAAGAATATTTTGATGATAGAATAATGTCATTTTTAAGATGTGTATTTCTAATAAAATAGTTGCCTTGTACCTATAAAAGTGAATTGAAATTCTCTCTTAGAATTGGAAAAAGTAGTTTTGTAGATATAGCAGTCCACTTCTGAAAAAGAAAGGTAAACCAAAATAGAACAGATGAAATATGGACTATATTAGATACAGAGTAAAAATGACAGTGGGAAAGCTAACTTAGTATTGGGTATAGATGGAGGTTAGAGTGAGAACAGAATAACAATAAGCATTCAGAGTTCCTAGAATTTTTCCTTTCACTTTTATAAGCTAGGAAAGCCTAGGCATGAGTAAATTAATCTCTTTTCAATGAATAAATGCAGACTGGATATTAAGGTATGGTTTGTATCGTTAAAGCAGAAATTAAAAATGTAGATTGGACATTAAGGATTTGCTTTGCTTGCTCAAGTACACAAAAGGGATACTTGTTCAACCATGTTTATAGCAGCTTTATTTGTAATAGTCAGAACCTGGAAACAACCCAGATGTCCATCAACGGAAGAATGGGTACAGAAATTATGGTATTTCTACACAATGGAATACTACTCAGCAATCAAAAAGGAGGAAATCATGAAATTTGCAGGCAAAT
>REGO01001057.1:282560-315263 GCA_010120015.1 Rhombomys opimus
TTTTTTGTGAGACTGATACTCCAAACAGGGACCATACATGGAGATAACCTAGCAGCCTTGCTCAGATGTAGCCCATGGTAGCTCAGTGTCCTAGAGGGTTCTCCAGTAGTAAGAACAGGGACAGTCTCTGACATGAACTCAGTGGCTGGCTCTTTGATCACCTCTCCCTGGTAGGGGGCAGCCTTACCAGGCCACAGAGGAAGACAATGCAGACAATCCTAATGAGATCTGATAGGGTAGGGTCAGAGGGATGGGAGGAGGACCTCCCCTAAAAGCAGACTTAAGGAGGTGCATGGAAGGATATGAGGGAGAGAGGGTGGAAATGAGAGGGGATGAGGGAGTGGTTATTAAGGTGATACAAAGTGTAATTAATAAAAACAGAATAAAAAATAATAAAAAGAGTGGGGCTATCACTGAGTATAATCAGGAAGGTTTCTGTCAACCAGAATATTCACGAGTATGAACTTACCCTAACACAGGTGGGTGAGTTTCTAACATTCTCTGCTGTGTTTCAGAGAGGAACAAGTTGCTCCAAACTGTTTAAATACTTGAATCAATTCGAATAAATCTGTCTCTTTTTAATTTTTCATCTTCAGGCCAACAATTTTAAATGTTAGTGTTCTAAAACAAATCATCTAGATGTGTAATTTTGCCTTTTGTATTTCAGTCTTTTACCTACCCTCAGTAAAAATTTATGAGTATTTTTGAAGTTCACACCAAAGTTCATGTTTGTTTATCTGTTAATTTGGTAAGATTTGCCATTCTGTCACTGTTGTTGAAAAATATATCCCTACTCTAGAGACAAGGTTTTGTTCTGTTGTTAAAATTAATTGAACATTTTTTAATGATCATTTTATGGGCTCTTCCTTCTCACCTTCTCTTCTCTGTGTCTGCCATCTTCTATGTTACCTAATTTCGCTGCATAGTAAATCTTAGCACTGAGAAAAATGATTCTGAATTTTAACAGTTAAAAAATCTTTGTTCTTCTAATGAGTTACATTTCCATCCTTAAAGACACTGTAACAAAAAAGTCTGTATTTCAAAAGGTATATGCTGACATTTGACAAATATTGTGTTAAACTGTGCTTCAGTGATAAATAATTCTAACTATGTTGTATCTCCACATTTATAAACAAAATTTGATTTTCCATGTTTTTAGGTCCTTTTTAAATTCTTCAAAAATATTTCATAATTTTCTTTACATAGTTTTTAAGAAACTTAGTTTACAAGTTATATATATATATATATATATATATAATTTTAATTCTAAATTGATTATGAACTCTGTCTTTTTTCATTGTGGCTATTTCTGCTGTTATATCCCATGAAACTGAACTATAACCTTCAATTTTCTGAACATATCCTAAGAATGGAGAGTTATCTCACCTAGTTGAATATTAGTTCAAGACTTATGGAGATCAAAGTAAATCATAAAAACTAGTTGTTCAAAATAAACATGGTAAATGAAATGTCCCATTTTTAAGGAGAACCTTTCTCCATAAAGAGAGATTTCAGAGAAACAGAAGAGATAAGCAGAAGATATTAGAGAGAAAACAATAATTTGACATCTACTTCATGAAATAATGTTCTAGTAAATATTCATATTTTCATTCATTTATCTACTATCTCTGTCTCTGTATCTCTCACTGTCATTTTTGCTCTTGCTCGCTCACTTGCTCCTTCTCTCTTTCTTCATAGTGAATATCAGCAATTTTTATTCTCCTTTTCTAAACATTACTTATTGAGACATGATTCTTTTATGTTTAGTACATAGTATAATAGTAATCTGACCAGTTATATTCAGCTATAAAGTCCTTTATGTTTTTTAATTCATATTGTTTTTCCCTCAACTTCTTCCTTGAAATATATTTTATCAAGGAAATAAACACACACACACACAGAAAGACAGAATAATTATAGAATAAAAACATTTTGTGTGTAGAAATCACACTTTTGTTGTAATAGGATTTTCATATATGTAATATATGTTGAAATACTGATAAGTAAGAAGGTAATTAATTGTGTGCCACATTTTGTTCTATCTTCTTCCTTAATTATTAAATAATGTGGCTTTCTAGTCCTTGCTACAGAAATATTTTAAAACATAATAGTTACACTTTCCTGAATATCATACAATTATTGTTTAAGAGATTTTTGAGGATTATTTTTGTATAACCTGCACTTTAGTTTAATTCAGAACATTTAGTGTATTTCAGAAAGGAAACAAATTCTTCAATTATGTTGGTCCAAGTAGGGATATCAGTCTTTTTCATATCATTAGAAATACAGTAAATGTGCTAAAATGACATGCTTTAGAAATTCAGACTTTCTTCTTGCCTACTAAAAATATTTTATTAAATCTTTGAAATTCACACAATGTAGTTTTAGCATATTCACCACTTCTTTGTTCTTTTTGTCCCCCCAACTGCATAGACTTTAATCTTTTTATTTATTTCTGATTTATGTAGACACGTTGTGTGTGTGTGTGTGTGTGTGTGTGCGCGCACACACTTGTGGCCAGAAGTAACCATCATATCCTCTAGAACAAGAGTCACAAATTACTGTGACACACTATGGGGTGCTTGGAATTTAACCCATGTCCCCCAAAAGAGCAGTAGGTGTTCTTAAACACTGACCTATGTTTCCAGTCCCAACTTCATGCTTTATTTACTCACATTATTTAGTATCCCTTCCAATTTGTGTTGGCCATGTATTTTCGGGTTAATTGAAGTACATGGTTTTGTAAGAAAATGAAATGTAAGGAAATTTTTTTCTGGTCTTACTCTTTTTTTAATTTTTTATTTAACTTTTATTAATTACACTTTATTCATTTTGTATCCCCCCATAAGCCCCTCCCTCCTCCCCTGCGGATCCCACCCTCCCTCCCCTTTCTGCATGCATGCCCCTCCCCAAGTCCACTGATAGGGGAGGTCCTCCTCTCCTTCTTTCTGATCTTAGTCTATCAGTTCTCATCAGAGGTGGCTGCATTGTCATCTTCTGTGGCCTGGTAAGGCTGCTCCCCCCTCAGGGGGCGGTGATCAAAGAGCAGGCCAATCAGATTATGTCAGAGGCAGTCCCTCTTCCCATTACTATGTAACCCACTTGGACAATTGTTTTACTATCCCTTTACCATACACATAAGTTGTAGAATATAATTCAATAAACAAAATTGATAGAATAATATATAAAATTCCTCTTGTACACTGATGTACACTGATTTAACACATCTATTAAATGCATTTGTTTGTTTTTCTAGCACTATTGAATTAAATGTTATCTTGAGCTTATATATTTTACTCTGCAATCAAATATATTTTGAGTGGCTCAAGACAAACATTCATTTGTTATCTTGTTTTCATGGCCTGAAGGTGCAACTTAGCTGTGACAGCTACTGTCGCACAAACCCATTGTCTCATGTGAAGCAGGATTCTGATTTAATGGTCATTGCAAGTTGGGATGGCTCAGTCTCTTCCGGTTGTAAGAAGGAGGCCTTCAACTTTTGGAGGTGCTCCTTCAAATCTTACCATGTGGTCATCTCTAAAACAATAAAGTGCTCTCCCCCGAAAGCAACAAGAGAGCATAATTATGTTCTAAGTTATTACCTTCAGAATGATCTCTGCTTTGAGTAAGTCACAATCAAAAGCGTTGGGTCTCTGTTCATATATTACGAAACCACTTACTTCTTAAGATAAAATAATATAATCCAGTCATATCTCTGTCCCCACCAAGGAGGAAAGGACTGTGAAGATAGTGTGAATTATTGCAAAACACTGTAGAAATATGCCTACCCTCGTGGTTAATGAGCTGATTCTCAAAATTGAACTAACAGAGTTTCCCACTTAACACTTTTTTCATGACATATTAATGAAAATGAAAATCAGAGCTGCAAACTTGCTATCAATAAATAGATGCTGTTTATATAATAATTACTATAATTAATGTCATTAGTAGTATAGTTAATGATAAGAAGTTTTTTAAAATGTGTATAAAGAAACAATGTAAAATGTTAAATGTTGTCCTGGGTTGAAACAAATTTTAGATAACTTTTATTATCCAATTATTTCTATTATAATGTTGTAATTATTACCATTTCGCATTGTATGTAATAATTACTGACATTTACATAGAATTTCTCATGGGCCAGGCACTGTTACAAATTACATTTGTGAGTTAGCTCATTTAACTCTCACACAATTCTCTAAATTAAATATTATTAATACCCTCTATCATGACTGAAGAAACTGAGGTGAAAAGAAATTGAATTATATACTCAAGGTCAGCTGGGCTTTCAGTGCCACAGGGAAAACAGGCATTTGAACAGATTGGGTTGGCTACTCCTGTGTTTTGCTTTCTGCTGAATACGAAAAAGGAAAACAGTCAAACTCGTATAAATAAAAGTAAAGCCAGTCAAAATGAGGACAGGTACAGTTTATTAAAAATTGGACAAAAACTAGCTCACTATGAAGTTTTCTGAATTGCTTCCATCGTCTTCTTTCTTATTCACTATCCTCTCCCCAGTCATTCTCCCTCTGGCCACCCAGTACAGGTTTGGAATGTATTTATGTCTGTCTGTCTGTCTGTATGTATGTATGTATGTATTTACTTACAGAAGAGCTTCAGTTATGGGCCCACTGGACTGAAGAACCTCTGGAGAATGAATGCGGTGCAAAGGGCACAAAGAGAAAGCTCTCGGGGAAAATTAGCACTTTGCCAAAGCTAAGGGCTTGAAGTCAAAACTGCTTTCTCTTATTCCTAGCATTTATCTCCCCTCCAAGATTTGTCCTTCTTTAGTTTCTTTTATTTTTGTCTTTTGCAACATCATTTTGCACAGAACTTTCACACATATGTGTTTTGGCAAATGCAAAAAGAAAACCCAAAGTCTAAGCCAGTTAGTGAAGGGTTCCCATGCAATCAGGCACCCTAGTCACCCAACGTCTACAGCTACCCAGCAGTCTGTCTGCCATTGGGTTTCAGAGCTTGGCGCTGACACTCTAGGCTCTTACAAAGAGGAAAGACTGCCTTCAATTCCTTCTGTGCCTATTCACTGCCTTACGCTACAGGGCAGCTTTGGTACTTTCCTTAAATTCCAACGTCACTCAGATGACGTTTACAACAGCTGCTCAGCATTGGTTTATCCTTAGTCCCTACTCTAAAAGCTCTGCTTTTCCCTGTAATTACATTTTTCATCTGCTTCCTACATTGTTTGTTTTCTGACCTTTCTTTTGTCCTTTGCAAGTACACATATTAAAATAAAACATACCAGACCAAGTGCCACGTTCTCATTCCCATACAACCACCATGCGCTTTGATTATTTTTTCATTTGGGCAGCTCTATGTGAGATTTTTTTTTTTTTTTGTTAGAATAAATATAATTTTTTCTGGGTGAGGAGAGAAATGAGATGAACACATGTGTCAGTCTTATACAATAAGATAGGGAAATGATGAAAAATTCTCTGGGAAAAAAGAATATCATGATACATCTTAGAGAAAGAAATACATCACTAAGTTACAATTAATTTTTAGTAGGTTAGAAGTGTTTGGCTACATAGAAGAACTTGCAAAAGAAAAAAAAAATGGTACCAAATTGGATGAGCAGATGGCAGGCAGTGTTCTTGGATTTTGCCCTGTGCACTGTTGGCTCTCTTTCTGCCTGGGGGCTGTCTCTATGAAGCCCCCAAAGACAGGAGGGGCAGGAGATGTGAAGAGTGCCTGGTATGGCCAGCAAGCACTATACAGGGATCACACACCCAGGGAACTAGCAGGGAGCTATTTCAACTTTATTTCCAGAGAACACAGGTTTTTTACCCCATCGGGAGTGGGTGAGGCCTTCAAGGACAGGTGTACTTATTAGTCGGAGGAGACTTGATTTGCATTATACAGCATGCTCCTATCATATGAATGGAAACACAGTACCTAATTATCATATGTGAGATTTTTGAGGTGAGTGGAAACCAGAAAGAGACAAGCAGGACAGAAAGCGATGTGGGTTTGTCCTTTTTGCTATTATCCCATCGACTTCTCTTTGTGTCACGGTATCTTTGCTAAGGCAGTGTTGAGTGTCTATTACTTCGTTCGTTTGTTCATTCCCCAAATATTTAGTGCCCAGAGCAATGGAGCCCCATAAAGATCAAATGATTGACAAGAAATTTAACAGGACCAGAGTTGCAATCTGCATTGATGCTCTGTGGCATTTAAATTTAGTGTAAAAATTCGCAAGTTTTTGAACATCCTTCATTTTTTTTTTGGATGATTTATCCCAAGCCAGGTGTTGTACTAACAGTTGAACAATTCAGAAATGGTCAGCTCCATCAAGAAAATTCTGGTTCAAGGAGCTACTTCACTTTTGAAGCTTTACTTATTAAGATCAATTTAGGCTTAGATGTTAGCTTCCTGGCCCTTCATTAGAGTGATTTCTATTTAGGGCTATATTCATCTGAAAACATGCTCATCTCAGCTTCTCTATAAATAGCTCTATGTATTGAAAGCTCACACTTCCCTTACTAATTATTTCTTTCCATCAAAACATAAGCTCACAAGGCAAGGAGAGTTCAAAATAAGGCATTATGGTTTCGATAGTATAAAATGTGCAAAGTCAAGTATCTTTATAGTTTTTCAAACTAAACGTACGTTGTGAGGGATTTGAAGTAGACTTTTAACTATATACGTTGGCCCTTAAATATATAACGTTGGACATAAGAATTCACATGGAAAATCATTGGGAAATAAAGAGAACAACAAAAAAAAAATGGCAAGTCTCAGCCTGTATGCCTCCATGAGAAGAGGTTTTATAAATAAGAGGAGCAAAACCATTTACAAGAAAGTGAGTGCACGCAAAGAAATTTCATTTAGATAAAAGGCAAAATAAAACTGTAATTTTTAAGAAAACAAATGAAACTTGAATATGTTATGTTAAGTGAATTAAACCAGATTTAAATGACAAATTGTTTTATATCATAAACTGAATTTAGATTTAGTGTGAGTGTGTGCGTATGTGTGTGAGTGTGTGTGTTTGTGTATATGCATGCAAGAAACTAGAAAGGGGGCAATGACAGGAGAGAAAGATATACTAACGTAAGAGTAAAAGAACAAGTGATATGAAAGCAAATGGGAAATATATTAGTCGCAACAGAACAGGAGATAACAGTGCTACATTGGGCAAATTAGAACAAAGTATTAATGGCATACATGTATGAAAATGCCATCCTGTTCTCTATTACTCTGTGTACTTACTTAAAAATTAATAAGTGTAATAAATTATGTAGTATCCATCCTTGATGAAACAAAAGCAAGGTTGTTCTATCTGTGTTGGATAATCCCTCAACGCACAATAGCCTAGTGCAAGTGGGCCAGTTGCCTCAGCATTGTATTACTTCCTAACTCATGAGCAAGCCTGAATTTACAAAATAATGAAGGTACAGGCCTTGTGCTTCTCCACCTAGTTGCAGAAGGGAGAAACTGAAGGGAGTGAACATGCTGCTTGTGCCTTGATATTTTCATATGCTGCCAAAAAATGGGGGGGGTGCCTTATTGCATGTGTAATGCTGGTGGAAACTTCATGGTGTAGGAAACATGGAAAAGCTAGAAATAAAGAGAAAGGTAGAGGTGTTGCTATGTCCTGGATATGTATCTTTACATGTGATTCTGAGAAACACAGGCATAGAGGAGGAGGAATGAAGCCATACCTTTAAGATTTTAGATGGTGGTATAGCACACAGAGCTATGGAGTGAAAGGTTTTCGGCTTCTGTAAAAGGAGAATCTCTTATATTTAAGAATATATATGCATACATTCAGAGACCACTTAGAAAGCAGTACAGATTCTCCAAACCTAATGCCACACTGAATACTGAAGATTCAAATGGCTGAGCAAATGTCTTTATTGAATGGTGGGACATTATTTGGGTATATGCCTAGCAGTGGTACAACTGGATCTTGAGGTAGCACTATTCCTAATTGCAGGCAAGTGGTGGCAACTGGAAAAGTTCATCTTGAGTGAGGTAACCCAGAAGCAGAAAGACACACATGGTATATATTCACTGATAAGTGGATATCAGCAACATTACAAAGAATAAACATATTAAAATCTATACTCCTAAAGAATCTAAACAACAAGGAAGACGCTAGGGAAGATGCTCAATCCTCATTCAGAAGGGCAAACATGATAGACATCATTAGCAGGAGAAGACAGGGAACAGACGAGGAGCCTAACACAGATGGCCTCTGAAAGAATCCATTGATCAAGGTATCAAAGCAGAGGCTGAGAACTAGAGAAGACAGGAGCTCCAAAGGAGAGTAACAGGACCAAGAAATCTGGGCACAGGGGTCTTTTCTGAGACTGATACTCCAACCAAGGACCATGCATAGAGATATGCTAGAACCCCTGCACAGATGTAGCCCATGGCATCTCAGTATCCAAGTGGGTACCCTAGTAAGGGGAACAGGGACTATCTCTGACAAGAACTGATTGGACTGCTCTTTGATCACCTCCCCCTGAGGGGAGAGCAGCCTTACCAGGCCACAGAAGAAGAGAATGTAGCCACTCCTGATGAGACCTGATAGGCTAGGGTCAGAGGAAGGAGAGAATGTCTTTGCCTATCAAGGGACTAGGGAAAGGGCACAGAGGTAGAAGAGAGAGGGTGTGGGGGACTGGAAGGAGATGAGGGAGGGGGCTGCAATGGGGATATATAGTGAATAAATGGTAATAAATAAATAAACAAAATTTGAAACATGATTTAAAACAAACTCTTAACTGATTCATCATTTACATAGTATGTGTAAAAAATTCAATCACAATATAGGAGCCAAAAATAAACCCACATGTGTTCATCCACAATAACTTCATGAATACACTAACAAAAAGTTTATACAAAAAATGGTTCTGCAAAGAAAGAAGTTAAGTGAAATTTGAAGCTTGTGTCAGAATTGTGAGAATTTTAAACATTGCAGTTCCTATAGAAAGTTATTGAGCTTTCTAAAAATATTTTATATATGTATACATATATGTAATAAGACATTAGTAATACATACACACATACGCAAATGGCCTGGATTAGCAAGATGTTTCCTTGTGTAAAGGTATGATCAAGCATGACAACGAAAATTTTATCCCGTTGTTTTAAGAGAAAACCATTTCTCACAAATTGGCTTCTGGTCTTCACATGCAAGCTGTGACAAGTACCCAACCTCTTTCAATTAAATATAATTCAATATTTTACTTTCAAGATTTTAAATCCTTCTCTATGTATACACATGGATAAATAGAGTCCATTGTGATCAACGATATGATACAGTTACATAGAAAAATCTGTGAACTATTGAAATGATCCCTGAAAGTACAGTCTTTACTAGAAACTTATAATGATTTATGTATATTTATTTTACATCAAGGAACCTATTGCTTTGACTCAGTCACTCCTTTAAGATGAATTGCAAGGCTTTTGGAGAGGTAAAAAATTGAATAAAAGCAGGTAGCTTATTCTTGGAGAGTACTGTATTTTATCTTTCATACAGCAGAAATGAGCTTGTATTGTATATAAAGAAAACCAAACATTGCTATAATATAAAGATGAGAACAAATCTTCTGTTTTATCATAATTCAGTTGAAAGAAGCTTGCAAAGTAATACTTGACAGATGTTAGCTTAGAGAACTGAAGTTCTCTGACTCCCAGTTTAGTTCTCTTCCTATTAAATTACCTTCGAATTATCCATTAAGATTCATGTGCATGTACTAAGCCTTGGAATTTCCTTTTCTTGCTAGATCTCTTTCTATTGTACTAATTAATTTATTGATTTATTCAATAAAGCAGAAGCCATACATAATGAGCAGTGACTATGAGCATAAACGGAACCAGTGCTACAAAGTAGAGAAACTTTATTCTAAATTCATCCAAGGTTCAAATATTACTGCATTTAATGTTATTTTAAATTAATAAATCCTGTGAGTGCACTAAAAATAAAAGAGTTTCTTGCTACTAGTATTTTTAAAGTAAGAACAATTTTATACTAGTTTTCCAACAATTCTGTTTTTTGTGATATTCAAATTTAGATATTCAGATAAATGGGTCTTGTTATTTTAATTTCTGCAACATAAAGTTAAGTCCAGAACAACTTGATAAAGGGACACAAAAGTTAATGCTAGAGAGCAGAAACAGAGCAAGGTCATTCCTTAGAATATATAGTAATAAACTCTACTTTGATCTAAAATCACACATGAAAAGAAATGAAGAGGATGGACATCAGAAAAAGAAGAAAACAGGAAACAACCTAGGAACCTTCTACAGAGGGCTACTGAAAGCCAGAAGAAGAAAACAGGAAACAAACTAGGAACCTACCACAGAGGGCCTCTGAAAGCCTCTGCCCTACAGACTATCAAAGCAGATGCTGAGCCTGATGGGCAACTGTCGGGCAGAGGGAATGGAATTTTATGTAAGAAGTGGGAAATAGTAAGAGCTGGAGAGGACAGAGTCTCCACAAGGAGAGCAACAGAACAAGAAAATTTGAACACAGGGAACTTCCCAGAGACTCATACTCCAACCAAGGATTATTCATGTAAATAACCTAGAACCCCTTCACAGATGTAGCCCATGGCAGATCAGTGTTCAAGTGGGTTACATAGTAATGGTTAGAGGGACTGCCTCTGACATAATCTGATTGGCCTACTCTTTGATCCCCTCCCCCTGAGGGGGGAGCAGCCTTACCAGGCCACAGTAGAGGACAATGCAGCCACTTTTGATGTGAACTGATAGACTAAGATCAGAAAGGAGAGGAGAACCTCCCCTATCAGTGGACTTGGGGAGCGGCATGCATGCAGAAAGGGGAGGGAGGGTGGGATCGGGAGGGGAGGAGGGAGGGGCTTATGGGGGGATACAAAATGAATAAAGTGTAATTAATAAAAAAATAAAGAAATGTTTGTGACTATAATGTGCAGCATGTTTCTCTTGAGTAATCTGATCTGACATGTCATTTACAGATACTCGAAATCATGGGTTTGTCCCACTAAATTATCTGCAGGCTAAGATTCTGTGTTTTCTTTTTTTAATTTTAATTTAATTTTATTTTTAATTACACTTTATTTACTTCGTATCCCCCTTCTAGTTTCCTCCCTCCTCCCCTCACAATACCTCCCTTCCTAAAGTCCAAGTGGATCAAAATTCCTCAATATAAAACCAGACACATTAAATTGGTTAGAAGAAAAGTGAAGAAGAGCCTAGAACTCATTGGTATAGGAGACAACTTCCTGAACAGAACATCAACAGCACAGGGTCTAAGAGCAACAATCAATAAGTGGGACCTCATGAAACTGAAAAGCTTCTGTAAAGCAAAGGACACCATCATCAAAACAAAACGACTGCCTACAGATTGGGAAAGAATCTTCACCAACCCTCTATCTGACAGAGGGCTAATATCCAGTATATATAAAGAACTAAAGAAGTTGAAAAGCAGCAAATCAAATAATCTAATTAAAAAATGTGGAACAGATCTAAACAGAGAATTCTTGATATAGGAATATTGAATGTCAGAGAAACACTTAAAGAAATGCACAACCTCATTAGCCATTAGGAAAATGCAAATCAAAACAACCCTGAGATTTCACCTTACACCCATGAGAATCACCAGGATCAAAAACTCAACTGACATCACATGCTGGAGAGGTTGTGGAGAAAGGGGAACCCTTCTGCACTGCTGGTGGGAATATAAACTTGTACAACCACTCTGGAAATCAATCTGGTGCTTTCTCAGACAACTAGGAATAGTGCTTCCTCAAGTTTCAAAGTGAAAATTATTTAAGTTGAAAATAAAATGAAAGGATCAACGGTTCAAAAATCTCTACATGCTATATCTTAACTAATATAAAAACTGTTCATGTAGTATGAACTATAATATAGATTACTCTTTTCTTCATGTTAGGTATATGCATGTTTTTTTAAATTTTTTTAAATTACATCACAATTTCTGTGTAATGTAATGCAGAAAGAAGCAAGAACGATTTTTTTGCTCCATATTTAATTGCTTTTCACCCTCAGATTTTCACTATTCTAAGTAGAATGTCAGCCTCTAATATTGAAAATAGTGCACCTTACATACTTTCAAAGTATCTGACTTTCACTTTATTTCAGTAATGTTTGTGAAATAATACAGAATTTTCCGTGTTTCTAACTGGAATCAGTCTTAAGAAAAGCAAAAGTCTTAAATATGCGTTATGCAAATAAATGTTTTTCATTAAAAAAAAAAAAAGATCCAGCTGTACCACTCCTAGGCATATATCCAAAAGAGGCTCAAGTATGCAGTAAGAATTCTGTGTTTTCTAAAGATGGCTTCTTGGTATTGGAGTACATTTTGTACTGCCATGTCAGCTTCTGCGGTATGCCATGAAGTTGCACAAAAGCAATGCTCTTCCCTTCATGCTCATGGTTTACAAATTTTCACTAGCCAGCTCAATCTAATTTAAATTGAGAGACATCATGCTGAACCAGTTGGTACTTGATTTTCCACAGAGGTATTTGAAAATATTTTGTCACCGTTAAGTGTTATTTCAAATAAGCTAGAACCAAACATCATCCTCAGAGAATAAACTTATTTTGCTCCTCATGACTTACCTGATTTAGTCTTGAATTTTTAATCATTACGCTTCCTGAAATACAACTGAAAGTTGTATTTGAGTGAGAAGAAAGCTATAACCGAGGGTGTTTCTGGGGTGGAGCTTCTCGTTTTTCTCTTACTTTGATTTAAGTTAGCACTTGTGGCTGTACAAATGCTACATCTGTCCCAATCATGGTTATCTGCTTGTTGAATTCAAGGGTGTGAACTGTAGGTCTTATATTTCTTTAAATTTGTTTCTGTTGGCTGAAGGCTACCAGATGAAAGTCATGGTGTCATCATTTGGTGGAGATTTCAGGGAAATGGTATAGTTTCTAGTATTTGTGTGGTTGGTTGTGGTTTAGAGTGTCCAGAAGAGTATCTGAAAAGCAAAATACCTCACTTCCATTTCTGCTGGACAAGAGCAAATGTCATTCCATCTCTTGAAGAGCAAAACAAGACAGGGTACTTTAATGAAGGAGTTAGTCATTGCTCCAGATTTGACTCCTTGTCTGACAACAGTTATCTGTATTGTTTCATAAAATTCTTAAGTAAAAGAGAATTAATTAATACTGTGGACATGGGTATCTATTTTTTTATGCATTGAAATTATTAGAACTACCTTTATGACTTGAAGAGTAAAAACTTAATTCTGGTAATTAAGATAACATTATAAAGCATGAATTAATTTTATAACCACACGGCAATAATACAATTAGGTATCCATAGAAATAAATTTAATATGGAATTTAAAAATATTTGAAAAAATTTAATAAGGTAGTAATTTCTTTTTCAAAACATGTCAAGGATTTTAATGTAAACAAGTTAATTATATGAAAAATAGATGAGTGAGATAAAAATATAATAATACTAGGAAAATTTTAAATACACACTAAAATTAAAACATAGGGGCACAATGATCAGTGCTTTTCTTTTTTTTTTCTCAGTTTTTCTTTCTTTTTTTTTTATTTTTATCAGTTACATTTTATTAATTCTGTATCCCAGCCGTGCCCCGAACCCTCGTTCCCTCCCAGTCCCTCCCTCCCTCCCTCATCACCACTGTGCCCCTTTCCAAGTCCACTGATAGGGGGGGACCTCCCCCCATTCATCTGATCCTGTTTTATCAGGTATCTTCATTGAGTTCCTGTTAGAAATAGTCCTTGTTCCCCTCACTTTGGGAAACCAATTGGTTACTTGAGCTACCACAGGCTACATCTGAGCGGAGGTTCTAGGTTATATCCATACATGGTCCTTGGTTGAATGTCAGTTTCAGAAAAGACCCTGTGCCCAGATATATTTGGTCTTTGTGGAGCTCCTATCATAAGGTAGTAATTTTGATATGTCTTTTCAGTATTTGATAAGCCTAGGGATGCTAGAAAATGGTTCACACATTTTTTTCTTGCATGAAGTTGAATAGTTCATTTTAAAGGTCAAATAAAATCTGTAAAAACAATGATGTCTGAACAGCACCTCTCTTGCCTTTTATTCTTAGCAATCTTAATATAACATTTAGATTCACCTTTTTTATTAAGCCACAAATTCTCTAATTATTGCTATATGTATGAGAGTGACTATATGAATGGAGATGCTTGAAATGATTTGTCATTAATGAATTCTTAGAATGACTAAAAGAAGATAAATATACTACTGTAAATGTACTTGGTTTTTTATCAGAAGACACATATATTTTAATAAAGAAGTCAGTGTAGTAAGAAATTTTTCTGGTTAATCACATTAATGTACATTTAAAAAAAAGCTAAAATGTCCAATGTTGAAATTTTTCTTTGCAAAATAAATTTGTTTCTGAGCAATCATGAAAGAGAACATTATTTCAAAGTAACCTGATTTTTTAGATTACCTATAACATTTTTTTTAGCTTTTTAAACTAATTTTTTGTTAATTACCACTTATTCACTTTTTATCCCAGTTGTAGCTCTCTACCTCATCCTCTCCCAATTCCACCCCCTCCTCATTTTTCCTTCTGTGCCCCTCCCCATGTCCACTGATAGGGGAGATCCTCCTTCCCTTCCCTCTTATCCTAGCCTATCAGATCTCATCAGGACTGGTTGCTTTGTCTTCCTCTGTGGCCTCCTAAGGCTGCTTCCCCCTAGGGGGAGGTGTTCATAGAGTCAGCTACTGAGTTTATGCCAGAGACAGTCACTGTTCCCCTTACTAGGACACCCACTTGGAGACTGACATTTTTTAGTTTTAAATAGTAGGTTTAGCTTTTAGGTAAATAGTGTCAAAAGCATGAATCTTTCTTGTTTTCTTTGTATAAAACATGAGCACTGTGTGTTAGATAGTATTTCTGTTGCTGTAATGAAACATCATATTCAACGAAACTTGAGGAGGGTATATTTGTCTTATTCTTAAATGTCACTGTTCATCACTGAAAGAAGTAAAAGCAGTTATTCAAACATAACGAACCTAGAGGCAGGAGCTGAAGTACTGGTCATGAAGAACTGCTGCTTACTAGCTAGCTCTGCATGACTTTCTCAGCCTGATTTCTCATAGAACCAAGAAACACCATTCCTGGAAACACAGTATGTATTAGTCAAGAGTTCTCTGCAGTCATAGGACTTATGGAATGAATCTCTCTCCTCTCTCTCAATCTCTCTCTGTCTCTCTCTATATATAATATATATACTTATATATATATATATATATCATATCTCTAGACTTACACACATATATGTACATTTATATATAAGTATATAAATATGTATATGTATACATAAATATATTTATGTATATTTAAGTATATGTAGGTAGATATGTAGGTATATGTATGTATATACATACATATGTATATATAATTATGTATATGCATATATATATCAATATATGTAAACATATATTGTGTGTGTAGATCTAGATAGACGATATATATATAATTATAAATAGATATATGAAAATTTATTGAATGATTTGTAGGCTGCAGTCTAGATAATTCAACAATGGCTAGTTATGAACAGAAAGTTTTCACAGTGACATGCATTTTTCTTTTTCTTTGTAGGTACTGCAGTCACAAATAAATGACTTATAAAAACACGAAGAACAAATTGCAGATAATTTTTGTTCATTTTGCAGGTCAATAATTCTCTTTTTAATAAAAAATACCTTTTATATTGAACATTCAGTTATTATTCAAATACCATAACATTTTTTTTTCATATTTTTTAACATATTGGAATGTGACAACAATGTTAAATGACTTGGTTTAGCTTTAATTTTTCTTTTATTCAAAATTAGACAATTGAACATTTTTAGGGATTATTGTTTCATTGAAATATAGCCTTATTTAATCCAAAAACAGGTTTCTATAAACATCTTGACTCAGACATCAGTTGATTAATACATTTTGATATATCAATTATTACAACCAGTAATAAAATTATTATTTGGCTTAATAATAAATTGCTCTGACTTTTCTCCAACTGGTTTATTTGCAAATGTACATTCATCTTGGCAATGAACATTTGTTCAGGATTTCTTGTGTGCTCTTATTTGAAAACCTATATAAAATCAGAAACAGCCATATTTTAGCATATTTTAATGTACATAAACTTCCTTGTTGGCATCAGTTGTTAATAAACAACAACAACAAAAATAGCATACACCTTAAATGTGGTTCCCAACGCTCACCTATGCTTTTCCTTGCAGCAGACAGAGACCAATACAGAAACCACAACGGGTCAAAATGCAGAGAACAGTTAATTTTGGTGTACACAGCCCCAAGAGATACATCTATAAGGCAACTGCTACCCCTAATGCTTATGGAAATTTTAGATGAAGACATGGGAAAACTGTAGCAGCCTGGAAATCAAGGAAGTCTGTTGTGAGGTTGTGTCTCTTAAAATGTAAGGGACACTTCACGCATTACACCTCAATAATATGGCTGCATAAATAAGACCTCAACACGTATATTACAAATACACATATCAATGTGAAAGCAACAAATCTCATGGGGCCTTGTTCTAGACAGAGAAACATAAGCCGCAATGACCACTGAGAAAGGGAGATGCAGTCTTCTCTAGGGATGAGCCCACCAACTGGTTATCTAATTCTAAGTATTCAACCCTGAAATCACAGTAACACTAAGTAGAATCAGGTGGTTATTGTTTGTTAATGATTTATGCATTTATACTATTTATATACATCACATATTTATATATCACCATAATAATCACATAAAGAAGAAATGACCCAATTGTATTTAAGATAAATTATATTTAATTAGGGAAATAATTAAAATAACATTGCATGTAATAAACGGCAAAATCCTACAACATAAGCAAAAACGAATTGCAAAAATTATTCATGTTTAACATTTTTTCTGAGCTGACATTTAAAACAATTTTAAAGATAATTGTAACACATTTATTATGATGTATACCAGGAGTCAGAGTCCAAGTTCTGAAGCATAAGACATTTTGTGTGGTGGATTACAAAAAATGCAATACTAATTTAGACCTAAAAGTTTATAAACTCTTTCTGAAGGCCTGCTTGTTCAGAAAGCATGACATCTGTGAGATGCAGAAAGCTAGCTCGGAGAGCCAGCTTTGTGTATGCTGAAGGGACAGGGTTACAGGGTTTCTTAGAAACCCTGCAACCAACGTAAAGTTTGTGATATCAAGTATGAACTACCTAAGAAGCATTTATGAGCGTTAATCCACTTTTACAGGTTATAAATGTGTTTAGGGGACACTGGCTTGCAGAGCTGACTTTTTCCTGTGTCATATAGAACTACTGTTTAAACACACACAACAAACAAAACAAATCAAAAGAACAAACTAACAAACAAATAAGAAACAAAACAAAAACTTCCATGAGGATCGTGGTTTGGACTGAGCTCCTGCCTAGGTTTCAACAGGGCAAACAAAAGCAAGAGTGAGTCATTTATGCCAATTGTCATATAGCAAAACTGAAATGGTAAGGAACCTGACATTATAAAGCAGATATTCTTTCCTTAAAGACAAAAGATGATAGTCTACCTGAGAGACTTCAATAGGGAAATCTTGTCTGCTTTCACCCTTACAAAAAAAAAAAAAAAAAAAAGGCTAACTTGAAGCAACTTCTAGAATCAAGTTTCTTATTCCCTTTCCTTTGTTTTTATTTTATAAAGTTCAATATTCTGTCATTACTTACTAGAAGCTGCTCTCTTATATTTAGAATGTAGGCTGACCCTATTCATACATTTCACACAAACCTATTTTGCTCTTTCAGTTAACATTCTGTAGGGTTTAATGATGTTGTTGCTGCTGCTGCTGTTGTTTCTTTTTTTGTTTGCTTGTTTGTTTGTTTGTCTTGTTTTTAATTCTATTTGTATTTTTTACATTAATTACATTTTATTCGCTTTGCATCCCAGCTGTAGCCCTCTCCCTTATTCTCTCCCAATCTCACCCTCCCTCCCTCATCTCCTCCCATGCCCAAGTCCACCAATAGGGGAACTGAGACTCATAACCAAACTTTGGGCAGAGTGCAGGGAATCATATGAAAGAAGAGGTAATTAGTAAGACCTGGAAAGGACAGGAGCTCCACAAGGAGCTCAACAGAACTAAAATATCTGGGCTCAGAAGTATTTTCTGAGACTGATACTGATATTCATGGATATAACATAGAACCCCTGCTCAGATGTAGCCCATGGCAGCTCAGTATCCAAGTGGATTCCCTAGTAAGGGGAACAGGGGCTGCCTCTGACATGAACTCAGTGGCCTGCTGTTTGACCAACCCCCCTCAAGGAAGAGGAGCCTTGCCAGGACACAGAGGAGGACATTGCAGCCAGTCCTGCTGTTTTGTTTTTTGACACCACAGCCATTGCTTTTTGAAAACCTCAAAGAGGATTTCTAAGGTCAGACTGTCCAAATTGACTTCTTCGCCTGGATCTCATCAACTGAACATTTGTTACTAGCTATACCTCTTTGGTTGACAGGTTGATTTCAAGAGTTGTTTCAGTTCCTAATTATTTGCACCACCCAGTCCCAAATATATAGCTTAACAGACCGTCTTTTTTTTTTTTTTTGAGCCACTCTTTTTTGAGAGTAGATTAAAAAATACACCAGAAATAACTAGTAACTAAATGAATGGAGATATTTTAATTTAATATGTTAAGCATTTTAATATATTAAATGGAAATGCAGTGTTCAATTATGAAATAACAGAAGTAATTTTTGAATGTATTAAACTGACATATCATCTGGCACCTCAGAAAGACATACCCACACCCTATGACACATGATAGATATAAACATTAAATCAGAACATAAAGTAATATAATGCAAATTCACTAACTTAATTTCAAGGGTCTTATTGCATGCTGTAGTCAGTGTAGACTACTAGATCAGATCTGAGGAGAGTGATATATTCTGCCTAGTAAAATTCACTTTATCAAGTGTTTGTAGGGTATTTTGTCCTCTTTGAAACTACTAGAACATTTTTTAATGAGAGAAAGCAGGATTCCTTTTCATACCACTGCTTTATTTTGGAGTGATTTATTGCATTTATAGAAATGTCAATTAATAATACATGTTATGCTTTGTCCATTTGTAAATAATAATGATAAAATGGAGAAGTCTCAACGTAAACCGGTGAATGCACGCTAACATTTTATTCCCACTTTAGATCTCAAAAAGCCCAGATTTCTTATTGTGAACTAGATGTGGCCTTTACCGGAAATGCATGTGTGTCCCTCAGAGGGTTATCAGTATATAAGCATCCATGTGTGCACCACTGCTGGAGATCATTTTGTTCCTGTCTGTTTTGTCCTCACCTTCCCTCTGCTGCTTCCCCAGTTTGAATTGTTGTGCTCAGCAATGACTAAGGTAACTGTTTAAATGGCATTTTCTTTTCAAAGAATTCACCAAATATCATCAATAACAAATACAATCTAAATTGTTTTTTAAATATGTTTTAAAATACACTTTTTCATCTTATCTTAAGATACTAAAAGCAAAATAGAAAAAAGTTAGAGGCAGGTAGATGTAAGCATCAACATTAACAACAACAACAAAATAAACAAGAGAGAGCACACAATACATCCATGATACATGAAACAATATGTAAGAATACAGAGAAAGAATGAGACCATGAGTAAAAATAAAAACCTGTGATTGAAGTACACACTCTGAAGGAAGACAAAATAAATAATAAATAAATAGCACCTAATCCTTTTCCTTTGACTTTTTAGTTGATTGATTTTTAAGGCAATGATATTAAGTCCCCTGGTACATGTGTCATCAAGGTGAGATGAAACTCTTTTAAAAGCTGTCACATAAGACTTGCAAGGACAACCTATGAAGTGTCACAAGAGTTATTTTAATGAAATCAGTAAGAAAGAGATGTCTTCTGATTTAAGGTCCTTGGTTTTAATTTTAAATTTGGTCAAGCAAGGAGCATATTAGAATTAATAACCGAACCGAATTCTTTTGTGGGCATTGTGTGAATACTTTAAACTCAAGAGCAAACTACATACTCTGCCAATCTCTGCCTTTATCAAGACCCCTAAATAAATTCTTTGTGTCTTAAAGTGTGAGGAGGGTCACTACAGTACTAATCAACCTAACAGATTATCTATTCAAACTTTTAAATAAGACACATAATGATCAAAGTGCCAGCCACGGATTTCATGTCAGAAACAGTCTCCATTCCCCTTACTAGAGAACACACTTGGATACTGAGCTGCCATGGGCTACATCTGAGCAGGAGGGAATAGCCTGCCAGGCCACAGAGGAGGAAAATGTAATCAGTCCTGATGAAACCTGATAAGCTAGGGTCAGATGGAAGGGGAGGAGGACCTCCCCTATCACTGGACTTGGAGAGGGCCTAGGGAGGAGATGAAGGAGGAAGGGTGGAATTGGGAGGGAATGAGAGAGGGGGCTACAGCTGGGATACAAAGTGAATATACTGTAATTAATATAAAAATAAAAATTTAATTAAAAAAGACACAGAATTAATGCCCTTTTCTCTTTAAATTATATTAAGGTTTTCATAATAAGAAAAAAAAACTTTTTGCATCAATACACAGTTGTTCCTGATTATCGTTAAATCCATTATGCTAGTACTTCTTTAACTTTGGTTTGAGTACAATTCTCAGAATAGGATTTGATTGTTTTCTTTAGGACATGTACTCTAAACCATGACTATAATGGGAGCAAGGTATATAGGTTAGATGCCTGAATCCACACAAGCAGTTTGACTTTCCTAAAAGGAACCCATGGCACCCTTAAAATACGATGGCAAATAGATTAAGGGTCACCGAAAATAATTTATTTGAACTTCAAATAGGACTAAAGTATGGCTTTAAAAACGATTTAATAAATATTTTTAAACTTGGAATGTGTTTTTTTAATGACATTTGATGCTTTCTTTTAAAAGGTAAAATATTTGAAGATTTACCCTAGTCAGCTGCTAAATGACTAGCCACTGAGCAGAACATTTAAATTGGTGAAGCAGAAACAGGGTGGTGAGGCTGAAACTGACAGGAATGAAAAGATTTGCTGCAGCCGCAAACACATGTAAATCACATGCAGTTTTGAACTAGAGAATTGGAGATTCAAACAGGACTTTGACCCATTTGTTTTTATTAATTACAGTTTATTCACTTTGTATCTCAGCTGCATCTCCCTCCCTCATCCCTCCCAATCCCACCCTCCTTCCCTCCCTCATCTCCTCCCATCCTCCCCCACAAGTCCACCTATAGGGGAGGTCCTCCTTCCCTTCCATCTGACCCTAGCCTATCAGGTCTCATCAGAACTGGATGCTTGGTCTTACTCTGTGGCCTGGTAAGGCTGCTCCCCTCTCAGGGGAAGGTGATCAAAGAGCCAGCCATTAATTTCAAGTCACAGACATTCCCTGTTCGATTACTAGGAAACCCACTTTGAGACTGAGCTGCCATGGGCTACCTCTGTGCAGGGGTTCTAGGTTTTCTCCATGCTGGTCCTTGTTTGGAGTATCAGTCTCAGAAAAGTCACCTGGGCTCAGAGTTTTGGTTCTTTTGCTCTCTTTCTGGAGCTCCTGTCTCCTCTAGGCCTTACTATCTCCCCCTTCTTTCGTAAGATTCCCTGCACTCTGCCCAAAGAGTGGCTATGAGTCTCTGCATCTGCTTTGATACCTTGCTGGGTAGAGAAAGACATACATGGTATATACTAACTTATAAGTGGATATTAAACATATAATATAGGGTAAACATATTAAAATCTGTACACATAAAGAAGCTAAGTTGGAAGGAGGACCCTGGTAAGATGCTCAATCCTCACTCAGAAAAAGCAAATGGGACAGACATAGGAAGAGAGAGAAAACAGGGAACAGGACAGGAACCTAGCACAGCGTGCCTCTGAAAGACTTTGACCAATTTTTACCCTGTGACATTCCTCAAATAACTGTGCAGTTTCCATATGAAGTTTTCATTTCTACAGTATTCATTGATGGTTTAATTTATAACATTGGCATAAAGAGTATAAAACAATTTGTTGCCTTTTTATTTAAAAAAATGTTTACCAAGCTTTTATATGTTCAATCTTCATGTTTCCATGACAACCCAAAGTTAATATTTAATATACTTATGAATTTTTCTCTAACTTATAAAGATTTAAAAAAAGCACTTGACTTATTTATTTTCATATAATCACAGGTAGAAAAAGAATTAATTGTGAGTCAGTGTTTTCACTGTTTAATTTTTGGAACTCACTCCAAGAATGGACATGTGAGATTTCTGAGTACTTGTAAGGAAACGCCAAGAAACCAAGGCAAGAGTCTTATGACCTCAGGTACTTCAAAAACACATAATTGTTATTGAATTGTGTTTTTTTCGTCCTTCCCATGTACAGGAATAAGAGCGAGTTTGCTTCGTATTATTCATTACAAATGTCTATTATTTATATGCCTTTATAAAGAACTCTGTGTTTTGCCACATGGAACTTGCCCTTGGGATTGTGCCTTTTACTCACGTGATTCCTCTTAACCCTTGAATATACACAGTCTGATGCTCTGAATAAAGTTGGCTATTACATGACACTTTAGTCTACCTCATTTATCAGCTACATTCTCCCAGGTCCACTGTCTCAAGAGTGGTAAACATTGAGTATCTTTAGTAATACATCATGTAAATGAAACATAGAAGATACTGCTATAACTCCAGTCTCTTCCAATTTAC
Organism: Rhombomys opimus; assembly: GCA_010120015.1. NCBI lineage: Eukaryota > Metazoa > Chordata > Mammalia > Rodentia > Muridae > Rhombomys > Rhombomys opimus. The sequence goes on from REGO01001057.1 coordinate 305,285, forward strand.
ATAGATTAACCAAAGGCACATACTTCAGGAACCTAGGGTCACAAAAATTTAGTTAGATCTCAGGAAATCAGGTTTTAGTTACTAAGGTTCAAAGCAATGTCAACTACAAGTATTTGAGGAAATGAAGTTTCTAGGATCTAGGTTCTAAGTCTTGATATTACTCTTTCCACAGAGGAAAGCAGAAGATAACTTAGCATAAAAAGTTTTATACTTTGTGGCAACAGGAGAAGCCATCTCTCACAGAAGCCAACTCTCAAACTAATGGCTATCCATGATGTCTTCTCTCTAACAATACAAGGAGGAATCACCATGTCCATTATGATTAGTGATCTTCAAAGTAGAGTTCTAGATAGGAGATTATATCGGTGGTAAAAGTTCTTCAGTTATCTCTTGAAACAAAATTGAGATCTTGACTAGTTTGTAATCTGTATCAGTAGTTCTCAACCTTCCTAAGGCTGCAATCCTTTAATATAGTTCCTCATATTTTGGTGACCCAACCGTAAAATTATTTTGTTGATACTTCATGGCTGTTTTGCTACTGTTATGAAACATAAATGCAAGTATCTGATATGCAGGGTATGTGATATGCATTCTCTGTGAAAGGATCATTTAAACCCCAAGGGGTTGCAACCGACTGGTTGAAAAACTCTGTTCTACACTATCTAGACACTGCAATAAGAAAGGGATTGAAAGATAATTTTTCAACATGGAACATTACATGGAAAGGTGATCTATGGCCTAAAATACTACAGCATTTTACTCCAGTGTTTTGTACTTCAATATTTACAATTCCCCAGATCTCCACAATCAAGGGGATTGTCCCACACACAACCCTTGAGTTGTCTCCCTCACAGTTGATTTACATCTTTTTCACCTGTTGTTTCTTCGGTGTCGTTTTTATTCTTTTGTTTAATTTTATTTTTTTTATATTAATCACAAATTATTTACTTTGTATCCCAGGTGTAACACCCTCCTTCATTCCTTCCCAATCCCACCCTCCCTCCTTCATCTCCTCCATGCCCCATTCCAAGTCCACTGTTAGGGGAGGTTCTCCTCTCCTTCCCTCTAACCCTAGCTTATCAGGTATCTTCAGGACTGGCTTCCATGTTCTCCTCTGTGGTCTAGCAAGATTGTACCTCCCTCCGGGGGCAGGGAGGTAAAGGAATCAGTCAATGAGTTCATGTCAGGAATCGTTCCTGTTCCCCTTTGTAGGGAACCCACTTGGTTACTGAGCTACTATTGGCTACATCTGAGCAAAGGTTCTAGGTTATATCCATACATGGTCCTTAGTTGGAGAAACAGTCTCATAGAGGCCCCCTATGCCCTGATTATATTTTGTCCTTGTGGAGCTCCTGTCCTCTCTAGGTCATAATCTCTCCCCCTTCTTTCATATGATTCTCTGCACTCTGCCTACGGTTTGGTTATGAGTCTTCGCATCTGCTTTGATACACTGCAAGGAAGAGTCCTTCAGAGATCCTCTGTGGTAAGCTTCTGCCCTGTTACTTGTTTTCTTCTACTTCCCCTGTCCATCCCAAGGACATTTGCCCTACCATGTTTGTAGCAGCTTTATTCATAATAGCCAGAACCTAGAAATAAACCAGAAGTCCATCAACGAAGGAATGGATACAGAAATTGTGGTACTTTTATACAAAGGAATACTACTCAGCAATTAAAAACAAGGAAATCATGAAATTTGCAGGCAAATGGTGGGATCTGGAAAAGATCATCCTGAGTGAGGTATCCCAGGAGCAGAAAGACACATACGGTATATACTCACTTATATAGACCTATAAGATAGGATAAACATGCTAAATTATGAGCACCTAAAGAAGATAAACAAGAAAGAGGACCCGAGTAAGATAATCAATCCTCACTCTTCAGTGTCTTTTCCAGGGTTAATCAGTTCTGTCCTTGTCTCTTGAGTTTTAGCTGCCTATGAATGCTGGAAAAGCTTATAATTATGACACAATATAAGCACAATATTTAAGAAAAAAAGAAGCTAGATATCTTTTGGTATGATATATGCATTCTAGGATTTAATGTACTATCACCATTATTTTAAGTACATAGAGTTTTCTATCATTCATCTCCAGAGGGTTCAGGAATCCTCTGTCTTTTGAAAATATTTGGGAATTGATCCTCTATAATAATAAGCAGCAACATTCTAGTGCATAAGAAAAACTGAGTATACTATTGATATTCTGCTCATTCATTTTACAGGTAATTCACATATCTCTTTGAAATGATGAGAGTGGATAGGCTGTGACCTGCACACCTGGATATTGTCTTTAATGGTAAGTGTATCAGTTTCTATCATTGTTTTATCGCTGTTATCATACCTTGAATTTCACATATTCTGTTTCACCATACCCACCCTGTATTCTTTACTTTTTAAAAAATAGTATCAGAACTAAAATACAATAAGACAAAATATATTTATACTCAAACAAGAAATTTAGCTCTGATTTGATAGTATGCTTTCATCAAAATAAAATCTCTTCATATTATTTTATATTACTTTGGAATAATATCAAATAATCTCATGTGTTTTAGAAAACTATCAAAATCACTTTTCAATAGAATATGAGTTGAGTCTGAGACACAAGTTGAGTTAAGATACCAATTTAATCTAAAACAGTACTTCAGCTTAGAATCCTGCATTTGTCATTAAATGTTAACATTTACTCACTGACTTACTTATTTACTTACTGATTCATTAGGATAGTGATCTTTTGTTGGGTTTTCTAAATTTGGCTTTATTTTCAAAGACTGGGGACATAGTTGTCTCATGAATATTATTGCATCCCACCTGAAAGTTTAAGATATGGAAGACAGCCTGGTCAATTATAAATTAAGGATGAGCTGTTAATTTACAAAGCGGCATCCTGCAAATTAACATCTCTTCAGTAGAAGCAATCAAACGTGATCTGTTATGTTATGTATGTGCTTCTGTTTGTCTTGGCATATTTTGTCATCCCCAGTTTCAAGTACAAACACTTTAGATGTTCTAGACAAATATTTATTACAAGATCTTGTTGGTCCTACATTTTAAGAAAACGTTCTGTTGGATGATTTTCATTGTCCAAATCAAGGATAAACCGTAGAACACACACAGCTTTAGAGACATACACAGCATTTGTTATCAAATGCTTTATCTCCATATTTTCTAGACAGTTGACTGTATGGAATGAAGGGAAGTTATAAAGAAGCTAACTTCATACATGTAGGCCCCTCAACTCCACAGGTGACCTAAAAGCATGGAGTTTCTCTTGGAATGACCATCCTGGCATTGCAGATTGGCAATAAATCAGGGAGAAGTGTGACAGTGTTAACTTGATGGAGTATAGAACCTAAGTTACTAAGGCTTGTGCCCTATTTTGCTTAAGACATTTAACTGAATAAAGTGATGCAAGATATTGAAAAAAATAAAAGACTCATAAAATTAAAGAATCACAAACCTTTGTTTCCTTTTCTAGTCATTATGTTTATTATGCTTTTTAAAAATTAATTTTTAGTATTATCATTTATTACAATTTATTCAACTTGTATCCTGGCTGTGCCCCCTTCCCTCTTCTCCTCCCAATCCCACCCTCCCAATCTCTTCTCCCCCTGGGTCCTTCTCCCCTTCTATTTGACCCTAGCTTATCAGGTCTCATCAGAACTGGCTGTATTGTCTTCTGTGGCCTGGCAAGGCTGCACTCACGAAGGGGAGACGATCAGAGAGCCTGCCACTGAGTTCATGCCAGAGAAAGTCCCTGTTTCGCTCATTAGGGAACCTACTTGGAGACTGAGTCTATATGCAACAACTGAGCCTGGGTTTTAGATCCTTTTTTATTTAACCAGAAAAAAATAATACTTTTTTTCTGCACTATGAGTGTGCTTTTGAAAACTATAAAATCAACATCTTCCCAATAAGATAGTGCTCACTTTATTCACAGAAAACACACTTACATAACAGTGTGTTTTCTCTTTTCTTCCATGGCTCTCACTAAATATTGCTGAAATCTACTCAAGAATGTAGTTATAAGAAATTAAAGGAAGATACAGTCATCACATTTATTACATTTTTATTTACCATGAAGTGCTAAAATTTACAGATATCATGGACTTTGTAGACCTGGGATGAAGGATTTCTGTCATCAGTGAGCTAGTCTCTGTTGAGAAGCGAAACTTTTGATTGTTATTAACCAAGCCAACCTCCCACAAAGAGACCTTGATGAGGACGACTCATCTCTCATTCAAACATCTCTCACTGAATTCTCCTGCCATTAAAATTCCTGTGTCCTAGGTTTGGAGTAGATATGCTACTGCAGACTCGGCATATCCCTGTAGTATAAAAATAGTCTGATAATGTATCACAGAGTATGAAGTGTAGACTATTTTCTGGCATGGTGTATCAGTCATATTTTTAAAACAAAGTTAACATTGACATGTTGTCATTTCCTTTGACATTGAGTACCTGGAACTACAGTTACAACCCTCAAATGATTACAGCAACCTCTGTTTGAATGAGGATGGCATTGAAGTGACGAATGGAGTCTCAGTTTCGGGGTGCCAGTGTCCTTGTTAGGGCTTCTCATGGAAAAATCTAAAAATAGTCTGCATTCATCCATTACAGAAAAAAAAAATCATGTTTCTGTGATGATAGCAAAAGGTCCTTTTCCCACCTCCAAATGAATGAATTTGGGAAATATAGCTATCAACTAAGCTACGTATGTCTTCCAGAATAGAAATTCTAGATACTCAGAGAGAAAGGCAGTGTACAATTTCCAGTGTTTCCTCTCAGTATATAGCTATATATGATCTTAATGTCACAGCACCAGTTTTACCAGTTTTTATATGTTAGATGTCATTACTGCTTTTTTTGTTGTTGTTGTTTCCATTTTTTCTTTTGCACCCTGGTAACACATCTCTGTATTTAATTGTGTCCTAGAAGGCTTTTCTAAAGTGAAAAGGACATAGCCAACCCTGCAAAGAGTTAAAGAGTTTTAGAAAAAAAACCTCTTACATATATTCAAAATGTTTATTTTTTTCTTGCTAAGATTTTAATTGACACGCCCATTTAGAAATTCAACTTTTTCATTTTTCTTAGTACTAACTTAGAAGTGGCTGTTTTCTTAGGCATTTTCATAATTAAAATTTAAAGGTAGCATTTTATTTATTTTACAAAGATACCACAGTACATATTGCTGATAATATAATTTGATTAAGCATGGCTATAACTGCATGTTTTACTGTCAATGTTTATGAAGGAGAGATTATTGTTAAGCATACAAACTCTTTAAATAGACTTTCTGGAACAACTGTTATGGGCAAAATTAGCTTTGTTTAAAATTCACATCGAATACAATGTGAGTCTATTTATCAAATGTTCTTCTTTTTCTACACTTAAAAATCATAAAACACTCTAAAACAGTCATTCTCTTTAGCTAGATTTTACAAGTGCTTAATTTGCATTGACAATGCAAACAATCACTGTCTTACAGAAATGGAAGCACTTACAATGAACATACCATCAGGTTTGATTGGTTACAAGTGCAATATTCAAAAAGATAGCTGTAGGGTAGAAAAATGAATATGCAGAAGAAAAGTATCTTTTTCTGACAATAATTCAAATTTTTCTAATTATAAAAACTTGTAAAACCACTTTGGAAATCAATCTGGTGCTTTCAGGAAATTAGGAATAATACAACCTCAAAATCCAGCTATACCACTACTGGGCATATATCCAAAAGATGCTCAACCATATAATGAGGACATTTGCTCAACTATGTTCATAGCAACTTTATTCGTAATAGCCAGATATGGAAACAACCTAGAATTCCCACAACCAACAAATGGATTCAGAAATTGTGCTACATTTACAATTGAATACTATTCAGTAATTAAAAACAAGGAAATCATGAATTTGTAGGTAAATGGATGGAACTAGAAAACATCATCCTGAGTGAGGTATCCAAGAAGCAGAAAGACACAATGGTATATACTCACTTATAAGTGGATATTTTTATAAATAAATGATAGGAAAGAGTTTATAAAATACTAAATTATATACGGATAGGAAATATATTGTTTTAAAGTTTTTGTTACTCATATATCATTTTAAAATTATTTAATTATTTTTCAAATTTTATTATTATTATTATTATTATTATTATTATTATTATTATTTTGTGTTTACTGTATTTACTTTGCATTCTGGTTGTAGCCCCCTCTCTCCTCTGCTCCCTGTCCCACCGTCCCTTCTCTTCAACCTCTATGCTCCTCCCCATTAGGGGAAGTCCTCCTATAATATTATCTGATCCTTGTCATCAGGACTGCCTGGATCCTCTTCCTCTGTGGACTGGCAAAGTCAGCCTGATAGGTGGAAGTGGTCAAAGAACAGACACCAGAGTCATGACAGACCCTGCCCCTGCTCCCCTTACTAGGGTACAAACATGGAGACTAAGATGCTTATGGGCTACATTTTAGCAGGGAGTCTATGTCCTCTCCATGCATGGATGCATGGTCCTTGGTTGATGAATCAGTCTCCAGCTCTTCCTGGGCCCAGCATTTTTGGCTTTGTTGGTCTCCTTGTGGAGCAACTATTCCCACCACCCACCCATGAGCAGGGAAAAGAAGCAAACGCAGAGACTCACAGCCAAATTTTGGGCAGAGCATAGGGATTCTTATTGACTTAAAATGTTAAGAGTTTATTATGCCCAAATAAATGAAAGTTATCTTGTCAACTCTATGTAAAAACTTAGTAAAAACATTGACAATACATGGCAATATAAAGTAGCATGATCAATAGAAACTTCTAGCTGGATATTATTCCTACTTAAATATTTCAGTGTTTATGGAAAAAACACAGATGCCCCTCATTTGAGGAATGGATACAGAAATTGTGGTACAATTACACAATGGGACACTACTCAGCAATTAAAAACAAGGAAATTATGAAATTTGCAAGCAAACAGTGGGAACTGGAAAAGATCATCCTAAGTGAGGTATCCCAGAAGCAGAAAGACATATAGGGTATATACTCACTTATAAGTGGATATTAGAAATATCATATAGGATAAACATACTAAAATCTGCACACCTAAAGAAGCTAAGCAAGAATGAGGACTCTGGGCAAGATGCTCAGTCCTCATTCAGAAAGGGAAAGAGGATGGACATCAGAAGAGGGAGAAAACAGGGAACAGGACAGGAGCCTACCACAAAGGGTCTCTGTGAAACTACCCTGCAGGTTATCAAAGAGATGCTGAAACATAGCCAAAATTTGGGCAGAGTTCAGGGAATCTTATGAAAGAGGTGGGAAGTAGTAAGACCTGCAGAAGACAGGAGTTCCACAAGGAGAGCAACAGAATCAAAATATATAGCCACAGGGGTCTTTTCTGAGACTGACACTACAACTAAGACCCATTCATGAAGATAACCTAGAACCCCTGCACAGATGTAGCCTATGGGAGTTTAGTGTCCAAGTGGGTTCCACGGGAACAGGGACTGTCTCTGACATGAAGTGTTTGGCCTGCTTTTTGATCACCTCCCCGTCATGGGGTGGGGGAGTACAGCCTTACCAGGCCACAAAGGAAGACAGTCCTGATGAGACCTGATAGACTAGGATAGAAGGAAGGGGAAAAGGACCACCCCTATCAGTGGACTGGGGGAGGGAATGGGTGGAGAAGAATGAGGAAGGATGGGATTTGGACAGCAGGTGGGAGCGAGCTACATGTGGGATACAAAGTGAATACACTTTAATTAATAAAAAAATAAATTTCAGAGTATGTATTTTAAGAGTAATGCAAGTATAGTTACATTTACCATGAATCAATTGGAAAATGCTAATCTTACCCAATTTTTAGCCATGTTACAGAAATTCTAAATTTTTTGCTGAAAAATTAGTTTGGGTGCAAACATTGCCATGGCTGATAATTCCTTATTTTAAAAAAATATTTTTTCATTGATAACTAGCACAAACAAAAAAATGTATGCTCGGTTGATACTGGTAAATGAATTCTTAGGGATAAAATACAGAGAAATGGAATCGTCATTTTTCTTATTTATGCACACATTGCTATTAATTAAAATAAACTATAAGGCAAATAGCACATTGGATTATTGAGTAATGATTAACATCTTTGTTGAGGCTGAAATTTAGTATTTGAGACATGATACAATTAGTAAATTAATATGCACAGTCCAGTGTTATGAGGAAAAGACAGTGCGACTGCATTCAATAAGTTTAAATTTCCAAGGTGGCTTTTGTCTAAAGAAACTATCTTGAAATTGAAATGTCGTGGTTCATTAAGAAAACTTTATGTTAATCACTACTTTCCAATGAAGGGCACAAGCAACCTGTCTTAGCTGGCCTGGGATATGGTGGACAAATAGGACAAATGTGGACAACCCTGGGCAGAGAATTATGAAAACAAACAAACAAGGTTTAGGCTATAGCAGGAAACTTAATTTTTAATTTGGGTAAGAATACAACAGTGTTCATATTATTAAAGCGTGAATTTACTTTGCATAAAGGGTAATTTTGAAAAGAATAAGAATAGGAGCAAAGAGATACCACAGGATGAAGGCAGATTGCAGATGACGAGGATTCTAAACTCAGTACCCTGACAAGATTCAGCTCTGTTAGAAAACCAGGTACCCTAAGTGTTGCAGTATGATTAGCAAAATCTTGGAGTCTCTTCACTAAATTCCAGTTGCATTTCTGGGAGTCATAACAATGAAAAATGTCTGCAGACAAGGTCAGAAGCCTGTGGGAATCAAATTCCCTCAAGACGAACGGGCTGTTGGAGAACAGTCCATGCATACAGAAGGAGTCTACAAGATGTGACACACATCACACATTTAATACCTTACAGCTAATTTTTGTAACAACATGTAAAAGGGAGAACAAACATGTGTAGTTAGAAAAATTGAATAAATTCCATTTACTGAGATAGTAAAAATAATGGAAGGTAAAACTTTAGGGGAAAATATCAAAAGTTAAAGTTTGTGTACAAATGCATGTGTCTACTAAAAGTAAATGTCCATGTATTTGGTGATATATAAATATAGTTTTGAATATAATCAGTGAAATAGATTGCTGAGTAAAATAAATCTTTTTTGATAATCTAAATGCTAGTCTCTAATTCTTGCTTAGTGCTGGGTGATTTTAATATTTCTACTTTCTGTATTCTGATGTTGTATTTTAGCTTATATGAAGTAATTCATACATATTTAATAGTGAAAGAATGTTTACAGAATACTATCACTATGTCATAGCATTTTAAAATGAACACAATCTTAAATTTATCAATGAATAATTTTTAGTAATTATAGTTAAATTTAAAATTAAATATAATTTAAGCAATTTAATATATAAATGTACTATAACTACTTGCTTTATATTACTCCAGTTTTAAATACATTTTAATTAAATATAATGGGTTAATTATGAAACATTTTTTAAGTCTACATAAAAATATTATTTATGAAATTAGAATATTCTCTTTTCTAAGCTTCGGTCTCTTAAAAAGAACAAGGTAATTTAGTTTATTACTTTTTAAATTTCCTCTTCCTATTTGAGCAAAATCCTACAGAATCTGGGGAGAGATATTAGAAAAAATAAGAGAAATAAGCTGACATCAACACGTAAATTTCTGTTCTAACTATGAATGCCCTCAAAGTCACAAATATCCAAGTGTTATTTTCCCATAGGGGAAATAAGAGGGTTTTTTTTTGGGGGGGGTGATGTCAGGGATCTAAATACAGGATACCATACACTTTATATTTTATTGATGAAAAATATGCAGTTTTAAAAACTGCATGGTACTGGCATAGAAACAGAATGGTGGATCAATGGAACCAAACAGAGGACCCAGAAATAAACCCACACATTTATGGACAACTGATCTTAGACAAAGATGCCAAAACCATACAATGGAAAAAAGATAGCATCTTCAACAAATGGTGCTGGTCCAACTGGATGTCTACATGTAGA
>REGO01001058.1:3838-18722 GCA_010120015.1 Rhombomys opimus
GCCTGTTGTTAAGTTTAATAAATCTCTTGTCTAAAAGATGTTTTTGCTCAATGTTTCTGTCTTGAACACTCTCTCCTCTTTCTCCCTAAAATCCAGCATACTTATTGAGGGAAGGGATAAAACAAGTGAACTGATTTGGTACACGATGGAAGAAGTATGGAACAAAGCAAAATCCCTCAAGAATCAATCCCTCGCTTCATGCTGCGCCTATTCTCCACTTCCGCTGGTTCCTTCTATACTTTCAATTGCCACTTGCCATTTGAATGCTTCTAATTCTGTAATTCTCTCTGCACTTCTTTGCCTAGGCCACTTCAACTAATGCCTACCTAGCATCAGCTAATTACTCAGGATTCAGCTCAAATGTGTGGAAAATGTCACTTCATCAGAGGTCTTGTCATAATGGTTGTTTGTCTCTTTTGCACTGAACCAAAAAATCAGGAAAGCAAGGAATGTGTCTGTTTTAGTCACTATTTTAGGGGTAGGGGGAGGACTTTGCAGGCCGAGTTATCTCTTGAATAAATCCACGTATATTCAGAAAGGAATGAACAAGGGTGAGGCTGGTGCGTAGGGAGCTATGAGTCATCAGAGGGGTTTAGGTCTACGTAACAAGTGCCACTGCAGGTTATAATGCATGGTTGGTTGGTTTGTTTTTATAATGATGAGGTTCTCATGGCTAACAATATTAGGTCTCATCAACTTAGACTGTAGCTACCGCATACATCAATCTATTGTTACAGCTACCAGAATGTCTCTGTGGAAGGACTTAGACATGTATGCCTCCAGACTTCAAGATAAGACAGCAGGACAGAACAGGTGGCAGATGGGCCAACTGGTCTAAAATACTGCAACGTTTCTATCAAGCATGACAGAGTAATTTGCACAGCTGGAGGGACCATATGTAAAAGAGGTTTTTGCTATGGGCTTAGGTTTCATTTTTGTTGTTCTGTTTTTAGAAGGGATTGAGAACTTATATTCAAAAGAAGAATAAATAAAATCAGTAAGGCTTTAACTTGAGTCCATCTAGGAAACGAAGAGTTTCCATTTGCTGTGTTGTCAGGCAGTACTATGATGATGTCAGCAGAACATAGAATGCTGCTGTATGTTTACAATGTGATGACGCTAAATGGAGAAAACCAATGCATAAAACATGTAAGTGTAAGCAAAACACAAAGGGAGTTAGGAGCATATGCTAGATTGGCTTGGTGGGTTTTCTTTTTCTTTCTCTATCTTGCCATGTTATTTTTATAAAAAGTAAAAGGACAAAACATTTTAACACAAATAAACATCATTATAAATGAAAACAGAATTAAGTTTTTCACCCACTACATGTTCTCAACCATAAAATATAATGACGACAAATGTGAGTCACTTTAAGAGAATATTTTTTTATAAAGGTTTTTATGATAAGGTAAGTTGAATGTAAATATGCACTATATATGAATTTCGGTTTTTCTTCAGAAAAAAAAAAGAGTTCTTTTGCCTATTGCTTCTGAGCATAATTTTCAGCAGTGAGTACATTGGTGATGCTCTAGCCATAAAATATTACTTAATGAAGAGACTTTTGTCAAAAATACTTAAAATAATGAAATAAATCATTTACTTTTATATTTATGGACAACTATGATTTTATAAGACAAGCCTCACACATGGATGGGGGTAGAAAACTCAAAAAATATCAGAATAATTGTTATAACTTGTTCTTAAAAGTATGGGGTGAAAAGTAAACATTGACTTATATATCAGTCTCCCTTCAAACTACAATATATTCCCTATAGTATTGTAAAGTGTGTTTTGTGTCAATATGCACACCATATAGTACACTGTAAAGCTTATAACTAAATTTATAAATGCTTTGATCATGCGAATGAGTGTCCTTAGGGCAAAAATGACAGAGACATCATTACATACATTACATTCCAAGTGATGGCCAGTGATCCTTAATTGTTTTTCAATCTTTGTGACTATAACTCATATTTTAAAAAAGCAAAGTCTTTAGTGGAAGATAGTCAGCGATTAAGAAAGGGTGAACATAACAAAACAGTAAAGTTTCTATCAAGAATAAATTTAGGAAAGATATAGTGTGATGCAGGCAGAAAACACATAGCCTAGAAAAAATTGAAAACCATTTCAATAAGGTATTTCCTTCAATTCAGTTTTTCTGGACCGACTGTCTGATCTGCATGCTTGGCCTGGGCTTTCTGAGAGGAATAGCACGTTTCTCTGGGGGCAGCCTGTCACTGAGAGTGCTACACTCAAAGGTAATGAGTTCCTCACCTCTGAGTTTTAAATGTCCCCAAAGAATCAGTTATTAAAGTCGCTCCTACTTTTCTCTCTTCTTTCCCAAATAAGAATAGACGTGGAAAAATAGTTATTTTACATGGGTAACATGATCACTTGAGTGGGATTTTAAGATGTATTAACCTTAAATTTCATGGCTTTTGCTAAACAAAGGGGACCTTGAAAAAAAATACTGTTGAAACAGTGGCGCTTAATCATCACCTCAGCTGTACTTGCTCTGGGGTTTTGTGGTCTATGTAGAAGTAGAAAGGCATTAACAGAAACTTAAACCAGCTAGAAGGTGTTCCTAGTTTCCATTGCACAGGCAAGCCTTTAAAAGGTCCACAAAAACCAAGTGAGTGTAAGATATATTAAAAAGCAAGAAAGTCAATGAAAGAAAGAGACAACAGTGCTAACACAAGCAGACATTTAAGTTTGCTAGTGCCGGTAAAAGGCATCCATAGCCTGCAGAGATTCAATGTTAGCTTCCTCTTAGTTAAGGACATCCGACTAACGCTTCCGGCACCTTCTCATGCTATTTGTTAGCACTATATAGAATTTTAACAGTGTAAAAGGCATGACAACAACTACTCTAAATTTGTTTGGTATGAGACAACGTCAAGGAATAAACTTATTCTCTCTAGAATTCAAATCAGTTTACTTATTTTTAAATCAAACTATTTACACTTTCTAAATAATGATTAACATTAAGGAATATTCAGAATGCATTCACTTGATTTTAGAAATAAGCCATTTAAGTTAAATCTATCCTGAACGAAATTTGCTGAGACAATGAATGTATCTTGTGAGGCAGCTTGTCAATCAGCAGGCCCTCCGAAAGTTGGCTATTTATCAGCAATCGATCAGATTAGCAACTGATCTAATAAGAGATCTCTATAACCAAGTTTGATCCAGTTAATAGTTGATCTAATTGGTGACTAATCTGACTTGTGATCAATCCCATCTGGTGGCTGAGCCAATCTATGGCTAACCAAATCAATAATTCCCTTCAAGTCTATGGTTACTGATGAGGTCAGTGGCTAATTTAATCAGAATTTGACCAATTCACCACATACACAAGAGCAACTTAGGTGATAGATGGGCTGATTTGTTTAATTTCTGTGATCAGCTCCTAATTATCATCTATATCAAATTATGTTGTATACACTAAGACTGTATGTTTGTTTCATGATGTCCAAATTATAATTTAGCAAATCTCCTGGTCAAAAAAAATTTGGAAGTATCTTAATATAGACAGTTATTTCATTATTTTTTTGTTCCTTAACCATAATTCTTTGGCCAACCTGTGACTCTTTTATAAAAAGATATCTATGGGTATTTTATAGCCTAAGTGTAATTTAATGATATTCTATAAACATGAGAGCTTTACTTATATAAAATTAAAGACTTCTTAGTCATGTAAAATATTTTATAATATATAGAATAATTATTATCTGTTATCATAGTCCTATGTCAAATTAAAGCATGTTTCGAAAGATTACTTCAACAAGGTCATTCACCTTTGAAGCACTTTATGATATACAAAAAATTTTTTCATAATGTCATCAATTAAAATGCAACAGTAGCTGCCACTTTAGAGATGTGCTAACTGAGGCTGAGGCTGAGAAACAGGTGTTAGGAGTCATGAGCAAGAGTGAAAGCAGGAACAAAGGCCTGTAGTCTTTGTTCAGATTCATATTACAGCGTGACAAATTATGGCCAAATCTTCCTTCTAACAGTCTGAACCTGGATTAAGTATACTTGTTTCCTTATTCCCTAGAAGTGCAGCATGAGCAAGTGAACGCATGAATGGTCAGAATTCATGAACTGTCACACTGTTATGTCTACAAAGTCACTAAATACAAAGCAGGGTCACACTCACAGTCACTTTCCCATCACTGATAATTTTAAAGCTGAGATTGGAGTCCACTTTTCCTCGAATAACATGATTAGTATAAAAATCATCTAACCAAAGCTGTAAGAAAACAGATAAATGTATAGCCATGTAGGTAGACTATGTCCTATAAGACAGTTGTCTTTTTCTGTAAGTCCAAAGCAGCTGTTCATGTTTTTAAGATGACCATCCATCATCTCATTTACATACCTATATGTATAAAAGACATTAATATGGAGTGCAATTCTTGATATATTACTCTTAGGCCAAATGTTATTTTCATGGACTCTTAGAGAAAAAAATATTTTATTTCTTTTGTGATTGAGGATATTACAAGTTTAGTACTCAAACGTTGGCATGAACTATGGACTTAACACTAAATATTAATCTGTTTAATCATTTTGCTGTTCTATAGGATGTAAAATATCAGTTTGTACTGAGTGAAAGAGGGAAGGACTATGAAGACCACTGTTTTAGTTTTCAATATTACCTATATTTTTGAAATAAAAAGAATCTTGAATATATTAAATCTTTGCCAAAAAGCTTTGGCAAAGCTTTGTTTTATAGCAAGTTATCCTTGAAAAAGAATTAATGTTCATACAAAATTATAAACACTTAGCATCTAATATCATCAGAAAGCATTTTCAGTCTGACAATTACATGTTCCATTGTGAGTGTCTGTGTTGGGTTTTAAACTACCACTTACCTTAAGTTGATTTTCACAAAAGAGTTCATGTTGAAAAGAATCACACTAAACAAGCATATTGTGTAACAAGTACATTGTTTGCTTAAATTTTCTTTTAAAGTAAACAGATGATTACTGCCAGAAGTCCAGATATTTCACCTTACCCTATTAAAATCATTTTTATCAAGGTGAAGTCCCCAAAACAAATCTCACTTACTTTGCTTTCGCTTCTGCATCCTCATAGGCCTTGTTAGAGACATCATCCAGTCCTCCAATCAAATGCTTGAAAGAGCTGTCGAAGAAAGAGCAGAGTGGTCAAGCGGAGTCTCCCGAAGGTTGAAATAATAGCAAGCAGACATTCATAGGGAAATGATTTAAAGCCGTCTTAATAAGAGTAAATTCAAACAATCTAGAAGCATTGCTCAGAAATACATCAGGCCTCGGAATTCCCTCTGACTCCGTGATAAACATTACGAGATCAGGGTCTCTTCTATCCGGTCAACCTCTGTACTCCACACCTAATCATATTTGTCAACCATGTCTGACAAAAACAGACATTGAGCCAACTGTGTGGAATAAAATCTAGACTCTGCTAATTGCTAGTTAATTCTGTATCCAACTGTTATAACAACAAAACCAGCTAATAAAGGAATGCCTACTCTGTTGGTTAACTAGGATCAATTTTTATTATTTTTAATGTAAACTGTAGAAGGCAAGCAGTAGCTTCATCTCCATTTGAAAGAAAGCAAATGATCATCATTGGCAAAGTAAAAATTATAGAAAAATAAGCTCATCTGAGAACGTGAAAATAAATTGACTTTCTCATGAAGTAGGAAGATTCAATCAATTCAATTCTACTATATATCTAGAACTGTCTTTAAAATTGTTTTATATACTGAAGTATCATCCATCATATGCTTAAAATATAAAATGTTATAGAGGCAATACGTCACTGGAGGAAATGGTTCGCATGGGCCAGGTCCTTAGCAATATCTAGCCTCTGGTACTTACTTGCTTTCTGTTTGCCTCAACTACCTACTATGATATTCTGAGTACATGGAACCAAGTAACCATGAACCCTCCAAAACAGTGTGCTAAAATGAATGTTTCTTAAGTTCTTTCTGTCAGGTATTTGGCCACAGTGATAAGAACAATGAACATACCAGGCATTTTCAGTGGCGACTGGGACTGTAAAATGATGTTGTAAGTTGGCATCACCTCCATTTTATTGGTGGGTTTATGACAGTTGGAAGATCACCCTAAATGTTAACACCCAGTCAATGTGATGACTCAAAGGAAGGAAGTGAGCATTCTCTTTCCTATTCAAAAAAATTGATACTACAAGCTCCTACCCAAAACACCAGACTTTGAAGACAGTGATGAAAACTGTTCGTACTGTATAGGCTCTTACTGGGAAATTTGGAGATATCATATGAAATTATAAATCTTCTACGTCTATAGTGGTTTTATATGCATGTTTGTGTGTGGTTGTGGATGCACATGTAGAGGCTGATGCCAAGTGTCTTCCTGGATCTTTCTCCAACATTACATAGTGAGGTGGAGTCTCTCCTCACTCCATTTGGGTCTTCTAGCTATCCAGTTTGCTTTGGGGACTCTCTGTATCTTTGAGCACAGGGATTCCAGATGGGGAGCTGAACTAGAGTTCTCATGCTTGTACACCAATCACTTTACCTTCCTTGTGTTTTCCCCTGTTCCATCTGTACCGTTTGTTTTCAGAAGCACTGGGGATTAGATCCAGGGTCACTTAAATTCAAGACAAGATGTATATAACACTTAACCACATCCACGGTCTTTTCATAATCTCAGTCTCTAAAGGACATGCGTTTTGAGGATCAAATAATAAATCATGCATTGTCAGTTCCTGAAACATAGCAGAAAATTTGATGATTTAAAATTTAAAGTTTCTTGACATAGAGGACCTCTGAAAGGCTCTGCCCTGCAGACTATCAATGCAGATGCTGAGACTTATGGGCCACCTTTGGGCAGAGTGCAGGAATCTTAGGAAAGAAGTGGGAAACAGTAAGATCTGGAGAAGACAGGAACTCCACAAGGAGAGCAACAGAACCAAAAAATCTGAGCACAGGGGTCATTTCTGACACTGATACTCCAACCAAGGACTATGCATGGAGGTAACCTAAGACCCATGCACAGATGTAGCCCATGGCAGTTCAGTATCCAAGTGGATTCCATTGCAATAGGAACAGGGACTGTCTCTGACATGAACTGATTGGCCTGCTCTTTAATTACCTCCCCCTGAGGGGGAAGCAGCATTACCAGGCCACAGAAGAAGACAAGGCAGCCACTCTTGATGAGACCTAATTGACTAGGATCAGAAGGAAGGAAAAGAAGTCCTCCCCTATCAGTGGACTTGGGGAGGGGCATGCATGCAGAGGGTGGAGGAAGGGAGGGGTTGGGATGGGAGGAGGGAGCGGAGGAGGGTGGGAACCACAGGGGGGATACAAGTGAATAAAGTGTAATTAATAAAGAATTAAAAAAAATTTAAAGTTTCTTAACTGCATTCACTTTTAATTACTTTTACAGAAACTAGAAAGAGGGTTAGGACTGAAGAGGATGGCTGTTATCTCAGATCCCTGGTGGTGACCCTTCTGGGAGGCTGGGTCACTACTTCGCTGTGCTAAGTAAAGTCATGCACGCACATAAGGAGACAGAGAGGATGTTTTGAGACACAGGTCCAGGAAATTAAGAATCTCATTCCAAAGTATTAAGTTTAGTATAGTAAACTTATTAATCCATACTGAGTAAGAGGAAAGCCTATAATTTTTCAAAAATGTTATCAATAATAAATGATATCTGTAATGTGATTTCAGACATTTTCCCTTTGTTTTTCTTTGTTTTAGTTTTGTTTGTTTTCATTAATTAGTACTTTGTTGTATTTTTTATTTACTTTTTTAAACTTTAAATGCCTATAATTTTTGTTGGTTTTATTCACATGAAGCTGGAGCCAGGAAACAGAAACCTAATTTTTTGCTCAAATAATAGCATAAATGTCACTTTTTTTTTTCTTGTTTTAGGAATTTTTTTTCTCACACAATAATCCTGATTAATTTTTT
The DNA here is from genome assembly GCA_010120015.1 of Rhombomys opimus. Taxonomy (NCBI): domain Eukaryota; kingdom Metazoa; phylum Chordata; class Mammalia; order Rodentia; family Muridae; genus Rhombomys; species Rhombomys opimus. The sequence continues at coordinate 11,787 of REGO01001058.1, forward strand.
TCTCCCTCTGTTCTTCTCAGTTCTTCCCTCCTCCACTCCCATCTGGATCTACTCCCTTTCTGTCTCCCACGAGAAAACAAACAGGCTTCTGAGGCCACAGCCAGGACAGAAATTGAATAAATTGTAATAAATGATAATAATAATAAGTTAAAATGTAATATAATAAGACAACACAAAAATGAACACATCGGAGTTAGACAAAACAAATAGAAAAAAAAAGAGTCTAAGAGAAGGCACGAGATACCCAGTAGTTTGAATACTCAGGAATCTCATAAAAGCACTAAACTAGAAGCCAAAATATATATTTAGAGGACCTGGTACAGACCCATGCAGGCCCTGTGCATGCTGCCTCAGTCTCTGTGAGTTCATAGGTCTCTCTGTGAGTTTTGAGCTTGTTGATTTAGAGGTCCTTGTTTTCTTTGTGTCCTCCCTCCCCTCTGGCTCTTACACTCTTCCTACCCCCTATTCCACAGGGTTCTCTGAGCCCTGGAGTAAAAGATTTGACGAAATCATCCCATTTTGGCTGAGCGTTCTGAGCTGTGCACAAGGTCTGGTTGTGGGTTTCTGTGTTTGTTCCCATCTGCCACAGGAAGAAGCCTCTCTGATGATGGCTGAGCAAGGCACTAACCTATCAGTATAGGAGAATGTCACCAGGAGTAATTTTATTGCTACTTTTTTCTTTGTTTTAAGAACAGTAGTTTTGGGTTTTACCCTATGTCCCTGGGCTGTCTAGTTTGTTTTGAGATTTTTTTTTTTCAATCCTAAAGTCCAGGCTAGCCTAGAATTTGCTATGCAACAAGAGTTGTCTTGAACTCATGGTCTTTCTTCCACAGCCTCTGGCTGGTGTGTGACACTACTGCCAGCACAACTATTCTTTATAAGATTAATTTTCTTACTTTCCTGTAGAATGTATTGGTCCAGACCTCAACTTGGAGAAAAAGTCTAATTTCAGAGAAACTCTAATGTCCATAAATGTCCCAGTGCCGCCTTGTTAATTGATTAGAGTTATAGTCATTAAATAGTTATGATTCAATATTATTTTAACTGTACTTTATAACATATTTAATTTTATCTTTTAAAAATTTAAATAATATTTTAGCAGCTAATAGGTCACAGTATACACATTTGTCATGGAATATCTATCCCTGTATCTTTGTGTGTGTGTATATATATATATGATTGATATATGATATATGATGATATATAATATATAACAATATATATTATATATGTGCAAACATACAGGCACATATGCTCAGTGAAACAGGAAGTGTGATAACTGTGTACACAAATATAAATATTCATACTCTAGATTGTATATTGAGCATACAGAATATTTTTTATGATAAATATTTTGCCTTTAGGAATTTAGGGCCATATATTATTTGTGAAAAATTTTTGTTCAAAGGGAAATCTAAGTCAAAAGAATATTGAAACAATTAATAACTAGATCCTGATAAAATAGTAAATCTTTTTTAAACAAAAAGTTTATATTATATTATAGTAAGTACTTTAAGAAGATGTGGAACTTTTAAGTAATATTGCTGAGTCCCAAGGGATCACCACTACGTATTTCTCCTTTGGTCAGACACCTTGATAAATTATATAATGGAATTAGAGAACTAATTAATAAACTAATTAATAAATGTATTTATTACCTGGCTTATTTATTTGTAGTTCTGGCAACTGAGCCAAGGGCCTTGCATCTACTAGGAAGGCCCTCTACTATTGGGCTCTATTCCTGGTCACACACTAGCTTTCAGGAATAATTAAGATCTGTGTGGATTTTTGCCAAATAGGTCTTTGAGGACATATTACGATAGGTGGTTGGCTATTCTTGGTTGTCATCTTGACTACATCTAGAATTATCTAAAATCTAAGGACTAAATGACCCACTTTTAGTCTGGATCTTTGAGGTGGAAAAATAAACCTTTAATCCAGATCTTTTGAGGTGGGAAGATCCACCTTTAATCTGGACCACACCTTCGATTAGCAGGCTATCTAAAGGGCATGGAAAAAGAAAACTTGCTCTCTCGTTGCCTGCTTGATCTTCCTGGCAAGTCCATTCTTTCACTGGCACTAGAGCATACTTCTTTGTAATTCCAGCATACTGAAGACCAGCTGAGACATCCAGTTTTCTGGGCTGAACAACTACTAGATTCTTGGACCCTGCATTCATAGGCAGCCATTGTTAGACTTCCTGGACCATAGCCTGTAATTCAGTCTAATAAGTCCTCTTTCTCATTATATATGGAGATTCATAAGTTCTGTCACTCTAGAGAACCCTAACTAATAAGGTGGTAAATGCCCCTCTAAATACTTATTAAGGTCTTGTGGCATGACTTGACTGATGAAAAAGACTCTGCCATCATTGCTGTATTCTGAAGATCTTATTATGATGTTTTGACCACTTTTGCACCTGAATGAGTAGAACTCAAAATATTTATCTACTTGTTATAAAAACAAGTAGCTACAGGTAAATCATTAAGTTCTTTTAAACTCATAGTCATATGTAATTTATATTTTAGTGTGGAAAAATAAAATAGCCAACTTTATCTATCCTCTAGGTTCAATTTCAGAGGAAAATAGGAAGCTATTATTAAGTAAAAATCTTCACCTCAAGCTATTTCAACAGCAAACCTTAATGCATGCAGGTACTTTGATGTTAATTTTTTGGAGAAGAGAATCCAGTTTGAATAAGTCAAGGAGGAGCTAGAGAGATGGCTCGGTGGTTAAGAACACTGGCTGCTCCCCCAGAGTACTTGGATTCAATTCTTAGCACCCACAGAATGGCTCACAACCAACTGTAATTCCAGTTCCAAGTGGTCTGATGCCCTCGTCATATCTCTGTGGACACTGCACACACTGCTATACAGATATGTGAGCAGGCAAAACATCCATTCACATAAAATAAAAATAAATAAATAAATATTTTTCTTTTTCAAATGCCAAGGCAGGATTCTTTAAGGAAAGTGAGTGGAACAGAGTTATTTGAATGCAGAATCACAAATGTAAAGACACAGAAGAGTTAATCCCAGGAGTCTCCTGTGTGCTAAGGTTCAGAGGGAAAAGAAAGCCAAAGAGGAAGGGAGAAAGAACAAGGTGAAAGAGGCAGATAGAAGGCGAGGGTAGGAAGAAAGGGAGAGAGAGAGAGAGAGAGAGAGAGAGAGAAAGGAAGTAATGACCCTTTTCCATCAAGAATGTTACCATTTGTGGACATTTTTCTTAAAAGGCATCAGCTGAGAAGCTGCTTCTCATTCCACTCATGCTAGGAAAAGTGTCTGTTTGGGGACATTACGGTGATTGACTCAGTGGGTAATAATTTTAGTTATTAAGATGTTTTTGTTATTAAACCAAAACATCTTTCTGAAGGGAGCTGATTACTCAGTGGTATGTCTAAAATGTGTATAATTTTGTTCTTCAGTTGCAACATGATGATACTTTGTCTAAAGAGAAATGGGCTCTAAAACTCAAAGGAAGACAAAAGTCCAAATTGATAGAGTCCAAATATCAAGGACTGGCATGCTGCTGATAAAGAAAAGCATTTAAACATAATTTACAGTTTATAAAGTATACTTTATAAGCTGTGTATTATGTAAATATAGAAGACATGTTCATGTTAGTTGACTAAATCCTCATGCTTTACTATATCCTGTTTTGGTGCAATGTTTAGTAATCATGTGTAAGTAATTAGACTCTGTGAGTGTAGCCCTAAAGAAGCTAGACAATAAGGAGGACCCTAGGGAAGACACTTAATCTTCATTCAGAAGGGCAAAAGGATAGACATCAGAAGTAGAAGACAACAAATTATACAGGAGCCTTCCACAGAGGACCTCTGATTCTACCCACCAGGGTATCAAAGATGATACTGAGACTCATAGCCAAACTATGGGCAGAGTGCTGGAATCCTTATGGAAGAAGAGGGAGATAGAAAGACCTGGAGGGGACAAGAACTCCGCAAGGAAAACAACAGAGCGAAAATATCTGGGTCCAGGGGGCCCTGCAGCAACTGATACTCTAACTAAAGACCATGCATAGAGAGGATCTAGAAGCCCTGTTCAAAGGGAGCCCATTGGCTGCTAAGTTTCCAAATGGGTTACCTAGTAAGAGGTACAGAGGCTGTCTCTGACATGAATTCAGTGGCTGGCTCTTTGATCACCTTCCCCTGGGGTGTACAGCCTTCCCAGGCCACCGAGGAAGATGATGCCAACCAGCCTTGATGAGACGAAGAGGGAGGATGAGTGGACTGGGAGGAGACAAGGGAGGGGGCTGCAGTGGGGATACAAAGTGAATAAATTGTAATAAATATATCTAAATAAAATTAAATTAAAAATAAATAATGTAATAATAATAAAAATAAAATCAATTAAGCAGACTCTTTCAAATTCAAAACAGGGTGAGAGCTATCTGGGTATGACATCTGTCACTCCATGGATTACTGAGGTTGATTGAGCTGATCGCTGTCTCCTCCTTCTCTTACTGTCACATATGTCACAGAGCTCTCCCCAAAACTGTGTACTCCATGGAAGGTGGACGAGGGCAACTTTGCCCAATGATGGCTTTCCCAGACCAGAGGAGGAGTGGTCTTCAGTCAAGGGTATATAAATGGCTACATTCCCATGCTAGTAACTCCAAAGAAGTTCTCAGATTCCAAATATGGCTACAAAAGTAATCGCTTATATAAGACAGATTTGTCTCCTTGCTTGCATCTTTAAATAAGGCAATAATCTGTTCTAAACTATTTGAATATTTTAAGGCAGAGAATAAATGGAATCTTAAATCAAAATGGATTTTCTAACTTTTTAATTGTTATATAACATTTTATATATATATATATATATAATACATGTATATAAGAGCAAAGCAGATAATAATCATTGCTTGCTCCAAACTTACACCATATATTTAACTAATAATAGCAACAACCATGTAATAATAATAATAATAATAATAATAATAATAATAATAATAATAAAAATAAACACTAAGCAAATCTACGACCGTGGGCATCTGCTGGTTTACTTTTAGCTATTTTTTATAATGACCGGGGTGGCTTAAGATTTGTGAATCTCTGAAGGATGCCATCCTTTATTCAGCAAGAACAGGCCTCTCTACTCTTTGTATCCTGTCATGGAAGGTGACACGGTCATGAGAGATATGGGGTGTCACGGGATGGTAAGCTTCTGAATAATAAGGGTTCCCAGGGGAAAACAAACAAACACAAAAACAAAAACTGCTTTACATGAATTCAAGGAATGACTCTGAATCCAGAGGTCAGTAAACTATCATCTGCAAAGCAAGCCATGCACATTGCACGTTTTATAAATAAAGTTTTATCAGAGCACAGACACACTTACTCTTCTAGATACCGTGTATTCCCTGGGTCTGTTTATACATGTACAGCCCAGTTGAGCAACTGTAGCAGATCTCATACAGCCTGAGACATGGAAGTATTTATGTCTGGCATGTTATATGAAAGTTTTGTTAAACCTTTTTCTAGATTGCTCTCTTCCTCTTACACTTCTACCATTATATTGAATCTTTCACTAAATCCTGCTGATTCTAGTTTCAACAATTTGAAGTTGTTCTCTTTCATGTCACGTCCTTTTGTTTCTTCCTCCAGTGCCTGTCTTGGGATAGTCTTCTTTGACTTTGTGGATACTCTTCCTTATAAGCAGGCAAGAGAATCTTAAAACACAAGGTAGATGACATCACTATTCTCTTGTCCTCTATAGCTACTGTAATTTCTCCCTTAGGACATTTGTCCTGGTCTGGAATATTCTCTGCCTATGTGCTCACGCAGAATTTCCTGACTGCCATTCAACTCTCAGATCAAGGGTATTCTCCTCACACAGGTCTTCTCAGAGCAGAGACAATTTAATCTTTAATCTAAAGCCTTACTGATAATTCAATGTCACTTTGACTCATTCTCACTTACTACCACCCAGAAAACAGCTTTGCTTAAATATTGGTTGTCTTTCACACACTAAAATCTAGGTGTCACAACTAGAGCTTAGCCTATCTTATCCATTTGTAGTCCTCTGTTTACTACAAGGTAGTAGCCTTGTAATAGAATCATGAAAGGAAAGAGAAGATGTGCGCACCTTTTGAGTTATCCACTGCATTCTAAAGATGTGATCAGATGACAAACAACCTTTGCCCTTTTCTGACACAAACTTCCATTTCTAACTCCAGGTGTGTTTCTTTGTGAATTATCTATACAAAATATGACTATTCAGAAGAAAATGTTAGCTTCGATGAATACTCTACGTACATGTTAAGTGTTAGTAAAGAACTGTATCAGTGGCAGACTACATAGAAACTGTTTGAAGCCTGAAAGCACCTGAGTTATCACTGCCACAACTTCCCTCACATTCCTGTATCTTCTGCAAATGGTGATGCATTGGTCTATGAATCCCTACTCTTCTACTGACTGTCTGAGTAGAATATCACTGTTCTGAAAGCTAGTGTTGATGTTTCATAGAAGTCTCACTATTTTCACTGAATTTCCTGAATATTCATAATTTGTAAAAAAAAAAACTCACCTTGGGTTAGAAATGTAAGTTTGTGTCAGAAAAGGCCAAACATTGCTTGTTATCTGGTCAGATGCTTAGACATGCAGTGAATAAATCAAAGGATGTGTCATCAAATTTCACTAATTCCATTTTGCCCCGGAAAAACCAAGTATCAATACTAAATTATTTACCTTGTCTTGTAACATAGAAGATTCTCAATTCCAAGAATATTTTATGTTTTATACTGTAATAAGAATCACAAATTGCTCTCCTGGGGAGCTCCTGCACCAACTAAGACCATGCATGTAGCAGACCTAAACCCTCTGCTCAGATGAAGCCTATGGCAGCTCTGTCTTCATGTGGGTTTCCTAGTAAGGGGAGCAGGAGCAGTCTCTGACATGGACTGTTTGATCACTTCCCC
>REGO01001058.1:23252-40142 GCA_010120015.1 Rhombomys opimus
TAAGCCCAGCTAAGGATGTAAGAAGACAAAGACACTGAGTTCTGCTTACAGTAAGTGGTCAGTGTAGTGTGACAAGTCAGGGACATTCCTGTGATTTCCTCTATTTACATGTGATGCATGTGGGGACATGGCATGGGCTTTCTAAAGCTGCAACTGTTTTGAAGAGGAGACAAACAGCATTTCTCACAGGTAGGCTGTGAGAGAAATGATCTGTTTAATTAGTCCTTATTATCTGCATCTCTAACTTCTGTGTGAGTCCCAGTAAGTATTTAATATGTTCATGGTATCACTGTGTGTGGATAAAGCAGAAGAAAAAAAATCTAAGTGGAATGACCTATTTAATTAAATATACTAAAGGTTGGTTAAATTTAACAATAGTTACTATTAAATGACAATATATTTACGTTTTTCTGAGTCTTTTTTTCTTTAGTGGTTATTATATACAAAACTATATACATGCATTATAATAGAGACATTAAAAAAAGAAGAGAAAACATCTTGAGAAACCAGCGAAATAGGATTCATTAACTGCTGTCATTCAAGTTTCTTTCTCAATGATAATGTATTATAAGTCTCCAGTTCAGCGAGCAAGACAGTACCTTCCTTATCAACCACCAAATCATGATTTTTGAATAGATAGTCTGGTATCTATTCAAAACTAATTCAATTACATAGCTGTAGAAGAGCTTGTAGATAAGGTGACCATTGTATTTCTTCCGGAGAGATAAGTTCTGAAAAGGATCCCGTTGTAACATTTGGTCAGGGATGAGGCATCCCTATTGTTGTGGCTGACGCTAATTCGATTCATGTTCTTACACCATGTGATTCAGATGAGTACCAACTGTGAAACATATTGAAAAGGAGAGGAAAGCCTTAGATCTGTTATGACCCAGCTGGGCCTGTAATGACTGTCTCGCCAGGGAAGTGTGGCTTCTAAAATAAGCAAATCTACTTAACTCTACCAGAAATGTACAATGGGTATCTGGAGCAGATTTTGACTTTAATGATGTCACTACTGTTTTTAGCCTTATTTGTAGATTTCTATCTGAAAGTGCTCCTGGCTTCTGCCACCCACCCCCCCATGCCCACCCCTCCTCACTCTGCACCACCACAGGAAGCATTAGAAGTGCCTCCCCAAATAAACAGCTAGAAACACCACTCAGACTGGTGAATGTGAAATAGAATTGCTTTTAATGCTTAAATTTTGGAAAATAAAATGTATTGTTTCGGCTTATTTCATTATCCTTTCATATAAATAGCCACAAGTCTCAAAACATTTGCTAAATTTTCAAATATATTTAACAACATTGGATAAAAAATGTGAGCCCCAGAAACACAGTAGACTTTCAAGTGTTTGCTGAAAAAAATTAGATTACTTATTACTAGTAGAAAACAAGCAGAAAGACACACACGGTATATACTCACTTAGAAGTGGATACTAGACCTAAAAGATAGGATAAATTAGACCTGGAGAGGACAGAAGCTCTATGAGGACCAAATATATCTGGGCACAGGGTTCTTTTCTGAGACTGATTCTCCAGCCAAGGAACATGTTTGGATATAACCTAGAAGCCCTGCTCAGACATAGCCCATGGCAGCTCAGTATCCAAGTGGATACCCTAGTAAGGGGAACAGGGACTATCTCTGACATGAACTCAGTGGCTGGCTCTTTGACCTCCCCTAACCTCCGAGGGAGGAGCAGCCTTGCTAGGCCACAGAGGAGGAGTTTGCAGCCAGTCCTGATGAGACCTGATAAGCTAGGGTCAGATAGGTCCCTCCCTATCAGTGGACTTAGAGAGGGGCATGGGAGGAGATGAGGGAGGGAAGGTGGGATTGGGAGGGAATGAGGGAGGGGGCTACAGCTGGGATACAAAGTAAATAAAATGTAATTAATATAAAAATTAAAATTAAAAAAGGAATTGAAAAAAAAGAAAACAACAAAAAAATGTGACTTAGGAGATTAAGGCCTCTTAAATTTTAAGGGATTTACTATGAACTTCAATAGCAACTTTTTTTTGTCTTTTGCCCATCACTGGAAAAGAAAGCTCTTCTATCTGGTAGTAATCATCTGATTCTGAGCATCTGAATGGACCTGAACTTAGCATATCCACAGATAAAGCAATCGTTTCCCCATTGCAACTGGCTTTCACCCTCGCATCAATGATCTCCTACGGACATCCACCGAGTCCTGAAAAATAAATATTTCTCATGTGGGACATTTAGTAATCACCTTAGTCTGCTTTACAAAAACTCTCACTCTTAATAGATATTCCTTAGGGCTGTTGTCTCGCTGTGCTGGTTCTTGTCTATGTTGTAACCAATCTTGCTCAGCTCATTTTCTTCAAAGACAAATACGTGCTTCATAGCAATAGCTTTCCGTTGAACCCTTAGTTTTCAAAGGATAAGGCCAGCCTCTTTAGTTTGAGATACTAGGAGATGACTTTTGAAAATATGGATTTATTGTTTTTCTACTGTATGTGTATGATAGCTGCTTTGTTGTGTGTATGTATATGAGTTCATGTGTGTATTTATGTATACATTATGCATATGAATACTTGGTGCCCGCAGAGACAAGAAAAGGATGTCAATCTCCTGGAACTGGAATTACCGTACAATGTGGGTGCCAGGATTTGAACCCTGGTCCTCAACAAAAGCAGCAAGTGTTCTTATTTACTGAACACAGTCTCCAGCCCCTGTCAGGAGATTTCTTGATGAACTGTGCCCAGTTCTTCTTTCCAAACTCAACTCTCTCCCTATCGGTATGATTTTTCCCAGTTTCTTCTCTCTGTATTTACCCTGTTCTACTCAGGATAACACAAAGGCCATTTAGACCGTGTTTTTTTTACGCCTTGCCCTCAACAGCCCCCGCCTTTGCTTTTCTTTCTTTGTTTCTAAAACTCCTACTCAAACTTCAAGGAACCTAGCTCACATGTAACTTTGTCCAAGAATTTTTCCAGAGATGCTTCAGGCAAAACACCTTCTTCTTCCCTTAGTTCTTATCAAGCATTTGTTCATTCTTGAGTCGTCACAATCACAAATTAGCATTAGAAAGAAGAAGCTGTTGCTACCCATCTTTATCCTCCTGGGTGGCAGAGTGGGATGCTTCCTGGTTACTTTTTTTTTCTCTTCCATCTTTCATTTTTGTTTGGTTGCTTCTATTAAGCAGACTTGCTATGGGAAGTCAGACTGGCTTTGAACTCACAAAGACTCTCTGGCATTAGCCACTCAAGTATGGGGATCACAGGTGTGCATACCCATGCTCGGATTATTTCAGCCTTTCCTCTGCCTTTGGAGAATGTGTCTTTCATTTGACATAATTCTCCTGTCCCTGATTAGCAACGACATGCTGTCAGCACTGGAGAATCGAAGAAACAAAGGGAGCATTTGCTTCCTCGTCCTCGTGCGTGCTTGCGATTCCTCCAGAGTGTGCTCTGCGGTACCGGATGACCTGTAGGCTTTTCCTGAGGTAGCATTTCATTTGACTGGGAGTAGCTTTCCCAGGAACACTGTAGTGAGACTTCTTTTACAATTTCTACTGGCATAACACCACAGCTACTTAGCCGCTATCGCTGATTGGCTGTACTCTTCCTAGCTGGGGTGGATTTTGTTGGTCAGGGGATACTAGGCTGGATATTACATTGGACACTCCGTTGATCACTTTGGGGAATTGGTAGTATTACGTAGGTAGTCCTGGTCAGGGTGTTGCTGAACATCATACAGGACGAAAGACACGCCCTCACTCCCTACCCCAAACACCACTCCCAACACAAACCAAGCATCTGGTCCTCAAATGTAAACAGCAGTGAGTTGGAGACAATTTACTATTGTTGTCTTATGGGTTTGGGTATTTTGCTTGCAGGTATGTCTGTTTACCACGCACACACGTGCAGTGCCCACAGAGGCCAGAAGTGGGCGCTACACCCCTGGAAGCAGTGTTATAGACCATGTGAGACCCATGTGGCTATTGAGAATTGAACCCCCGGACATCTGGGTTGTTTCCAATTTCTGTCTATTATGAATAAAGCCACTATGAACACAGCTGAGCAAATGCCCTGGTTGTACGGTGGAGCATCTTTTGGTTATATACCCAGGAGTGGTATAGCTGGGTCTTAAGGTAGAGCTATTCCCAGTTTTCTGAGAAAGCACCAGATTGATTTCCATAGGGGTTGTATAAGTTTGCACTCCCACCAGCAATGGAGGAGGGTTCCCTTTTCTCCACATCCTCGCCAGCATGTGTTGTCACTTGAGTTTTTATCCCATTCTGATGCGTGTAAGATGGAAAGACTCCTAACAGGGGACGGCATGAAGACTGAAGTGACCACCTCCTAGCCAGACAGGACTAGTGGAAGGAGGGGGAACAAAAACCCATCAATAAAACCTTTGATCCAAAAATTACCCTGCCTACAAGAAGTACAAGACTAAAGAGGGAACAAAGATTGAGAGAAAGTCCAACTAATAATTGGCCCAACCTGAGACCCACCCCACGGTAGAGAGCCAGTCCTTGACACTATAATGATTCCCTGCTATGCTTGCAGACAGGAACCTAACTTGACTGCCTTCTGGCAGGCTCCAGCCAGCAGCAGATCCACACAGATGCTGTCACTTGTAGTCAAGCATGGGGCAGAGCTTTGAGGGTCCTGTGGAAGTGTTGAGGAAAAGATGGAAGAACCAGGAGGGGACAGGAACCTCACAAGAAGACCAACAGAGACTGCTAACCCAGTCCCATGGGGGCTTACAGAGACTGAGACAGCAACTAAGGAGCATGCATAGTCTAGACCTACTTATGAGGCTGATGGGTGGCTTGGTCTTCATCTGAGGCTCCTGTTGGGGGTAGGGGGACTATTTTTAACATATACTTTATTGCCTGTTTTTGGATCACCTCTTCCTGGCAGTGCTGCTTTGCCTGGCCTCAGGGGATGAGGATATGCTTAGTCCTGACGTGATTTGATATGCTGGGGATGGTTGATACAGGGAGAGAGGGCTCCCCTTTTCTGGAGGGAAAAGGAGAGGAAGAAAGGGAAAGGAGAGGAAGGAGGCTCTGAGAGGAAAAAAGGGAAGGTGCACCCTTGGAATATAAAATAAATAAACTGAAATTTGAAAAGAAAAGAAATCTCATTAATAGCAAGTACATGGCTAGAGATGGGTAATACACGAAAGGTAAGCAGCGAGCATTGGTCCAGCAGCTGAATTGAATCTCGGACTCCTCAGAACACATCTTAGCCAGAGATGCTGTTTGTTGTTGCTGGAAGGACTAGCATTAGTGGAAGGTTTATGAGCACTTTAAGGCGCTTGGAGCAAGCATCATGAAGAGCTGTCCCTCCACTTTTCTTCCATGACTTTAAGGCACACTGACGATTCCTGAAATAGTCTCTTTTGTTTGTTTGTTTTGTTTTATGAAAACGTGCTTGTTCTGCAGTTAGGTCACACTTGTTAAAGACAGGCTATCATTCAGCTGACATCATTAAGCTAAACAAATATAGTGACTTTCTTCTAAACTTCTGGATTTTATCCTTCCTACTCAGTGTCTTTGAAAAGCATACAGTCAGTAATAGCTCCATTTAAAAAAGGAAAAAGAAGAAAGGCTAGGCTAAATGATTGCAGCAGACAGCATTCTAACAAGGCACATTTGTTTTTTTTTTTTTTGTAATCATCTTGCCAATATCCTCACATTACCCCAACTTTCTTTCTGGGAAAAATGAACCAAAATAAAATTCACTTAAGTTGTAGGAAAGGCTAAGGCTGTGACATAGTTTAAGTTTATCACCCTCTCAGTTAAGTAATATGGCCACAGACAATGTGGCATATGGAGTCCCCATAGTCCTATCATGTGGACAGAGAATGGCATGCTATACAAAGAAGAGGACACAGGTGACCACGGTGGACAAATTACCACCGGTACATAATCCATCCTGGCACCAGCCTGAAAGGAGGGCAGTGTGGAAGGACTGCAGTCTCTAAATCTTGCCTCTAGCATCTCCCATCCATTCCCTGACAGTACTTGAACACTTGAAACAGTCTTCTGGATTTCTGCTCATTTTATAGACTTCAGGAAGATATCCTTCAAAACCAGAAAACTATAGGGGAAGGGGAAGGGAGGAGGAAAGATAGGAAGGGGAGGAGAGGAGGGAGGGGGCTATGCCCTTGATGTAAAGTAAATAAATAAATTAATTAAAAATCCTTTCAAGATATGTCAGATAAATTACATAATGTTAATTTTCACAAGAAAATAGCTTTAATAACAAAATATCAGATAACTCCTGCCAAGAAATATCTTAATTCTTAATTAAACTTTAACAAAATTAATGGAGAGATTAAAGGAAAGGCCTGAAAAATAAAAGAATGGAATTAAGACCACAGAATTTTTTTTAAGGGTTCCTATGTGGTGGGAATAGCAAAGGGATTTGATGCCTTCAGAGCCAAGGGAAGAGGAAGCAGGAACATCAGATAGAATGTCAAAGATGAAAAGATAGCCAGTCAGGTGGCATTAGGGGAACCAGCACTGGAGAGCACTAAGGTAACAAGTGGAATGTAAGAAAAAAAAAACATCAGGGTATGCTGTTGGAGCACACAAGTAGGTAGCCGGTCATTATTTCCTGATTAGACAATGAGCATTTCCTTACAGAAGTCTGACATTCATGATTGGTTACAATGGTGTTCTTTTGTTCCCCCGTAGGAAAGCATAAATGCTGGCTTATGTAACATGGTGACTAGCTTGTAAATGAGTGAAGGGCACTCTTTCTGTTGACAGTTCTAATGTCTGCCATCTGTTTGCACAGGACGACACCCTTGTGCTCCTTTAATTGGACATAAATTAGGTACAGGCAGCAGTTTTGACAGAATTCCCTCCTTTGCGGTTAGTTCTCTCTCTTTTGCTCTCTCTCTCTCTCTCTCTCTCTCTCTCTGTGTGTGTGTGTGTGTGTGTGTGTGTGTGTTTTCTTTCTATCTTTAGCTATGGATTCAATGTTTACTTAGAGGCTCCCCTAAAGGTAGACTGATAAACCTCATGGGTTCAAATACTGAAATTGTCTTTTTTATATTTATGTTTAAATCTGGACCTATTTCAATATATAGAAGACAAACTACTTAAAGAGGAATTTATTTTTAAATCCAAAAGGTCCTATAAAGGAATTTAAATTCAGAATATGGCTGTTCTGTCAAGAGATCACATCCAAAGACCTTCTAGGTCTCTGTGATCTGGATGGAATACAAATATGTCTTTAATTCAGGAGACAGAGGCAAGCAGATCTGAGTTCAACGCCAGCCTGGTATAGAGCAAGTTTCAGGTAAAGAAAAGCTTAGGTCCAGGCATGGTAGTACATGCCTTTAATCCCGGACAATGAAGGTAAAGATACTTTGTAGAAGGAAGTACCCATGTTTGAAAGTGATGCCTAATTGAGTGGCAGAAAAACAGTGACAAATCGGAGAAAGACTTGACAGAATAGGATGATACAGCCAACTCTTGAGAGAAAAGAGAGGAAAAGGAAACTACTTAATGTACAATACAGATAGGAGAGGAGGGAGGTTTCACTGGGACAGTAATAGAGAGATGGATTGTAGAGAGAGAACTCAGGTGAAGACTCAATGTCAAAGAAAGAGAATGAGCCAGGAGATTAGATGGCTTGAGTTAGTTTGAGGCCAAGCAGTACAGTTCAGAGGCTGAGAGAAAAGCCAGATTGAATAAGTCAGTTGGGAGAGGAGTTTGAGTCACAACAGCTGAGCTGAACCAGCCAGCCCAGAGCTCAGAAAGAACAAGAAGGGGTGAGGTTATTTAACAGTAAGTGTCAGAGGATGAAAACATTCTAGGCCTGGGTTAGATTGTTTGGAGGCTAGAAGGTTTTAGGACTAGGCCTAGGTTAGCTGACAGAGGCAGTAAGCCTCTGAGACAACAATTGAAGGAGGAGAATAAAAGTCTTTTCGTAGGGTCCCTATGCCTTAATTAAGAAGAGGAAGAACATATGTTTTTCAGACCTTATCACACGTGTTCTGCTATACATGTTCCTTTCATATGTTAAATTATTTGCTGTGGGTTCAATATTACAATTTAGGTAATATTATTTCATTGTCTCATTTACCAAGGTTTTGAGGAATTTTGCATATTCTCATAAAATGGTCTGGTCAATATTCATGTATTGAGGTCTGTTGATAATACTTGTCACTCAACTGTGGAACAGTGGAACCTAACTGTTTCACAGTTAGGTTAATCTGAGCTGTATTTCCTTAAGAACCCGTCAGGTTATTAAGCCTCATTGTGCTTCAGCTTGCTCTTCTCTAAGACATCCTACCTGCCTCTCAGGCAGCATCACACAGACATAAAAACGCATACTATATAAGGGACTGCAGGAACAAAGCTCTGCGGTCACCCAACAGTCCCAATCAGTGCCACACTCCGCTCTCATTCCTGTCATTTTCAGCTTCTCTATGTTATGCTTTAAAGACAATATTGAGGTAATATAAAGTCCCCTAACTTTTCTCAGCTAAATGCAGCTTTCCTTCACAGATATCCTAATCATCCTCTTTTATGTTTTGGCTGTGTTAAGAGATTTAAAGACAATAAAAACAACCAAAACCAAAACGAACTAGGAGGATGGGAATTCAAACTAGTCTTCCTTCAGTTGCCTAACAATCTTCTCCCTACAGAGTCAGCCTCATCAACTTTCCCTCAGCTTCTCAATGTTTCCTTCTCTCTGGATATCTGCTCAAACTCATCACCGAAAGGCCTTAAAACTATAGGCCTCACTCTCCTTCTCTGGATAGCCATTTGTTTGCACCCTATTATGGTAGACTATCTTTTTCTTAGGGATGTCTTCCCCGATCTGGGTGACCCCATGTTTTGTAAGGAGCATCACATAGCCCACAGGAAAGATTACAGGCCAGACCCTTTCCCGAGAAGGAAACCAGTTCAGCTAGTTATCAATTCCTAGAAATGCCCTACCCTGCTAAAGATCTTAGTCTTCAGCAGTGACCTTCAATTGTACTTGGAGAACACACCCCCCCAACATCTCTAGGATAATTAAGTACTGTTTTCTCCGTCTTGTGATAGTACCATGCTACTGCATAGAAAATGAGGCACTGTACCACTAATGCAAATCAACGATCCCAGGCCCCTGACCCCAGTATTCAAACTCATTCACCCATAAATCCCTGAGTTCAAATAAAGGTGCTGACTGACTTTGTGATACCAGCCTTCCACCATGGCTGTCTGAGATTTGTCATTTATCTCCTTCCAGACTGAATCTCATCCAGCCTGCCCCCTAGCCAACCAGGATGGGTTTTTGTCTGCACCTCTGCTGTAACACTTTGGTATTGCCATAGGCTTTGGAATGCTGAGTTTCCATTGCCACCAGTGACCTCATGCTAAAAGATCTAAATTGTAACACTGTGTGGAAAAACTTTTCCACACCTGGCCAGCGCACTTGGGCCTGACCCGAAAGTGTTCTTGCTGCCCCTGAGAGAAATGGAACCCCTTTTCTCTGCCAAGGAAAGAATGACAAACTATGTATTTACATTTATTCTATTTTTAGAATTTTTCTCTTTTTGTGACAGAGCCTCAATATCACCCAAGGTGACCTGGAATTTGCTATGTAGCCCAGGCAGGCCTAGAGTCCACTATAGTCCTTCTGCTTCAGCCTCCTGAGTGGTATTGAAGCATGGGTCACCATGCCAGGTTCTACCTGTATTTTAAATACTAATTTTAGTAATAAATTATAATGCTATATATTTACTGGGTACAAGGGGATGCTTTGAAATGAACATACAATGCAGTAAGAGTAAATTGAGAAAGTATGTGTAAACACCCTCTCACCTCTCATGTTTTAAAGTACACTTGAAATTTACTTGTACTCTTTGTTTGCTTATTTGGGGGTATACAGATTCTGCATATTCAACCCAAGTTTGCCTTGAGCACACTCTGTAGCGTGCTGAACTCAAACTCAAAAGTCGTCTCTCTGCCTTATCCTTCCATCTATTTGTGTTTCTAAATACATAAACCATCAGCTGGGTGTTTAATCCAAGAATTCAGGAGGCAGAACCAAGCAGATCTCCATGCGTTTGAGGCCAGCCTGATTTACACAGTGGGTTCTAGGCCAGTCAGAGTTTCACAGTGAGATGTGTACCAAAAGCAAAGCAAATCAGTAACGACAAAAAAAGCTATCATTATTTCCTTAGTCATTCTATGGTGCAGCTGATCTTGAGTCTTGTTCCTCCTATGTAAACCTTATATACTTTGATGGAGAACTCCTTACTCTTCCCTCTCTGTCACCCAGCTTCTGATAGCCATCATTTTCTGCTTTTCTTCTGAGTTCCATAATTGGGCTCAGGTAATATTTATCTTTCTTTGTGATTTCATTCAGCAGTCTTCCAGATTCATCCGTGTTGTTACAAATGGCAGGACTTCACCCTCAGGTGGATGATATTTCCTGTATATGTTTATATTACATATTCTTCATGCATTCATATTCGTCCACTGATGGGCACATGGCTTGTTTCCGTGTCTTGGCTTCTTACAAACAATGCTGCAAAAGCGCTGGAATTACAGGTGTGAGCCACTGCACCTGGCCACACTTTTCTTAATTTTACATTCACTTTAACTTATAAACTTAAAACATACAAATTGTGTGTGTGTGTGTGTGTGTGTGTGTGTGTGTGAGAGAGAGAGAGAGAGAGAGAGAGAGAGAGAGAGAGAGAGACTGACTTAGGGTAACATGATGTCTTAATTCTTGCATACATTATGCGATGTTTGAATTAAGTAAATCCATCTCTTCAAATGTTTCTCTCATTTGTCTATGGGGAAAGCATTGAAAATCCTTTCTTCTAGCTTTTTGAGATGCACATAATTATGCACATTTGATTAATAATTCTCAAACTTCTTTACATGTTTAGCTGTCATTGGCATCTGTCCTCTCCAGGTGGCACAATCCTGTCTTGCCCAGCTTTCCTAGAAAACTCTTGGTTGTGAATGGATGCCTCACTAATTGTCTATTTCTTTAATTTAGGATTTAGTTTCTCTCTTCTCTTGAGATTTTTTTTTCTATACTGCCCTGTTTCCCGTGGTCTTGGTTTCTCCCTCTATGTTTTTCTTCCCTTCTCTGAACTTAACTGAGTTTCACCAAATTCTGATTTTTTAAAATCATTATCTCTGTTCTTTCATGGAATTCAACCCCACCTGATGTCTTCAGCTGTTAATTCTATGAAGGCAATGTTAAAGTAAATTTCATGGTAGCAAGAGCAGGCGCTGGAGCCCACATCCATGACTTCCTGTCTCAAGCACCCAAAATTGCATGCCAATAGCTTTCATTCTCAGGGGAATATCATATTATCTTCCAAACTTATACCAAACATCTCATTTTCCCTGTTCTAACATTATTCTTACTTTATATCTTGGTCTTTAACTTAGTCAGATATTCAATCCTTGGTTTTTATGTTTTTAAAACCTCTTCGTTATTACACATTCCTCCTCTAAATGGCCCCATGATCACAAGCTAGAATTTGTCTTCCAACTACATATTCTTCTTGAAACCTTTCTTCCCTAATTCACTTCTTACAGTACTTTCTTTAAAAAAAAGTATGATTTGTTAATGGGACACTATTTGGCATTTGGTAGAATTGCCAGAGTTGCTGTTGTAGCAACATTTAGCTTTCATAGTAACCCAGCCTTATTACATCTGCACACTTAGGTCTTTTAAACAGTCTCCCAACAACCTTTAGCCAGTTTTCCCCTCGTCAGTTGAAAATGGCTCAGCTTCCTTCTGAACTGCTCACTCTGTGACTCTTTATGCCGCCCTCCCTACACTTCCAGATAGTTCCCCACGTTTGATTCTTCACCTAGCACCCTTCTTGTACATGGTGGAACGTCAGTAGAATATCAGTTTAGTAAAAGCAGTGAGGCTAGGTCATTGTTGGTTCTGGGACCTAGAAAAGAACCGTTTCAGAGCCCTCTGTTACTGCAAGTGTCCTATAGCACCTGTGCTGTGGCTTACCTTTTAGTAATCCCAGCGTGAAGGGACCTCAAAAGTAGGATTTATGGACCAAATTGGGACTCTCTCTACCCAGAATCCCCTGAGCTCATCCAATGCTATCGTGCTAACCTTGTCCTATATTCCTCACCCTTAGTTTACCGCAGCACAATGTTTCATGCAGCCTTGAGGGGCCCACTAGCATGCTTTCTGATTAGCTCACTCTGGGCCAGGCCTTCGGCCTTTCTGTTAAACTTATCCACATACACTGCATTGAGGAAATACCTGCTCTCTGGGCTCCATGTGGTTGGTATGCACCTGAGCCATATTCTTCTGGTGGCGACAACCTACTATTAACCTTTCACCCTAGTAAAAACTGTAAAGCATAATGAAGAGAAGCAACAGGAAGGGAGACAGATGTCTCAACGCAGCCTTTCATTTCTCTAAATAAGCACCTGTCCATGTCTAAAGCCGATGCTTCTTACAAGAGTGTCTTCCCTAAGGCTCTGTCTGGTGCAGGAGTCTCAGGACAGAGAAACAGAAAAGAAACCTAAAACCTACAGAGAGCAACAATGCTGGTGATTGTAAATAACACACCAAATGACCAGCACTGGTTAAGCACCTCCTAAGTAAAAAGCGCTTTGCAAAGGCTTTAATTACATTTCTTATTAATCCTCAAAATATCCCTATGATATCTCTCTATCGTCACTTTTCAAGTGAACCCATGGAGCTGTAGCTCGTCCCGGGTGTCTTATTAAAGATTACGGAACTAGATTGGCAGAGCTAGCCGCTTCTAAGAATAATACAAGAATAAAATACAGAACTCATCTTAAAAGGAAAAGATTTTAAACAAGTATTAATAGCTCTTCAAAATGGTGTCTAATTCTAGAAACACGTATATTGCTGATATGAGTGTATGTTACGCATTGAAAAAGCAATGTACTTACTCTCTGTCAATCACAAGGCAGGTGACGGCCTCTGCAGCAATTACGTTTGCTGTTCTCACATCCTCCCTGCATAAAAAATAGACACATTAGAATGGAGCATCAGCCTTTAAGTCCAAAAAAAAGTGACTATGGTGACTTTCATTCAGGCACCAAATTATATACCCTTTTCTTGATTCATCCACTTCATGGTTTAGGCTTCATATGAAGAGCCACTTTACACATATTATAAATCACACATTCCCTTCGGCTAACACTCAGTTGTTACAATTATCAAATTTAAAGTTTCACTTACACAAGTAGAAGAAAATTTTATAAGATTATTTCCTTTGCCCTTTGGGGGAATTTCTGAATTAATTGCATGATGATAAAGATAGGAATGAATAGATTATAGCTTTTAAAGTCTTTAAAGACATACCCCTGGAAATGGAGTATCTAATTTATCTGCTATGGATTTGACATTGCATCTTTGAGATCAAAAGACCAGTTTTAAATATTTTCTTAATATAGTAACACAGCTTTTATGCACCTAAGGTTGAGATTCCATCTTATACCTATTAGAAACTCAAGTGACAATACATGCTAGAGAGGGTGTGGAGAAAAGGGAACCCTCCTTCATTGCTGGTAGAAGTGTAAACTTGTACAACCACTTTGGAAATCAATCTGGCGCTTTCTCAGAAAATTGGGAATAGTTCTACCTCAAAATCAGCTATACAACTTCTGGGCATATACCCAAAAGATGTTCCACCATTCAATAAGGCCATTTGGTCATCTATGTTCATAGCAGCTTTATTTGTAATCACCATAATATGGAAACAACCTAGATGTCCCCCAATGGAGGAATGGATACAGAAATTGTGGTACATTTATGCAATGGAACACTACTCAGCTATTAAAAATTTGTAGGCAAACGGATGGAACTAGAAGAGATCAATCTGAGTGAGGTAATCCAGAAACAGAAAGACAGGCTTGGTATGCACTCTCTTATAAGTGGATATTAGATGTATAATATAAGATAGCCATCTACAGACCTAAAGAGGCTAAGCACTAAGGAGGACGCTAGGGAGGATGCTTACATCTCTTTCAGAATGGAGACTTTACTGTACATAGTTATTCATCTATCCTGAGCTCATGGTTCTTCAAGTATTTGAGAAATACTACTCACAGTGACTTAATTATATGAAGACTGTCTCTTGAAAAACACGTAATTTGTAACTATCTCAGGCAATGTCGATCTCTGAGACCTTTGAAATCTTTCCTGGTGCATCTCAAGTAAAGAAAGATGGATTTGGCAAATTCACAAGTTATTTTCAGCTGCCATAAACTTAATATTATCATTGTTAGAACATTAAATCATACCTGACAGGGTATCCTCTTTTCTTATGATAACATTTCTAAGCCAATGTAATTAATGGAAAATATGCATGAACATATCACAGAAGTAATTGCATGGAAAAATACTGGGTTCACATGTTTTTAAAACACAGTGCTCCACCCAAACCAATCATCTGAAGTATTGAAAATAAAGTTGTTCCTAATGCATTGTTTGCTATTGAAGACACACAAAGTTCTGACACATTCCTAAGTTCTGTTATTTTTCCTGCTTTCCTGTCTTTCACTGTTCTATCATCTTGTTTGGGTTACAGTTGCTTAACAGAAAGGGCATTTGGTATTTGGTAAACCAGAGCCAAATATTCTTCCACTAATATTATTTTTCAGGAATGCACTTGTGATATTCTTCAGCATTCATTATTTGACACTGACCTAAAAATACGTTTTTCTTCTTTTAAACAGGCCCACATTAGTGTGGGACCATAATAGTCCAGGATTGCGGAAGAAGGGTTGAGGAAGCTTCTACCCTGGATACCTCAAAGCAGGAGGGCAACAGGAGTAGGCTACCTCTCCACTTCCAACCTGGCGCCATAAATCCAGCTGCGTCACCATCAACCATAGTGAGAATCTGTTACACTGACAGTTATCAGGCTTCACTCCTGTTTGACCTTATAAGGTTTTTCCCCAGAACCCTACAGCCCCAGGGTATGGATATGAAGCATCTTCCAGCATCCCAGCCCCGGCCAGTGCTACATGGTCACACAGCAGCAAGGAAGAGTTTACTTCTTTAGAGTACAGCCCGTAACATGCGGATGGGAAAGGCATGTAAGAGAAACTGATGGGGAGTTGAGAACCTCAGAATACTCTTCATGAAACACCAGGCGCGGGTGAAGAAACCTCCGGAATCTCACTTAAAACCATAAAAGTAGATTTTAAAATGTTATTTATTCTTCTCTCATAGGATATATTTTGACCACAGCTTTTCCTTCTTCCACTCTTCCTAGTCCCTCCTTACCTCTCCTCTCCCAATAGCCATCTCCTCAGTGCAACCCCCAAGAAAATAATTTAAATATACTCCCAATACAAACTTTTCCTCTGTCAGGAGTTGCTATTGTGAGCCTCTCATGCCTGTGTCACATTCCCTGCCTTACAGGGAACCTGGTCTCCTTTCAAAATTGACAAACATATCTTCTTACCCTTACCCAGTAGTCTTCGTGACATGCTGTCCTCAGGCTTAAGCAGCTTCTCTCCCCCATGCTTGTCCTTTGGATTCTATCCCTAGTGCCTTTTCCTAAGGTATGCTGTCCTGAATTAGCTAGTAGGCTTCCCTGTGTATCTGTTCTCAGCTATCGCTACTTAAAATTCACCTACTTCCTTGTGTGCCCATTCGCTTAGGGACTCCTGCTAAGCCATATAAAAGCAGGGACCATGACTAGATTTACTCCTTGAAGTTGAAATTTAGGAGGGGCTTAGTATGCAAGAAACTCACGGGTGTTGCATTCCTGAGCCCTGTGGTGGTAGAGATCAGATATCATTATCATTATTACCACCACCATCATCATCATCTATGCACATTAATGCAGTGGCCCCAGTAGCCAGGCCACTGAGTCCTCCTGGAACTAAAGTTTCAGGCAGTTTAGCTACCAGTGGGTGCTAGGAATGGAACTGGGGTCTTTTGCAAGAGCAGCATGTAGTCTTGATTGCTGATCCATTTGTCCAGTCCTAACTTCAGACTCCAGGGTCATAGGAACTTGCTATTAAACTAAGATCCACCAATCACGCGCTATATAAGCCTCTCTTATGTGACCACGAGACCATTCAGTGTCACTCTTACCCAGTAACAAAGTGAGAACTGTACATGATATATTTTAACTCTATTATTAATTTCTATAAAAGGTGATTTTTGTGTGTGTGTGTTAAATAAACACAGCAGGCAGCAGCACATCATTTCCACAGGGCCTCTATAAGTTGTGAATAACTTATTTTTTTTTTTACCATGTGTTTATAGCATCACAAGGTACTGCAAATAATTCCTAGCCTTAAAACAACAATAATACTTTTATGTGTTTAGGAAAACAGCCTTTAAAATCTACTCTTCCATATCTACCTTCATCTTTACTATTTATGATGTTTCCTATTTAAAGTATTTGTACTGGTACACTCCTGTAACTACAGTCTCCAAGCACTTGGAGGCTGATCATAAGGTCAGGGCCATCCTAAACCTATACTACACAGTGAGATCCTGTTATTCCTGCTGTCTGCTGCCAAATAAATAAAAGTAGAACTTGCCAATTTAGAAACATTTTCATCTTGACTATTAAGAAATTTAAAAAATAATATCTATGGTCAGGCTGAAAAAAGATCTGAGCCCAGGGGTCCTGCAGAGAATGATACACCAATGGAGGACCATGCATGGAGAGGACCTAGACCCCCTGCTCAGATGTGGCCAATTGGCAGCTCGGTCTCCATGTGGCTCTTTGAGTGAGGGGAGCAGGGGCTGCCTCTATCATGAACTCAGTTGACTGCTCTTTGATCACTCGCCCCTGATGATGCAGCCATGCCAGGCCACAAAGGAAGAGGATCCAGGAAGTCCTGATGAGACTTAACAAGCTGTGGGCAGATGGAATAGTGGAGAACTCCCCCTTTCAGTGGACTAGGGGAAG
>REGO01001058.1:64281-80159 GCA_010120015.1 Rhombomys opimus
TTCCCACACAAGTATATCATTATTTTCATAATCACCCACTCTCCTCTCTCATCCCCCTTTTGCTCATTTTGTTGGTCCTCCTACTCTTCCCAAATTGTCACTATTCTGCTTTCATGACACACAGATTCTCTTCATCACCACACAGTTCTAGAAGAGACTGCCTTGTTACTAACCTGTCTATCTCAGGACAATTCGGAGAGCACCGTTTTAAGATTCTACACACTGGCAGTCATTTGACAAATGGAAGAGAAGCCCCATTCCTTCACTTTATCACAGGGGCAAGCCAACTCAGAAAATTTGCAAATTACGGTCTCTTTGAAAGTATTCAACATAACTACAGAATTTCCTATTCGTCCATAAAGAATGTAATCCATAACATTCATTGTGGGGTTTTTTTTTTCTTCCGTTGTTTTCACTTAATGAATTTTTAAAAGTATAGCTTAGGAAGACTAATTGAGATTTTTATTGTAAAATGTCTCTGCTGTCTCCCTACCGGCCTGAATCATTTCCTCCAACTCGTCCCATTCATCTTTCAATTTTGGTTATAACTTCTCGTAAAGAGACCCACAGGACAGGCTAAAAGGTTTATTATTTAGATACTTAGACTATGTGAACACATGTATCACCATTAAATCCTACTTAGTGTTGGGTGTTTGGAAATAAAGTGTCAATCATTATCTCAAATATTCATTTCAAGATCAGCTTTTTTTCTCAGATTCAACTTTCCCAACACAATCTGAGTCTGGCACAGCTTTTTTTTTTTTAAAATTATATATGGTTATATTCTTTCAGGGCTTCTCATTCTTTATTTTGTAACTATAGAATTTACCTTCCTGCTCTTTAATTTTTTTTTTGTTCTGTTAGGAATCAAACTCAAAAAGAAAAATACTCTACCGCTAAGTTACCTCCAAGCCCCTCCTATCACACATGCGCACACACGTACGCACGCACGCACCCACACAGTTGATTTCCAGAGCATTTAACAATCATTACAAGATATAAAATAGTTTAAACTTTTCTTATATATCAACTGGATTTGCCTAGGTTTGTTTATTTTGATTTTATATGTAGGAGTTTTTTGCTTGCAGGTATGAAAGTTCACTGTTTATATTCATTTGCGTGGTGCCTGCAAAGGTCAGAAGAGGGTACTGGACCCCCCGAATCTGGAGTTCATGATGGAGGTGACCCATCATATTGGTGCTGAGAACTGCCCACTGGCAAGATCAGCATGTACTCCTTAACCCTGAGGCTTCTCTCCACCCATCCCCAGGTAAATGGAAACTCTATCAAGCCTACAGAAATGCTCACATGATAATAGGGACATAATTATTCAGCATTCATGAACATTTAATGTAATTATAGGAAGCTGTAGAAACTTACTCTATAAAGAGACAAGGGGATTTCAAAATATTCTATTCTGGCAACTATACATTTTAATAATTAAATACAGTTGAGATTTCTTCTTGAAGTCAAAATGATAATTTGCCTGTGCTATTAAATAAGTGCTTTTGTCTGTTAAATTAACCTTCTAAAATTGTTCTTTGCAATTGTACATATATTCACTGGACTGAAAACTTTCCTCTCACTCCAAAATTATTGAATCTCATACTGTTACTATATATGATAATTATCTATATAGCAATATAATTTATATCTGTGAATGAAAATAAAAAAAATCCCTTACATCTTCTAGGATTTTAACTGTGTCACCTCTATTTTTATTTCCTAGGATTACAAGCTTTATGTTCTATAATAAATAAGTCCCACAGAAATTAATGATATAAGCAGTAGGCCCCTTTGAACTACATTTTAATTTACGAAGCCATTAGTAATTAGTATTCAGATACTAGACATTGGAAAATCATTGCTCCATTCATATAATGATTAGCTTTAGAATGCAATGATACCTAATCTTATCAAAGAGTTGACGTGAAAACAACGTCCTTTTATTAGGGAATCAATTAGTATGCAAAAGATGTTAATGAAATGATCTTAATCTAACTAAATGCCAGGAATAAAGTGTGAGAACAGACTAGGAAATAAAAAATCACAACAGATACTGAACTAAGATGATATAGCATTTAATCAAATTAAGTTTGGTTGTCTTATCCATGAAAATTGCCGGAGAATCATTAAACATTCAAAGTGAACACCAACACATGGCTCCAACTTCATACTTAAGTATGAAGAACCCTAATATCTTTTAGTGAATGAAATTTAATTAAGAATTCAATAACTTCTATGTAAATGAAAAGGGCAGGTGATGAGTGTTTGAAACTATCCTTATTCTCTTTCCTCCAAAGAAACCGTACAAATCAGCGTACGTTAGAAATATATTTTAAAGACCCCTAATAAGCTACTAACTAGTAGCTAAACAGTCATTAAAATGAGCATAATTATCTGCCTCAGGTGGAAAGAATATATACATATGTGTATTCTAATTTGAATTCTGTATCATGGCAAAAAGCCATTGTACATAGGCTAGCAACAGCAAAAACTCATACTACATTAGAGCAGGGCAACGAATAAATGTCATTTTCCATTTTAGGTATTTTAGGAATTCATATTAATTTTCGACGAATCTGCTGCATTTTTTTAATTTAAAAATAAAATTACATCGATGTCACATTAAAACAATGTGCATACACATTTCCTGGCAAGGATCAGGTTATAAACTTAGTGCTAAATCAAGTAGGCCTCCCAATAACACAGAATATTGCTCTTTCTCCTGGTTATCCTCTACAGCTTGATGGTAAGACACTGCTGGTAGAGAAGCCATACTTAGGAATCCTAAAACATGGCGAAATCATCTGGTGGACATTGACCTGGAAGCTCCATCCCTAGCAATCAACATTCATAGTGCCAGATTTATAACTACCAAGAGGGTAAAGTAATCAACCCACCTTTTCTCTCTAAGTTACAGTAACGGTCAGCATGGCAAGATATGCCAGTTAGTCCTATAGTGATATAACAGTGGTAGAATTAGGGTGGCCAACCACATTATATTTAATTTAATACCTGGGACACAAGACAGAACTCCTGCCTGGTTCTTTTAACTGGGCCAAGGATATGCGGCTGGGTTGGTCACAGGTCCTGAAGGAGAACCAACTATTATTCTTCTGCTAAATGTACATAGCAATAAACTAAATACTTCCCCTTATCGTGAGATACTAGTGCAGTTCTCAAGCATATCAAAGAAGCTTCTTTCGCAGTACTTGAGAGTTAATGTGGAGGCCCATAGTCAGTCGATGGGAAGAGAAGAAACAGGCCGTGGAGTGCTCAGTCCTAAAGGGGACAGCTACGTCATCTCTCCTCTACACAAGGCTCAGGAATCATCATGAAAGATGGGGCAGAAAGACCAGAAGTAGTGGGGGCTTCTGGGAAACTGCTTTCGGGACTTGGTGGGGTTGTTGCACACCAGAACTCACAGCATCTATTACTGCGTGCCCAAGACCTGCACAAGATCCCAGCAATAAAAGTTCCAGAAAGGGAGAGTAGGGACTCACGGGGTCCTACCCCTTGCTTAGGAGCTCTTGGTTTTGGGTGGCTGCTAGGGAAAGGAGTAAGTTTTCTTTGGGGATGTGGCCCTGACAGACCGACTGCCTGTGCTCCGGGGGATGGCCCTCCAGCATGAACAAGTGGGCAGCACCAAGTGGATTCAGAGGTTTAAAGGGAGAATAAGGAGTTTGGGGTGTGTCTGATGAGTGGTAGTGGTTAGGTATGGAGGGAGCGAGAGTGGGAGAGTTAAGGTGCATTTGATCAATATACAGCATGCCTGATTAAAATTCTCCAAAAATAAATTAAAAATCTAAGTGCATTGGTGGGAGAGACAGCTCAGCAGTGAGGAGCACTGCTGCTTCCAGAGGGCTTGGCATCAATTCAGAGCACCCGCAGGGTAGCTCACAGCCTTCTGCGACTCCGATTTCAGGGAATCTAACGCCCTCTTCTGGCCTCCATGGGCACTGCACACATGTGCTTCATAGACACACACGCACATAAGAAAAACAAACAAAAAATTAAAACAATATATTAATGCAAAGTCAGAGCCTACTATGACTAACACCTAATTGAGTAGAACAACTTCGTTGATATCTACAGAGAGGAAGAAGCCATTAGACTCCTACTATTTCTGTTGTTTTCACAAAGGACACAGGGGAGCAAAGTTAAATCAAGTGGGTTTGATTCCATAAAGTAGAGGACTTTCCTTACTACAGAGAGAAACTTGGTTTTCAGGTATTATGAACTCAGAAGCCTGTAGGGACTTCGAAAGGATGGAAAACCAGGACGAACAAAGAACCTGTTTCCACTCAGCAGCAAACTGTGGCTATGGAAAAGCTGGACTGTCGTTGCATGGGATTGCTTAAGAGGAGGCAGATGCATTCCTGTAAAAATGTCCTGTGGTGAATAGATGCTTGTTCACATCTCTCCAGGAAAAGCCCCACTGCATGGGACAGCTAGCTCAATGACAAATACACACTCATTTTATTCATTTAGCATTTTAAAGTATGTCCAGTAAGTGGCTTTTTTTAGGTATTGCTACCTAATTTTAGGATGTAATAATGAAGGATTGGGCCAGTGATTCCTGGCTTCAATTCCTCATGCCATTTATTTTTTTGGTTGATATTCATTTGGAAGCTGAGACTTCCAAGTAAAATAAATTATCAAATTACATAATCAATTTAAAGGGGATAATTACGGTGGGAAAATATTTTTAAAGGAGGAAAAGGGGACCAGAAACAAAAAGATTTGGTGTATGAGAACAAACATTAAGTGTGATATGAGTTGGTCTCACTGAGAGGGTAAGATCTGAGGCAAGAGATAAAGGGTCAGAGTAACTCCTCCAAACAAAGGTAAGAAAGTGAGTATTCTGGACAAGGGAAATAGTTGAACAAAACCCAAAGTGTTCTGTATGTTCAAGAAAAACTGGCTACTATGTTCCAACGAGGTGAGCAGAAGGCTGGTGAAGACCCAGATGACTGTGAGCCAATGTGCTAGTGGAAAGAATTGCTCCAAATCCACAGCCTTAGATGTTGATATTGGAGGTAGGATTCGGGGATTCGTGTTGGCTTCTATGAGGTCTTCTGACTGGAAGCATCCTGCCATTACTGGTGTTCTCATAAGGAAACACATGATGAAAGTTCTGTGTTCCCCTTCCGTCTGCTGGGAGGCCAAACCCAAGAAGTCAGCTTCTACACTCCAGAAAGACAGCCTTTTCAGAATGAGTTATGCTGGCACACCATTCTCGCCTTACAGAACTGTGGGACAATACGCGTTTGTGGTTTAAAGCCAACGTGTCTATGTTGTTTGGTGAAGGCAATCCAGGCAAACAATTGAGAATTACTATTTGGCTACTTCAATATCTAAGCAGAGATGGTATAAATAGAATAATAATGGGTTTGTACAGACGAGAGCTATCTGCATATGAGAGAGAAAACACCAAATGATATAAGTATGTATTAATGTGTAATGATTAAATAAAAATAGCAAAGAAAAAATTAACACTACAGATGATGGCAAAATTATATTAATAGTTTTATCAACAAGGAGGAAATAAACATTACCAGTAATGGTAAGATTGTACAAGTTCAGTATAAATTGTATAAATTCAGTTTTATGACTACAAGATTTGCAGCTGGGATTCAAAACTGGAAGGCAGGTCTGTACAAATTTTAAGGCCAAATCACTCTACAGTTTACATGTAAAGAATCACATAGAGAGTGACCATGTGAAACTCATATTTACCATGGAAACAGGTAATTCATCAATTGACTAAACATACTTGGCTTTGAGTATTGATTTTGAAATATTTAATTGCACATAAAATATTGAAGGTTAAACATATTAAAACGGCAAGAATATTTCTACCAATTCAGGACAATCATTTCATGAATCCATTCTGTATTAAATTCCCTTAGGCAGATATTTTCATCATTTCTGTGATCTGGAACGATAGCTGGGATACAAAGTGAATAAACTGTAATTAATATAAAAAATAAAAATTTAATTTTTTAAAAATGCTATTTTTAACATACATCTCAGGGTTTAGTAGGTGATGCTTCTTCAGTTTGACTAGGCAATAGCAGTAAGATGACTTCAGCAGACACAAGGTTTCCTATTTGGTTTATATTGGCAGCTTAGGGAACGTCCGTAAGACCCTTGATTATATGCACAATTTTCAGTTTATAGCATTTTTTTTTCTTGGACGGGGTCTATAAAGTTTAGAGTTTAAAAACTATAAAAGTTAAGTTCTAATACATTAAAAAAATCTTCCCAAGTATTGGATAATGGTTGGGTTTCCTAAGATACAGACAAAAGGCCCCATTTTTATTGTGCTCCAGCCCAAGGTAAAATCTACGCTAACAAATGGAATTAATAAACAAAGATAATTATCGTAGAATTCAAAACCTGAAGAATTACTTAGCAGGAGTAAGGAAGGCACTAATGTGTTTTACTTTGACTCAGGTAATTACAGAGTCTTCTCTGAATGAAGGTAGTTTTAAAGAAAAAACAGAATTCTCTTTCCCTGTACAGCAAAGTTGGGCTGCATTTCATTTTCAAGATTTGCTTTCACTGTGCTTTTTCATTCCTGTCATCTATTTATTCTAAAACATAATATGTTCCCACACGCAATATTAATGCTCCCTGAACTGCAAGAGCTAGGTTGAATTTATTTCACTCTTAAATTGCTTGCTTTGGCTAATAGAAAAATAAAAGCAATTAAGGAGAGCAGTTAAGTACACTGATATTTCAAAGAAACATTTTGGAAATATATTTACTTCCATCAGTACATCTCGAAGGTTTATTTGAACATTAACTTCTCCGAATCAAGTCATTATCATGACAGTAAAGTAGTGTTCGCTGTCATTTCCTTACAATGAGATTTAAATGCATCCCAATAAATTCCCAATAAGGGTACATATCCAAGACCAGCTTGAAAATTCACCCTAAATCGAATCTAAAGCTAAATGACAGTTTAGTGAGAAACTGACACCATCTATCACCCAACTTGACAAAAGAGAAAGTGAGTCTATATGCTTATTTGCTCTCTCATGGCTACTGGTTTGTATTCAAAACAAAGACTCCCAAGACAAGTCATTAAGAATAATGCAGGTAACTCCATGAGAAAAACCATACTTGCCATGGAAGCTGAATTTTTCAATTGTTTTGTTCAGTAATTGGCTCAGCATTCTGCTTCATTTTGAGTTAGTCTTTCTGACAACTTTTTAAGCAACTTTGGTCAGCACATTATTTTGGGAGCTGTGAGCTGGCTCAGCCGGGTGAAATGCTTGCCACACAAGCACGAGGGCCCGAGTTCAGATCCCCAGACTTTACAGAAAAGTCAGGCACAGCTGCAGCTGCCTGTACCCAGGGGCTGGGGAGGCGTGGAGAAGACCGAGAGTTCTGATCGAGGAGCTGGCCTGCCAGCCAGTCTGCCAAAACCCTCAGCCTCAGCTTCACAGAGATACACCGCGCCAAGAAAAGATGGTGGAGGAGTGAATGAGAAAAAGAAATCCTGATGTTAGCCTCTGCCCTCCACTTGCACTTGCCAACACAACCACACACAGTTAAACAGGAAAACAGCGGCAACCCCAAGCATTATTTTGAAGATGGATAAACCTAACTTGGTGATAGAACACTTCCCTAAAAGTTATCTTGCTAAATATTAACCCTTAAAGCATTACATTAGCACAGAGATGATTTTTCAGACTTGGCTATTACTCACTGTATATGATTTCATATGAGGACACGTGCCTTTTCTAAACTCTGTATTTCAAATAGAAGAATACAACCTGGATCAAGGGTCAATGAATACACCTTGCCTAAATAAGCTTTCAGGGCCCCCAAGCCTCCATCTCTGAAGGCCCCAGAAATACAGTCGTATGTAAGAGACAATTTTGGTGTTAGGGAAGAGTATCAGATTTTCTGTTGGAACCAGGGTTTTCCAGAGCATATCCTGAGGACTATTACACACACACACACACACACAGACACACACACACAAAAAAAACAAAAACAAAAACAAAAACAAAAACAAAAACAAAACTATTCTTAGGGCTGGGCGATATGACTCAGTAGATAAAATGCTTGTCATGCAAGTCTGATGATCTGAGTTCAACCCCAGAGCCTGTGTTAAGATGGAAGGAGCGAAGCCATGCCACAAATTGTCCCCTGACTGCTTCCCTTGTGCTGTGGCATGTGAAAAGCCTCCATGTTAACGGCAACAACAACAATAATAACATAATTTAGACCCAGTGTCTGTTCCTCTCCCCCAAGTAATTGCTTTTATGATGTTTTAAGATTATCTTGCATCTTTCTTCACTGGGTGGAGAATCATTCATTCCTCCAAAAAGCTTTATTTCCTTTTACTCAATAATGATACTTTTGAAATCAGTATCTGGGCATTTGTAGTAATGTACTATTACTGCTCCGCAATTATATATATATATATATATATATATATATATATATATATGTACACGTATATATAATATGTTATATATATACACGTATATATAATATGTTATATATAATATTTGTGTGAGTGTACATACATGTGCTCACCTATACATACATCTTAACCCACATTTATAAATGTACTCATTTATTCTCTATCCATTCTCCCAACCACCCATCCATCGATCTATTCATTTCTCTGCTTCTAATACAGATTTCCTTCCCATAAGAGAAATGATGACTCTTATTATTCAAGTCATATTTTATAAGACAGTTCAGTCATCGTAAAGATATTGTCGCATTTAGGAATGGTGTGAAATGGACATCTGGAAACATCTCAATTGGATGCATGTTAAAAATAGTTTTTAAGCCAGGTGGCAGTGACACACTCCTTTAATCCCTGTCTCAGAAACACACACACATGTACACATACACACAGAGGGGGGTTTAAATCAGTATGTTGCTGAAAATTGTTAACAAAATATAACTCAATAAAATGAAATTGGAAAACAATGAAATAATTATGGCATTGTGTTGTTTTATTACTCTACTTCTACTGCTATTAGCTGCTATCTTTTTTTTTTTTAAGATTCTCTGTCACTCTAGATAGCCTACAGGTACTAGACGCTGATCATATCAGCACGCAGGGGAAAAGACAAATTAATAACATAACACATGCTCGCTCTCGCTCTCTCTCTCTCTCTCTCACACACACACACCTCTCACACAAATATACAAGGCTAGATTTCCTATTTTCATTCAGTGAAAGAGAACACACTCCATCTTCAGCACTTAGCACTTCATGTCATTCTAAAGGAATCAGAACTCTTGAAGAAAAACACAGGCAAGAGTATTCCAGAAAGAGCCGGTACAATTACATGCTGTAAGAAACTTGTCAAGAACTAATTTGAGTCATGCCAAACAACCTTTGGAGCCAGGCCGAATGGAGGAGCCACATCTGCTTTATGGTGTGACTGAATGGATAAGTCATAGCTGAGCCGAATTGAAAGTCAAAGCAATGATCATGCCCTGAGTAAAGCAATAATCTGTAAGCTAATGGCGATAATTAATCAGAAGGAGGAAACTCTATAATGAGGGTTTCCTTCAGTCTCGGAGAAGACAGGATCAATGACTGCTAACTCAAGAAGCAGATGTAGCTAGTTTGGCTGAGGAATCACAGAATCTTCCTGCAGAAGTTTTATTAGTTGCAAGTAAAAGAATGTTCCATGCGGTTCAGTGGAGACATGAGCAGCTTTGGAACTAAGTAAATCTAAATTAACGTCACCAAGAGGGGGAAATGTGTGTTTTCTCTTGTGTGTGAGATGCACAGGGCCACAGCAGTACTTCTGTAACATTCTGTATGTGGTTCCTAAAGTGAAAGTATCTATCCATGACAGAATATCAGACTGATCCAAATTGAGATTTTATATCTATGTCAAATTTCTTGATTTTGGTAATTATTCTCACATTGCATAAGCAAATATCCTTATTCTTAATAAATACACATTGGGGGTTTTAGGAGTAAGAGGATATAACTACGATCAAATTATAGTCACAGAGTAGAGAAAAATTACATTAATGAATAAAGTATAAACACATTTAAACCAGTACGTTAAAGGGGATGAAGATGATCATGAGCCAACCGTGGTAGAATGTGTGAATTGAAAAGCGATACAGAAGTGCTCCCTGGATTAACCTTGCTGCTTACATGCTCACCTAAAACATTCTTTAATGAAACTTCAAAAGAGACAAGGTAAAAATCCCTGAAGACAAGTCAACCTTTTAAAGTTGAAGTCAAATAGATTCAGATCTTATTTTTTTATTAAAAAATATTTAAAAAACAATAGATGTAACAAACTTGGAACTGCTCATGTTTCACCCCCTTTGGCCTGAAAGCATCTTAGATAAACAGATTTTAGTTTTACTGCATTTAGTAAATGGAATTCATTTCCTCAGGCATTATAGCAAAAGTTACTGCTCCTATTTATTGATTTGTGTGCATATGTTTAAGTTCACATGTGTGCACACAAGTGTAGGCCGTAAGCCAACACTAAGTGTTACTTCTCAGGTATTATTTACGTCGTTACCTGAAATGGTGTTCTCAGGAGCCTGGAACTTGCCAACTAGCCTAAACTGGCTGGACAGTGAGCCCTGGAGCTTTACCTGCCTCTCTCTACCTGATGCCGGGATGACAGATGTGAGGTGCCACTCCTAGCCTCTCACGTGAGTCCTGGTGACAGAGTTCGGGTCCCAGGCTTGTGCAGAGATCACTTTACCAAGTGAACTGTCTCCGCTTCATCTTGCTCATCAGCTGGTGTTCTAAACCAACCATTTCCTTAGAGAATCTCTTTAGACAGAATCCTCTCTGTATTCGTTACAGTCCATCAGGGCAAATGAGAGTTCACTATTGAGCACTTGTATGAACTTAGATTCAAAAAATAAGATGGGAATTTAAAATGCAGCCCAGCCAGAGAGAATAAGCAACAGAAGGCATTTGTTTCAGTGCCTGCTTGTCTTTCATCTCTGTAGACATGTTTGCTTCTCTATGCCTGCAGTGATATTTACTAATATCACTAGACTAGAACATATTCTCCACACTCAGGTTTAACACAAAGTAAATCCCCATCTAATTTCCTGGGCAATTTCACATCCATCCCAGAGCTCTTTAGGCAAAACATTCTGACAAGATGTGAGCAGCCATTGAAAACACAGGTTTTGTTTTGCTCTTGCCTCTCATAAATCTTACCCCTGAACTTGTCAGACAGCCGCTTTGTGAAAGAACTCAAAGTGGCAATTCCATATAATTAATTTCTTGACTAATTAGCTTTAAGTTAAATTAGTTAAACATGAAATTGTTACAGAAAACATTCTCTGGCATTGTTTAAACTGAGAAATAGTTTTATAAAATAGTTTTATAAGGTGAGTCTATTTGATGTTTTCTAGGTGATATGATTTCTTGGATTTCACTTGTTCCAAACAATAACTACTTAGTATCAATTAATGTTAGACTCAGTACAAAATTCTAACAGGAATAAATATAAAAATTAATTTTAGTTATCTTCATAGAAGTTTAATCTAAAATGTAAACATTAATCTAAAGCTAAGAAAGTTAAGGTGTGTTTGGCTACAGTGTATTATGGAAATTTCAATATATACAGAGATAGAGAAAAAAAACCAGAACAAATGATAGTATAACTATAATTAAGTTTCAATAATGATAAATTTCTGGACTATCTCTTTATATACATCTCTACATGTTGACCACTCAACTATATGACTCAAAATCATGTCCAGGTTACATGTATTTTGTTGCAAATATTTGACATACACTCTATCTCTATTAGATCTACGTTTTCCTTGTCCTAACAACAATAACACTGTCATTCTAGAATAACTCATCCTTTAATTTCATTAAATATCATATTTTAGAGTAAAGTTTTAAAAAAGAATAAATTAAGAAATTTATGCTTTATAAACTATAAAATATGTTCTCCTTATTTGTCATAGCTTATTCTATATACCACCAGTGTGAAATTCTACATAAAATTAGGTGTTTGTCCCTGGGACTGACAGAAAGAGTGCGTGTAAAAGTCCTCAGATCTAGGGAAGAATGTAGCTTTTCTTTTCTTCTTTTTTTAGGTTGGAAGATGGGAATCAACAAATGGCAAGTAGAGAAACTGTGAATGATGCAATCAAAGGCAGTGTTGTGCGAGGGCTGTTATGGCAGCTGACACATTGGCACACCATCCCCATCTGCCCATTCGTTGCCCTGGCAGAACTATATGCACCCCGGAAACTGATGCTCATCAAAACTGTCTCTCCGCTCCAGAGACCATTCTTAAAAATTGGGACTACCTTACAAATGTTTTGCACTGAAAACACAGTAATTCATTACTTATTTTAAGAATACTAATATTTATGATGTACTTTAAAATGGGACATTGCTTAAATCCTTTATGGATAAAAATCACTTTGGTCAGATAGCCATAAAAAATAATACCGGAAAATAATACAAGCAAAAATAAACAGAACCTTACAAATGAATATCAGACACACTATGAAATGGCAAAGAGGCAAAGTGAGTATTGTATTTAAGTATTCAGACAGTGAAAAAAGGCACAGTGCAAGTCTCCAAAAGGGTTAATACTGCCTTTTTTTTTACTTTAAAAATATCTATCTATCTATCTATCTATCTATCTATCTATCTATCTATCTATCTATCTGCCTATCTAATGTGTATGAGTATTTTGTATGTATGTCTGTGTCCCACATGCCTGCCTGGCCCACAGAGCCCAGAGAAAGTGTTGTACTATAGAATTAGACTTATAGATGCTGTGAGCCAGCATGAGGCTACTGGGAATCAAACCAGACCCAAGTCCTCTGGAAAGCAACATTTTTCTTACCTGCTGGGTCATCTTTCCAGCCCTGAAGTTAATATTTCTTTAGTCTGTCCTTTAGAATAGCCAAGAATGTATTATAATTATATAAAACATCTTGAAGTTCAAAATAATAAACTTTTTGTTTATTTAGGGGATGCCAGGATGAAGCCAAATAGAAAAGGTGTGACATCATCCGGCAGCCCTACATACAAGAGCATATGTTTTCCTAACATTCATTCATTTTATGCTGTAAGCCAAGATGTTAATGGAGGCCGGCCTATAGTATATCAAATGATATAAATCATCCTTCTACCTTAAGGATTATGCCTTTGTAATAATCTGAAAGGTGAACTTCAAGCAACAGTCTTCAGATTTCCAGGCACAGTCACAGAGTATGATCACATGATTAGGTTCCATGTTTCTGTCCTACTTAGCAATTAAACCAAATCATTGATGATTCACATACATTAAAACTGGCCATTGGCCAGCAAGATGGCTCAGTGGTTAAAGGCACTTGTCGCCAAACCTAATGACTCAAGTTAAATTCTCAGAATCCACAAGATAGAAGAAGAGAATCTACTCAAGCATGTTATCATCTATTCCATATATATGCTGTGGTGTGCAAGTGACACCACACACACATACACACACAATAACACAAATATATACACACATACATATACATATACACAAACATACATACATACACACACACAAACACACACACAGGTATTATTACCATTTACTAGAAAAGCCATAGAAAGATAACCATTCCAGGACTTGAAAGGGGTAAAGATGTCAGAGATACTGTGCGTGTGCGTGTGTGTGTGTGTGTGTGTGTGTGTGTGTGTGTGTGCGTGTGTGTTCATTCTTCTCTTCTAAAATACATTCCAACCACAGCCTCTCTTCCAATGCCCTTCCCAACACACCTCCACTGCCCTTCTTCCCCAGAGCCACTGTTCCTCCATTTTTCTTCAGAAAAGAGCAGGCCTCCCAGGGATATCAACCAAACATGGCATAACAAGATTCAGTAAGACTAGGGACATGCTCTCATATTAAGGCTGGATGAAGAAACCCAGTAGATTTAACAAATTGTAACTAATAAGAAAAATAAAATAGACCTTTTTTATAAGAAAAAAAAATAAAGAAACCCAGTAGAAGAAAAACAGTCCCAAGAGCAGGTGAAAGAATCAGAGACAACCGCTCCCCCAACTCAGAATTCCCACAAGAACACCAACCTAAAAAAAAAAAAAAAAAAAAAAAACACAGCATGTACACTGAGGGCCTGATGCAAATCCAGGCTCCATGGTTATGGTTTCAGTGTCTTTGAGCCCCTGTG
The DNA here is from genome assembly GCA_010120015.1 of Rhombomys opimus. NCBI lineage: Eukaryota > Metazoa > Chordata > Mammalia > Rodentia > Muridae > Rhombomys > Rhombomys opimus. The sequence continues at coordinate 78,454 of REGO01001058.1, forward strand.
AGCCATGCTTAGTTGATTATGTGAGCCATGCTTAGTTGATTCTGTGAGCCTCCAAAATGGTCAACAAGCAACTGTACAAGCCTCTGGTGGACACATCAACTTGACTGCAAAGATTCTTTTCGTGATAGTTTGAATGAGAAATGTCCCCCAAGGACATTTCTGGTATTCAAACATTTGGTTGCCGGAAGATGGTGGTGTTTAGGGAGTTTTAGGTGATACGGTATTGCTAGCAGGAAGTACATCACTGGGTGCAGGCTTTGAGATTACATAGTTTTGTCCACTCTGGGACCTGAAGGTGAGGTGAGGCCCAGAGCCAAGCTTCTGCTTATCCGGGCCTAGAAAGGTAATGGTTTGATACACTGAGATGTAAATCACATGAAAATAAACCTAAATGATGTGAAGTACACGACAGGGAAACAATCTGAATTGCAGTGGAAAATAGGATTGAAGCGAGAAGGGAATGAATGAGAAGTACTATAGAATCATCAATAAAATTTGAGGATCAAAGGTGGAAGAGGCAGAGCTATATGGGACAGAAGAGATGTAAAAACTGTCCTTAAAAGTGAGGCCTAGGTTAGGAGGGATATAAAGGCATTCTTAACAGAGAGACTCATAGAGGACAATGTGTTTGAGAAAGAAAGACAATTTGCCCTGATGGCTGCTGCCCACTGAAATTCTCTCATTAGTATATTCGACTCCTAGGAGTGATGTGGGCATCCATGGTCCACTCTGAATCTTGGGAGGAATAATAAAAATGAAAAATGCAAGCCACCCCATCACCTGCTCACAAATGGTTGACCCATTTTCACACCTAATCTTTCTTTAAACAAAATAATTTGCCCGAGCAGCATTAGATACATAGTATATGCATCATTTTATTTGTCTGTTTGTTTAAAAGTTTAAAGGAAAAAAAATTCTATTTCTCCAGGATGGGAAAGTTGTATTTCTAAGGAAAGTAAGTCCATTTAGGGGTGGGTAGAAAAAAAATGCCCCCAAAACTTGTATTCTTATGTCATGATTATGGGAAAATGTCTTTTCAAACCAATATGTTTTCCCATATGGAGACTAAGAGTCAGCTGATGCTGAGGAGCTTAGCACAGACACACAAGAATGTTCTAGAATATGGCAAAGTACCCATAGTATCCTGCAGGACAAGCTTTTAGTGCCACTTTTCTTGAAAGAAGAGGGTGAGGTGTAAAACTTTCATTTCTTTAATACTTACTTAATTGTGACGGAAAACTAGGGCTGGAGCATAGTTGAGACTACATATTTTTATACTTAACAGGCCAATTAGGTGAGAGAAGGAACAAAGACCATCCAAATTACAAAGGATATCAAGTTAGCCGTATTTGCAGATGATATCATTTTTGTAAACAAGTCAAAATTCCATCAAGTGGCTGTTGTAGCTGATAAATATGAAAAAAATTATGCCATAAATTTCCTATATAAAAGACAGTGGCATGTTTATGGACCAATAATGAACTGGCCGAAAAAGAAATCAAGAAATCAATTATATTATAATAGCTACATAAATTTCTAGGAATAGATTCCACCAAAAAAAATTTAAAGCTCTCTATGATGAAAACGATTTTGAGATGATGAAAAACATTCAGCCCAGAACGAGGTAAGAGAGTGTTTGTATCTAATCCCAGTACTGTGAAGGTAAGGTTAGGAAATGCCGTAAATGTTAGCCAGCCTGGAATACA
>REGO01001058.1:80624-103161 GCA_010120015.1 Rhombomys opimus
ATATATATAAATTATATATAATAGATATTATATAATATACAATAACATATATGATATATATATTACATATGTATTATATATCATATAGGTGTAATTTACCTCACAAAGATATCTAAAATTATTACTTCACAAAATTAAACATTTCAATTAAATTTCTCAATTAGAAATGTAGTTTCATAATGAGAGAATAGAGCTTTCTGAGTCTCCTGTGCATAGAAGACTATCAGTTGTGGTGGTTAATGGGCCAAAGAGGAGTTAGTTCCCTTAGATGCTTGATTACTTCAAGAATACGATTAGGATTTTAAGTGAATTCTAATAGTTCAACAATGAGGCTTGATTCACATAAACTATACATCTCTGAAAAGTACAAGTGAAAACCACTGAGATTTGTAAACACTCCAATTAATACATAATCACTGTAAAGAATCTGTACATCACCCCAAGGCTTCCCAGTTTCTCTTTATAAGATCTACTTTATGTCACTGCCTATCTCCAGGTAGTCAATGGTGGGCTTTATTTCTCTCCAGATGAGTTAATTAGTATCTCTTAGACTTATAGATAAATGGAATTATACAATAGATACTCTCTCTTACCTGGCCTCTTTCATTCATTACAATTATTTTAATAGTCATCTAGGTTGATGAGTGCATCAATACTTTATTTGTTTGGCTGCTGAGAAGTATTTCATTGTATGGTTATACCACACTTGTCTATCCATTCATTTACTGATGAACATTTAGGTTATTTCAAATACGAGGTTATTTGCTACCAAGAACAAAATTTACTTGTGTGCAAATGTTTGCACAGACATGAGCTTTCGCTGAAATATCTAGAACTAGAAATGAGTGGTTCGGATGGCAGGTGATATACTTAATAATCCCATTTTAAATTTGGAGGAAACCACAGTTGTTACACAAGTTTACACTTCCATCAACAATGCATAAAAGTTCTAATGGTACTATACACCCCAAATACAGGATTTGGTCAACTGCTTTAATTTTAGGAATTTTAGTATTTGTATGATAGTATTTCATGAAGTTTAATTTTTATTTCTCTAACATCAGTCATTCTTAATATTTACATGCTAATTTGCCACCATGTTTTTAAAGTATGGGAGCATATCATTTGTTCATTTGCAAACACCAGACTGTTGGTTTTCTTATTGTTCCTATATAAGAGTTTGGAAAATTGGAAACAAATTCCTTTCTCAGATATTCGATTGCAAATATTTTCTCCCAGTTTGAGAGCTGTCTTCTTTTCATAACTGATAGTGGCTTTCTCACAATGATTTTGTTTTCAGGGCTGGAGTTAGAATGCAGGGCCATGGTCATGCTAGGCTTTATCACAAAGCTACTTATCTACCTTCTAGAAATTCTTAGTTTAATGATGCCTAATTAATCATATTTCTTTACATAAATAATTACGGTGTAATGTGACTATTAAAAAATATCTTTATCTATCCCTCAACTGAGGGGCATCTGGATTGTTTCCAGGTTCTGGCTACTACAAGTAAAGCTGCTACAAACATGGTTGAGTGGATGTCCTTGTTGTATACTTGAGCGTCTTTTGGATATATGCCTAGGAGTGGTATAGCTGGATCTTGAGGAAGCGCTATTCCTAATTGTCTGAGATAGCGCCAGATTGATTTCCAAAGTGGTTGTACAAGTTTACATTACCACCAGCAGTGGAGGAGGGTTCACTTTTCTCCATATCCTCTCCAGCATGTGTTGTCACTTGAGTTATTCATCTTAGCCATTCTAATGGGTGTAAGGTAAAATCTCAGGGTCGTTTTGATTTGCATTTCCCTGATGACTAAGGACGTTGAACATATCTTTAAGTGTTTTTTGGCCATTTGATATTCCTCTATTGAGAATTCTCTGTTTAGCTCTGTACCCCAGTTTTTAATTGGATTAATTGATTTGTTGCTGTTTAACTTCTTGAGTTCTTTATTTATACTAGATATTAGCCATCTGTCAGATAAAGGGTTGGTGAAGATCCTTTACCAATTGGTAGGCAGTTGTTTTGTTTTGACGACAGTGTCCTTTGCTTTACAGAAGCGTTTCAGTTTAATGAGGTTCCATTTGTTGATTGTTGCTCTTAAAGCCTGTGCTGTTGGTATTCTGTTCATTGTGGTACATTTACACAATGGAATATTACTCGGCGATAAAAAAAAAAAAAAAACAAGGAAATCATGAAGTTTGTAGCTAAATGGTGGGAAGTGGAAAAGATCATCCTGAGTGAGGTATCCCAGAAGCAGAAAGACACACAGGGTATATACTCACTTATAAGTAGATATTAGACATATAACATAGGATAAACACACCAAAATGTGTACACCTAAGGAAGCTAATGCGGAAGGAGGGCTCTAGCTAAGATGCTCAGTCCCCGTTCAGAAAGGCAAAGAAGATGGACATCGGAGGACGGAGAAAACATGGAACAGGACAGGAGCCTACCACAGAGGGCCTCTGAAAGGCTCTACCCTGCAGGGTATGGAGGCAGATGCTGAGACTCATAGCCAAACTTTGGGCAGAGTGTAGGGAATCTTATGAAAGAAGGGGGAGATAGTAAGTCCTGGAGAGGACAGGAGCTCCACAAGGACAGTAACAGATCCAAAAAGTCTGGGCACAGGGGTCTTTTCTGAAACTGATACTCCAGCCAAGGACCACTCATGGAGATAGCCTGGAACCCTTGCACAGAGGTAGCCTATGGCAGTTCAGTGTCCAAGTGGCCTCCATAGTAATGGGGACAGGTACTGTCTCTGACATGAACTGACTGGCCTGTTCTTTGATCACCTCCCCTTAAGAGGGGAGCAGCCACAGAAGATGACACTGTACCCACTCCTGATAAGACTTGATAGACTAGGATCAGAGAGAAGGGGAGAAGGACCTCCCTTATCAGTGGACTGGGAGAAGGACATGAGTGGGGAGGAGGGAGGGAGGTACAGGGGGATACAAAGTGAATAAATAAATTAATAAAAATAAAAATAATTATAAAAATATTTTAACCTACATAACCAAAGTTTTAAAATTTTATAATAGATTCTTTCACTCTAAAATTTATTAAATTGTAGTTTAATTCAGACATGTAATTCTTTCTATATGATGTGAAATATGCAAGTTGTGGATTCAAGTTATTTATTTATTCACCTTAATGTATATCTAACTGTGTCAACACCATTTGTGGGAAAATGCTGGCATTTCTTAAATATATCAGCTTTGAGTCTCTGTTGAAGATCAATCAGCAAATGCTATGAATGGATTTGTGTCCACCAGAAAATCTTAGCTAGAAGATTTCTCACATTCATGGTATTTTGGAAATGGAGACTTTTGGAGACACTTGGCTCTGGATGAGACTATTTGACTGGGGCCCACAGCCTGGGACTGGAATTCTTATAAGAAGAGATGCCCAGAGTCGCAGCCACTCCTTCTAATTGCCCGTACGAGAGCGATGTCAACAGGATGTGAGCATGCTGACCCTGCTTTCTCACAACTTATCAGGAAGCTATTATTTTTGGCTAAGCTACCTGCCTATGTAATTTTTTTTATAGCAAAACTGACTGGCGTGTAGGTTAGCTTCATTTTTATTATGTTCCTAAATCTATTTGTGTATCTTATCTTCAGAACATGCTGTCTTGTTTACTGTTGCTTTAAGCCACAGGGAACGTTAGTAGGATTAGTCTTCAGATTTGCTCTTTTTTTTTTTTTCCTCTGAGCTGTTTAGCCATGCTAGGTTTTTGTGTTTTCATTATAATTTTTAAATTAACTTGTCAATTACATTTAAAAGGGTCTTTCTGTATTTTAACTTGAATTGCAGTTTCTCCAGAGAATGTCATATAACTTTGCTGTGTAGGACTGACATATTTTTCATGTTCATCTCTCACCCTTTCATAGCTTTTGATGTAGTACATGAAGCCTATTATTTCAATTTTTAATTGACTGTTGGTTGACCAAGTCACAGACATGGAAAGACTATTTATTAGTGTTTTACAAGATGACACTAGCCAGACTACTTCTCTTGTGTCAAAATGACTAGCCAGAATTAGTTGGCTCACGTCTGTTATATACTTATTGAAATGGTCTAAAATATTAACCTTGTAATTTTCCTGCTTCTAGAATGTAGAATAAGACAGTTATCATGTAATATATTTTTCTGGTCTATGTCTCACTTAATATCAATGTGTGAAAAATGAGAACCATGAAAACCAAACCCAGTTGGCAATGCTGGCCTCATGTGGACACAATCTCAATCCAAATAAACAAATGATGTTTCACCCATGTAATTTTGTCAAGAATATTCAGAGATATTTTTCAAACAGCTAAAATACTTTTCCAGGCACCATAAGTAATTAGTGCAGTAACTACAAATCTAGCCAATTAGTATCCATGTTTCCTGTCTAAAGAATGATTTATAATGAGTCATTTTTCTACAGTACAGAAAGAAAAATTAAGCAATCATTTAGATCTGGAAGTAATAAAAATGACATACAAAATGCTAGCAGAGTTCATTAACAAAGAAATTAGTTTCAAATGGAACATTTTTGTATTTGAAGAGATTTTTCAATTTTACAACTTTTTTCTTATCCTGTGGAACCTGAAGAGAATTATTTGTCTGGATGATAGTTTGGAAAATAATAATAAGGGTTAGAGTGTTTGTTTGTTTTTAAGTAGCTCAGTTTTCACCACTGAAAATGAATTCCTGATTAAGGGAGCTAGGTTAAGAAAACCATTTTATTAAAAAAAAATACTATGTCTCCTCCAGCCATCATGGAAATCTGATCCTGTTCATGAGAAATAATCACTGAAACACCAAAGACATTTCTAAAGAGAAATGTCATATATCTCTTATAAATCCTTCCTTCTAATATGCAGAAAATCCTGAAGATCCTACAAAACTTTAGAATTGACAGAAAATTCATAAATTTGTAGAATTCAAATTCAATATGCAAAAATTACTTTATTTACAATTATTAATAATAAAGTTTCTGGAAAAGAAATATATAATGATTTCATTTATAATGGTGACAAAATGTAAAATAGAAAATCATTTAGCTGAGGAAAATATACAGCTGAAACTATAAAACATTAATAAGAAAAATTTAAAGAGATACAAATAAAAAAATAGATGACCTTTCTATAAAGTGGAAGAGTTTTTAAAAGCCCATACCATTTGAAGCAACCTATAGATTCAAATTACTCTCTACCAAAATTCTACTACCATTTTTTTATGAAATAGAAAAGATCTAAACTTCATATGAAACCACCACCAAATGACCAATAACAACACAAATACAAACAAAATGGCTTCAGTGAAGATTCCTGTAACCCCAGTACTTGGAAGGCTGAGACATGCAGACAGTGAATTCAAGGCCATCTTGATTTACACAGTGCTTTCCCTGTCAGTCTGAGCCATGTATGCAGTAAGCCTCTGTCTCAAAACAACTGACTAAATCCAAGGCAGTTATGAGCAAAATGACCGAAGTAGGAGGCACCTGGTTCCAATCTACACTAAAATTAAGAGTAATTAAAATGGCATGTTACTTCCCTACAAATGACAACCAACAGATTCACCAAATGTAGCAGGACAGAAAGCCCAGAAATGAAACTGAATTCGCAAACCCACATTCATTTCACTTGGACAAAAGCTCCACAAACATGCAATGAGGACATGCTCTTTAACATATGCTGGCAAACTGCCATCCTTGTATCATATACCCATTTGATTCAGCATGAATGAGCTTTTAAGCACAAGCCCTGTAACTGAATAACAACTATACAAAGATAGAGTGAACAGCTACACAATATTGGCCATACAGCGATTTTTCTGTTATCATTCAAAAGCACAGGGAAATAAACCAGAAATAATGATGTCTTGCTTTGCTTTTTGTTGTTGTGATGAATAATACCATGACCAAAAAGCAAAATAGGAGGGAAAGGGTTTGTTTCATCTTAAAGCTTCCAGTCCGTCACTGATGGAAGCTAAAGCAGGAACTCGAGGAGGAAGCTAGTGTCTGGGTCTGAAGCGGAGACTATGGAGGACTGCTGCTTACTGCCTTGCTCTCTCTAGCTTGCTCAGCTACTTTTCTTAAGCAGCACAACCTACCCACTGAGAGCTGGCACTGCCTATTGTGGATTTGGTCTACCTACTCCAATCATGAATCAAGGAAATGCCCCACAGCCCAATCTGATGGAGGCAATTCCTCAACATAGTTTCCTCTTCCCAGATGACTCTAGTTTGTGCCAAGTTGACAAAAAATAACCAGCACGATGGTGTTAGAATCAAAGCAAGTGGATTATGAGCAGAGTGAAGAGAACATATTGATTAGGATTATGTTTGCAAAGTATGCATCTAATAAGAAATTAATTCAGATAAGGAGTACAAGTTACTACACAAATAGAAGAGCAAAGAAGCTAAATAGACACTTCCCAAAACAACACATGGGCGTGTCTAATAGATACGGGGAGGGGAGGTCATCATCTCTAACCATTGGGGAAAAGCAAATTGAAATCTGAATAAAATATTATCTGGTACCTCTTAGAATAGCAATTATCAAAGAGGCAAAGGATGGAATGTATTAGCAAAGGAATGGAGGAAAAGAGTTAATTACACAATGTCAGTTAGGAAGTAATTTAATATCGTTATGGAATATGGTATATAAAGAGAATACATATATCTGAGATAAACAGGAGAAATAAAGTTGACTTATTTCGAGCTAGGATTAGCATGTTTCCAATAATCTACACATTTCAATATTGCTAAGAGAGTTCATTTCAAATGTTATCATTATGAAAAATGTAAATGTTTGAGGTAATGTAGTTAATTGGCTGGATTTAATTATTCTTCATGATATTAAAAATCAGAACATCACTTTACAATCTACAAACACACATAGATATATCTGTCAAAACATATTTTTTTTTCAAAATTAGCACAGACAAACATAGGGCTTAAATTTGTTTTTTGGATATGATGTTATATATAAAATTGTATAGCAAAACAAAGACATACTGTTACATAAAGAAACAACCATAGAGAGAGATACAGTTTTTAATAATTTATGATCAAATAAAGCTGAACATGCACATTAAAATCCTGGTAAATGTTTATCGGCTGATAACCTGTGTTTATTGTGAGCTAAGTTTATGGTGCCAACTCAAGTATTAACTAGATTGCCAGAAGAATTCACACAATTGTTCAACAAACTTTGTATTTCAGATCTTCATCTTTCTTTATGTAAGTACAGAGAACAAGTATGCCAATTCTGTTCATTAAAAGTCATTTTTGTGGGCTAAGAGTGCTTTCTGCTTTTCTAGAGGACCTGGGTTTGGTTCCAAGAATTCACAATGGGTGGTTCACAACTCCCTGTAACTAGAGCTACAGGGAGACCAATGGCCAATGCCATCTTCTGGCTCCAAGGGCACCCTTCCCTGTTGTATTATATTAATATCTACTATTGTTATATCTTTTAGTTAAGCAGCGGTTATTCCTAAACAGAGGTATAACCAAATCACCACATAGAGACTAGGATTTATTTAATTAACCTAGAGCACAATGCTGGGCAATAGTTACTCCATCCTAATTATCCAAGCCCGCATAGTTTCCTACCATTCAGATTCACCCATTATACTTGCTTTTAATGATATCTTTGGTCAGGTTCATTTCTCCACGTGGTTCAAAGACCTCTCCTCCAGATTCTCCCTTCCTCTCCTTCTGCCTCCTTCCTCTTCCTCCCACTCTGGACCAGGATGTCCCACCCTATCCTCTCCATTCTTCAACATTGTGGCTGGTTGTTTTAATTGACAATTTAGAGAACAAATGGTGGCATGTTCACACAAACTTGAGACAGGTGATGCTTAGAATAAGCATCACAATGTCCGGATTGAAGCCAGATAGTAGAGGAGAGAAATCAGCATTTGAATGAACAAGGATAAATTCTATACATTACAAAAGAACATTACACCAACACTTCCTCCTCTCTGAAAATGCACAGCACACATTTGTGTACATGTACACACACACACAAATAGAAATAATAGATTTTAAAAAATTATCCTTGTTCTTGGGTAGATAATCTTGTCCAAATGTTAAGATGCTCCTATATTATTATCAGTCATTGAGATGAGGAGACTGTGTCAATATTGGCTCTTCAAAGTACTGGTTATATTTTCATGTCTCCTCTGATCATTTTCTTGGTGTTAAAGCTAAGTGGTTAATTATACCATACACACACACACACACTCACACACACACACATATCAATTTATAACAGGATATGTCGATAGTGTAGGTATGGGCAGCTGTACAACTAATTAGCCCCTGCATTCCTAAGTAGTCAAGACCTATGTGATCCCGGCAACATAGTTCTGACTCTGAGTTGGAGTTGTTATAAGTTTAATTATTCATCCATGGCAGAAAAAGACAGACTTACAAAGAATCATGGAAAGTGAGTGCATAAAAATTAAATATGTCATGGATAAGGGTGACAAAAGCGATTTCAGAACATGCATCATGTAGTGATATGAGAACATATCCCACAGTGAGAAACCATCCAGAAGAAGTGGCCCGTTTGCTATGGAGCAGTGCATGTCACGGGAGTGATGACAACGGTCAACTTTTGGGAGGTACTCAGCTAGTTACTAGGTACTCACCCCAAATGCCTCACAAGTGTCCCCTGGTACAATGAACACAACAACCCTCCAAAGTAAGGTATGATCATAATCTTCATCGTAGATGAAAAGAAAGCCTTCCAGGATCTCATTTTTAGTAAATGATAAAGTGCAGTCCAACCCAAGTCAGACATCTCAGCTGAAGCATTTGATCATATGCTGTGGTCAATACTGATGGGATGGTGGAAATGCCTGGTTAAAGGACACAGAGAAATCAAATTGGAACTGCACAGGAAACTTCTTTCCTTCCGGTTTGCATCCATAGTACTGTGGGGTACGAAAAAAGCTGCTAAGGGGATTTAAAAAAATCCTATCAGTAGTTTCACCCAGATACCGTTGTATTTGTTTACAGTATCAACCTGCCAGGCAAGACATTCCCACTGTTGCAATAGTGGCACGACTGCATCAGGGGTTACCAACTGCTTGGTAATTGGGTTGGAGCCCCACTCCGTGGTACTAATATGTATCTGGTGCTAGAAACCTAGTCAAAGCCCCAGGCTGGGAAGGTCAAGGGCCCAAGAAGGGAGCATAGCACCGTGTTCCTTTAAATGGTCGGTGCAGCATTTTTAACTGGTCATGTAAATTTTCCTTCTAGATTTTTATATTTATATATACAGATAAGTACTAATATCAGCCTTGAGCAAAGAAGTCTCTTTTTGCACATGATACCCATATAGAGACTTATAGCTGGTATAAGTGCTGAGAATTAATGACCATTGAGTGCCCAGCCCTAAATGAGACTTCTATATTGTCCCTATTTAAGACCAAGAGAATATGGTGGAAGAGAAGCTGGGAAGAATAAGACTTGGAGGATAGGAAGGAGTTGCCATGAATCACTGCCACACAGAGATTGCTCAGTAACTGGAATCAGGAACACACAACCAGCAACAGATACCTGTGCAAAACAGTTCCTTAAACATCCCATCACAGATAGAGGGTGGCTCCATGAGGCTCTACCCTTCCTCAGGAGCTATTTACTATTAACTATTACTATAGGAAGAGGATATTTTATTCTATGGAGTAGCCATTGGGAGAGACTTAAAGAGGAAGAGGGGTTTGGAGGAAGTGAAGGTACATAAAAGAGGACAACGAGGGTGAATATAATTACTATGTATATTATATAAATACATATGTATACATACATACGAAACTGTCAAAAATAAATATTTTTCCTCAAAGAAGATACTAAAAAGAAGTCAACTTATAGTTCATTAATATAAATTCTAATATCAGATCGAAACTTAGTAAATTTTTCATAAAGTTGTACCTATTAGATAGGTATTTCTAACTATGAAAATCATCTTTATTTGGCATCTGAATCCAGTGACAATAAACTACAAAAGACCATCTCTGATTCCCAATCATGATTTATTTTCCAGCATTCTGTTTGTGATTTCAATAGCAAATGATTATAAAAGTTTCCAGGGTTTGTCTCATTTATTTTCCCCCCTATGGAAATAACATCGCTTTCTACAGAAACGGATGATCTTTGGACCACTGAAATTAAGCAGTATCATTCTATAGAGCCCCGTATGCATTAAATTGTCAAGGAAAAGACAGTTTAAGCCACGAGTTTCATGGGCTTCTTTCTAGGAAGATAATGCTTACTGAATGCTTTGGGGAACCCACTGAATATGTTTTCTTCCAGTTTTGATATTGGAAGAAATCTAATGGCAAATGTATGCTTAGCAGGTAAGGAGCAAATGAGCCCAGTAAAAGATAAATAGAAAGCTGAGTGTGGCTTATCTTCAGTTTCCCTAAGGTGATACAGCCCGAGTGAAAGGACTATATGAATACCCTGGTTTCATTGGTGTAGCTGTGAAATGAGAAGCAAAATAAAACTTGCCATCTGACCATGGCACTAAAATAAAAATTGCTTAGGTGATACTTTCGGATGAATGCTTATAATTTTAAAATGAAGGTGCAGTTTGAAGTGGAAACAAGACTAACTGCTCTAATATCTAATATCTACTATTTATTCTAATCAGAGTAAATTTTATTCCAGCGCTATAGAAACAAAAACAAGTATTTATTTGGCTCTTATTCAAATTCTGTGTACACTTACGGCACTAAAATATGTAAAGTCTCATGTTTATTTACTGATAATGGAAATAGGTTGCTTATTGGAAGATGAGGGCTCCAAAACATATTTGTCACAGATTCCGTAAAATATATGCCACAAAAGCGACTTGACTTCTCTTCCATATGCTTTGGGAGGAACTCTCAAGGTTTTGTCAAGTTTCTGAATGCTGCTTTGAAACACAAAACTACAATCATCTTGCAGTGTATCTCCACCTGCCCAGCCTTTGGAGTGACAATAGTCACCAGATACAACCGTCCCCCTGGGAAGACTTCACTGCTGATCCGCTGTTGGTACCATCAGGTTTAAAGGTTTCAAGTTCCCTAGATAGCCACGTTCTCCGACTGCATGGAAAGCTGCAGGAAGTTTGAGGGTCCCAGCCTTCTCGCTTGAGAAGACTTCACCACAAAGCTGACAAATGGTCCGATCAAGACCACAGGTACACTAGAAGCTTCGTCAGTCCCACGAACAGTATAAACAGATCACAAATCCAGCTGGAACTTAGTGAAAACAGCAGCCAAAGGTCTACGTCTGGGGTGTTAGCGTGGGCCGTAAGAGAAGGGGGTGTTTCACCAAAAGCTCGACTTCTCGGTAAATTGTATAGTACTGAAACAAAAACTGTGCACACGTGGTGGACTTACCCCTGCAAGGCTTTCTCTCCAAACCAGTCTCCCTTCCCCAAAGTCCTAAGGAAGACTGGGTCTTCACTTGGCGAGTCTTCTCGAGTAACGTTCACCTACAAAGAGAAAGGAGCGTCAACCTGTGGGCTGTCATCCCTTGGGGGGCGGAGGGGGGTCACACACTGGATATCCCACACATCAGGGGTTTACATTACAGGAGCAAAATTACAGTTACGCGACGAAATCTTTTTATGGCTGGGGGGGTCGCCTCAATGTGAGGAACGGTAATAAAGGGCTGCAGCATTAGGAAGGCTGATCTAAGTTTGCATGCTTGCAACTGCTATGCCTTTCCAAGAATTAATCAAAATATTTCATTTCCTTTCAAAAAAATGTGCTGCTGAGAAATAAGAATTTTACTTCATCTTCATTGCTGCTCTGGATTTTATGAGCTTCAGTGAGGCAAGCAGTTTGATGAATTTAATGATGTAGTCTGTCAATGGTTTTCCTTTGTTTTTCAATGGTGTTTTCTTGTTGTTTGAGGAGATATAATTATACTGAAAGGCATCGTTGCATTCATTCACTTCTTCTTTGAGACATGATAATAATAATACTGCCTATCCTCCAGAAAAATTAAATAGTTAAAATTCACCTACCTGTAAAATGCAATGAAGTAGAAAACTAATTTAGTGTAACAACGCAAGCACTTAAACACATTAAACCAGCATGCTTTAGGCTTCTCAACCTAGATGTAGGACATCAGTGATCAGAACTTTTACTACTATAGGGAGGTTTGTGCAAGGCAGGGGAAATTCAATTATTATTCTCCATTGATGCATTTGATTACTCTTCTACGTGGCGTTTCAAACCATGAAAATTCAGTTTTAACTCTGTCTGTTACCATAGAGCTATATCATAGAGATACTAATTTGCATGTTGATGAGGCTTTTATAGATGAAGAAGCTTCAGTGGGAGTCTTATTTAAAGTAGAAGTTACTGGTCCCATACTCTCAATGGTTCTGATTCATTCATGTTAATATAAACAGCTGAAATTCATTTCCTCTATCTGCATACTATCCTATTACATAAATAGTATATAGCTTAGCAATTCTCTAGATGCAAATGTAGCTACAAGTTTTATTGTTATATGTTGTTACTATGATATCATTAATAAAGTTTCAGCAAATATTCTTGTACTTGTTTTCTGGCACCCATGAGTAAGGGTTCAATAGAGTCAATGCCTACACAAATAAAGAACAAGCTTATGAACTAAACACATTTAGGTTTTTTTGTTTTGTTTTGTTTTTTTAGGTGTTGACTCTGAGCACAAATATCTACCTTCACCATCTGTGAATGAAAGTTTATATGTACTGTGCAGACAGTAGTGTAAGACTGTTTTTCTAGGAAGGTGGGTGGGGATCACAGAGAATTCTGCTGATGGTCAATTTTTTTTTTCATATTGTATTTGGTTCAGATGATATCGGATTATCCTTTGTGACTATTTTTGCTATTGGATTGCTTTGCTGCAAACACTGATGAGCATGTTTTTGTGAAAACTACGTTTTCATTGCCCTAGAATAAATAAATAAAGTATGAGGTTGCTGGATCATAGGGTCAACATTTATTACAATTTAAGAAGTAGTCAAATTGCTTTTCAGAATATTTTAATTTTGCAATTTAGCCAATAATGTCTCAGAATTCTACTTGCTTCACTCTTCCCTAGAACTTGGTATGATTAGCATTTCCTTCCCACTCAGATACTCTGTTAAGAATGTAGTCCTGTCTTGGTTTCACTGCTAAAATTTATTTTTTATTAATTGTTAGTTCTGTGTGTCGGGAAAGTGTGTGTGTATGTTTGTAAGTGGGGAGGGGAGAGTAGGTGACCTTGGAAGTCAGAGGTACAGGAACCTCTAAATTGAAATTATAGAAAGCCACCGATGTGGGTACTAGGAACCAAACTCGGTTACCCTCTGGGAGGAGTATGTTCTCTCAACAACGAAGCCATCTCTCCAACCCTGGATCTCAGGGCTTTAATTTGAAATTTAATAATCCTGCTCAGTTTTTGGAAATTTTCATTTAAAGAGAGATAGGGTGTTGATACAAGACTGTTGGGGATATTTGCAGAAATCTTTGATATGTTCTCCCAGAAAACAGGGATGTACCAACTTAAAAACAACAACAACAACAAAGAATGAGTTAACTTTCTGAGTTGGACATTGCTGCTGCAAGCATTGAGCCCCCAGTTTTAGAAAAATAACTGTAAATTTTCATTAAGAGAAAAAAACATTTTAATAAGGTTATATTATGTTTATCTTTTGTGTGCATACCTTTAATGGGAGGATAAAATGTGGTTTGCAGTTAGACAAATAGAGCTGAGCAAGTGGAAATCCATTTGTTGCTCTGTAGTCACTGTTGTGTTCCTCCTTCTATCCTCCTCTGACAGCATCTTTTTTTTTTTTTAAGAGAACTTTTGTTCAAGCACTATGGTGGTTGGAATATAAATGGTCCCTGCAGGCTCATGTGTTTGGATACCTGGTCCCTAACTGGTAGAACTGTGTAAGATTAGGAGCTGAGATTATTGAAGATGTGTCACTTAGGGTCTAGCTCAGAGGTTTTAAAAGACCATTTCCAGTGTCTTTCATTTCTCTGTTTCCAACTCACAGATGAATCTCTGAGCTCTCAGCATTTGTTCTGGGATCACGGACTCTAACCCTCTGAAACCATAAGCCTCAAATTAAATGGTTGTTTTTTTTTTTTGTTTTTTTTGTTTTTTTTGTTTTTTTTTTTTTTTTTTTTGTTGCCTTGGTATGGTGCTTTAGCATACCAATAGATAAGTAACTAAAACAAGTGGTAACAAAGGAACTGTCACTACCAGGGCTGTCACAAGGGCTCAGTGAGTACAGGAGTCTAATGACCTGAGTTCAATCCCTGAGACCTACATCACGGGAGAAGACAACCAAGCCCCGCAAGCTGTCCTCTGACGCACATGCCCTCTCCCTCTCACCACACACACTTAGTGACACATAATCTCCCCAACACAAACACTCACACAAAATAAATTTGAAAGATATAATAACTATTTTTGGAAAAAAATCTTTACCAGGGTTACTCCTTATAAATTTTATAAATCCATGGGAAAAGCAGTAGTTTACCTATAATGAATTCATCTTATAAAAGTCTAATTTCATAGCTTATTTGCATCACAAACACAACATACTATTTTCTTGCCTGTTCCACACGGCAGAGACAAGCGTGTGCACCTTCTTCTTCTTACAGTGATTTTGATGAATCATTATCAGAATTAATAGAATGAATGTAACAGCTGTCAGAGTTGTGAATCATAGCGAATGACTTGTATGACCTGAGAAATTAAGAAAAAGTCTACAGCTGGTTCATACACAAACTTGACTGTGCCAAAGGAATCTGGTATACTGTGGCTATTTCTCTCTCAAAATTCTAACATTGTACCAAGGTACTGCCAGGGTAATTGGTTCCTGCGGTATACTCTCCAAGTGCTTCTATTTATACATGGCACAGAACTCATAAAGACAGCACTGCGAACGCACCTGTTTTCAGCTAAAATGGGTTACAAACCTCTACTTCCCTCAGGCAATACTGGCAATTTGCAGTAAATGGGACAGTCATAAATGACTGGAGGGTGCTCTTCCCAACGGGTTAGCATAGCCACTCTTTGGCAGCAAAGAATTAGCAGTTTAGAAGGATAAAGCAAAGCCAGACTCCAGGATGCAGCATCCTCCTGAGGTCGTCAAATGGTTTAGAGGCAAGAGGATTTTCTTTTCCTCATTCTTTGACCGGGGTTAGTTAACCAAGAAGACAGCAAGTGACAGAGTTTGCCAGTCTCTTCTGCACAGTGCAGCGTATTAGCATGTCCTTATCCCCTAACAATGGAAAATGAAAAATATAATTTTAGCCACAACTGTGTTTGGACATTAAAAGAATTCATTTTTATTTATTTATTTTGTGTGTGCTTGTGCATGTACCTGGATGTGCCTATGCCATAGTTCCAAAGTGTCCAACAAAGGTCGGAGGACAATTTGCAGAAGTAGATGCTCTCTTTCTACCTTGTGGGTCCTGGGTATTGAACTCGGGTTATTAGACCTGGTTACAAGCACCTTTCCTGTTCAACCCACTTCACTGGCCCCTCAATATACTCTTACAGTCCACGATAGGTGTTTCTATCTCAGGCTTCCAGATAGCCACCCAATGAACAAATACAGCAAAACATGTAAGATCGGTGTATCTTAGCATGGCGTGCCAATGCTGTAAGTATTGACATATGTGTAATCCTGATTCGAAATCAGAACTCAAGAATCCTTTAAAATATCTCACTTAAGATTTAGAGTCTTCCGTACTTCCTGTTACACCATCGATGCAGGCCTTCTGGAGTAAGTTCTAAGTACCAGTGTTGGGCATTTTGAGCAATATTTAAGAAATAGGTTCGCTTATTTTTTAAATGATTATAATAATAAAACAGGCATGTAAGTCTTCTCTACTTGCCTTTCTATATGTATATATATCTTAGCAAACCTGATAAACAACAAAAAAAGAAACTCTCTTTAAGGGTAACCAACAAAGAAATGTTACGTTCGAGTATTTGGGTAATTCGGTGAGAGGATTGGTCTAACTAAGTTTACTTAATTTCATAGTTCAAAAATAAATATTGTAATAGATTCGCACTAAGTAAATCCGAAAATAATACGAGAACACATAACCACTTGTAACCATGGTCATAACCGTTTTTACTTCTCCTCCTCGACTTTACCAGTTTCAATAGTTTCTCCGTGAAGCTACAGTAGAACATAGATGTATTTACATCAGCATTGCCTTGAGAACATCAAGCCATTGGCCTAAAAGGAGTAAAATAAGTTCATTTTACTGAAGATTCAAATTGGGGCCATTGGATTCTAAAGCCTGGATGTTTCACAATAGGAGAGTCGCCATTCTTAAAGGCTTCCATTTGTGCAGATGTATCAGTAGCACCTAGTGTCATAGTTACTAACATCTAGACACAGGATTGCATGCCTTCTTTTCTTACATTCTACTTCAGAAGGTCCATTCTCAGATAGGGAATGGGCAAGCTCACGGCACAGGACTCCGCACAAGCATTCCACAGTGAGCTGCTCAAGCTTACCTTTCCTTTGCTGATGATAAAGAAGGTGTCACCTCTTGCGCCCTGCCTGATGATGTATTCTCCGTTTTCATAGTGTGTCTGAAAAACAGGAACAGCCACATGAAACAAAGACATTAAGGAAGCAATGATGTACCGAACAGAACATGTTTTCGAACACCAGGCCCTAAGGATGCATTCAGGCTGACAGAATTTTACCATGTTCAGAATGGATCTTGGTTTAAGGCTAAATAACAGTCAGTCAATCAACACAGGAATGACACCTGATTATAATATTTTATAATACTCATTTAAAAACCTGTAGTGAGTTTCATTTTTCTCGGTAATTATACTCATATCTTTAAGTTCATTATTTCAATTGTTTGACAAAAATTATTTCTCCTGTCAACTAAGCGTGAAGTAAGACAGCACTGCTAATTAAGTTCGTATTCATATATTATTTTGTCATTTTCATTTGTTTTTAATAGTTTCACAGTAACAGTCTTTTTAAAAAGAAATTACTGTAACACTCAAAGATCTTTACTTAAATCCAGAGTAGCCTTTGGTGGGAGTTATATGGCTTTAAATACTTTTCTAAGGTGCCACTTCAGCCCTTAATATCTTTACTTTGCAATTTGCATTTGGCCTTGTCAAGCAGAATGTTTTGTGGTCTGAGTTCTGGTCCAGGATCTGTCGAGCATAAACTACTAGATGGGGAGGGAGCAAGGCTGGAAGAGAATTGCAGCCAGTGGGTTGACATTCTGGGTAGGACCTCACCACTAGGTCTGTTCCCAGCCTGAAGATTACTGGTGCAATAAACAAAACCAATTCTATAAGGAGACATGAGAGACAATTTATTGCTTGGTCAGCGGGCAAAATGAGCCCACACCATCTGGCCCTATGCTCCTCTGCAGCTTGAGAAGGGAGCCATATCTTGGGGAGGAAGATATTACCTTACACACTGCTTCATGGTAAACACACAGCAACCATTAAGCTGGTGGCTGTAATTTCTCCTTACGCGTCAACGCTATCTGTTGTAACACTTTATTTCTGTTCTGTCTTAAAGTTGCCTTCTGTTAACACCTGCCATTGAAGGACACCTTCTTATTTCTAAGCACCTAGAACATCACCGAAGCATGCCGGTGACACTAACTAATTTTGAATCTACATTATTTCTTTTCCTAGTCACAAGTTGTTGTTTTTTGTTTTTTTGTTTTGTTTTGTTTTTTTTTTTAAGTAACAATGTTCTTCCTTTTCCCTTCTCCCAACCTCAACCAGCAAATGGCACAAACAATCTGGTGTGTGCTTTTAAAGACTGTTTTCCTATTTTCACACACATAAATGTGTGCATGTAAGTATGTATCCCTATATGAGCATGCAGACAATTGTTTAGAGAGATGGCTTAGTGGTTAACAGTGCATATTGCTCCTGCAGAGGAACATAGTTTTATCTGTAGCACTCAGATCAGGCAGCTCACAGCCACGCCTATAACTACCTTCAGGGTCATGCAGCCCATGACCTCTGTAAACAGCTGCAATCACATAATCACATTTGCACACTCGTATGTAGAAACACAAAATTAAAAGATTTTAAAAGTTCCTAAATAAAATTAGGAATGACTGTATGTGTGTGTGTGTGTGTGTGTGTGTGTGTGTACTGATTGTCTCCATTTGAAAAGATCATCCATTCAACTTTCAGCTCTTGGTACTCTCTGTTGTTTCTCCAGCCAGGTGGCTTTGATGACATGATAAAAAATGTCGACCCATTAGATGGTTCAGTTTGGGAAGTCTGTTCAGCTCTCACACCTAACAAACATCCTCTAACCCAAACTTTATTAGTAATGGTAAAACAGTTTACCACCATTTATTGCACAGTTCGTATTTCTCAGTTTCTAGCCAATGATGTATCAAAACTCGCAAAATAACAACGTATATAATTCTATGTCACAAATAAGTACAAGGTTTGTACAAAACTTGTGTTAAAGGAACATCTTTCTTCTCAGAAGGCTTCTCTAAGATACAAGCTTCAACTCCCATTGGAGAGCTGAACAAGGCCTCTGGATGTTTATGTAAGACTAATCAAAGTGTATTTTGGGGAAAAATGCAAATGACAAGCTCAAACTGCAGAAATCTTCACCTACCTAAAATATTCTTCATGTTTCTCATTTTAAAACAGATATAATTGCCAATAGGGGGATACTTTTCATAGTTAAGTAATATGTATCTCACATTACTTTTAATAGATTTTTTTTCAGTTAAGCAAAACATATCTCTATTCATAGGACAATTGTTTCTTCTCAGTAAGCAAGCATTATTTGTAACATACCAAAAGATAAACCAAGCATATCAAAAGATAACACAGCACCACTGAAATCTCCACACATAAGATTCTTTGCTACAGGTTCTGTCCTGAATACTCCTTGATAACCTGAGACATTTGACTGAGTCCCTAGAATCTATTGGCCGGACACCAACAGCACCTTAGTCTCAACAAAGAATCTCCAGACACGTCTGTTCCTGAGTTGGAGGAACATTGGCCCTCAGTTGAAAATAGCCACTAAATGTCTCTTACATTTAGAATCTCTTCATTCAAGTGACTTGAGAGAGTGCCAGGAGCATCCAGACACAGCCCCATTGTTTACATCGCCTGAATCATCTGGGTGTCTTGGTATTATTTGATCTGTTAAATTGTACTTTGTAGATTTCTGTTAAAGTGTACTTCACGATTGACAAATCTATTACTTGAGTTCACATACACAGATTTTCATTGAAAATGGTTATAGTCCACATAAGCTCACAAGACACAGGAGTCCAGAGGAGCCTATGGGGTAGGGACCAAAAGGATGCTAGGCTGGGAAAGATAACACTGCAGAGCCACAACATGGCAACTATGGAATCCTGAGCTGTTCAGTTGCACTTGACGGGGAAATGAGTAGGCATGCTGACTCTTTGAGAGTCCAATTATGTGAAACAAATGCCAGGAAATTGAGTGTTTTATAAAGATCATTTTGTAGTTCATCTTTTTGCAAATTTCAAATTAAATCTCAGATATATATAGGACTAAGAAGGGGCAGAAAACATCCATTAGACAGTTTGTTTTTTTAAAGAGTTTCCATGTTTAATAAAACCCCAACCTCCCTATCATGGCCTCTACTGCTGTAATGGTCTGCTCAATGCTTCAGTTTCCAACCCCTCCTCAACTTTTCCCACTTTGGCCCCCCAACCTGCTGGTTCCCCTGTCAGTTCTGCAAACGTTTCATCATCCGTCCTATAAGCTCCCAGTGCTGTATCCCAGCTAATCTTTGTTCTAATGATCTTTCTGGACTGCCCATGTGATTTTAAAGCTGAACCTCAACAGAAACAGACACAGAAAAAGCCTGCACACGGAATCTCTATTCAATGACAGCTGGGGCAGGGAAGAAATAAAGAAAGAAATTAAAGACTTCCTACAATTAAGTGAAACTGAAGGCACAACATATCCAAACTTATGGGACACATTGAAAGC
Organism: Rhombomys opimus; assembly: GCA_010120015.1. Lineage (NCBI taxonomy): Eukaryota > Metazoa > Chordata > Mammalia > Rodentia > Muridae > Rhombomys > Rhombomys opimus. Next base: position 100,617 of record REGO01001058.1, read on the forward strand.
AGTGCTCAGAGGAAAGGAATTTAGAAGTCTTAACTGGCTGAATCAAGTAGATTTCCTTAATGCTCACCTTTGGTATTGCTTGTCTTGACCAGCCACTGCTTCCTTTCCTACCCATTCCTATCACTGCAACAGAACTGATAACAAAACCAAACAGATAACAAAGCAATTGAAATCACTGCTGCCTAAGAGATTCCAGTGATACACAAGCACTTTACTCTGGTCTGTGACATGGTCAGAATTTTGACTTCTACTCACTGCTCCATCCTAGCTTATTGCCTTCTCACCATCAGTCATTCTTTTTCAGATACAATGACTCTGTTCATATGCCTTGTCTGATACTCCAGTTATGACAACCTTCCCCCAAGATCTTTGTTCTTACGTTATTTCTCATTACTGGGGACTAAACACATTCCTAGACTCACTGTCTGAGACATTACATTCTACCTCGGGCATCAAGGACTCCTGGTATGGCTGCCTAAGGACAAACATTAAAGGACAGACCACCAGGCAGGTCTCGCTCATAGCCTCACCATCTACTCTCTGAGTGACCCCAAGGACAAATAGTTCATTTTTTGGCTCAACACGGTACTGGAGCTGATTATGATAAGCTCTCATACTGCTGAAAGGGCAAGTAAGAATGTCTCCAGGGGAATCTGAAGATTTCACCCTGAAAACCAACTTATGACTAGTACTACCTGTACTAGTGGCTGAAGAAGGGGCAGAACTGCCAGATGGGGTCTCTCTGGCTTGAGATTGATACAGAGGAATGGAGTGCAGGGCTGGGGGTGGGGGATCTTGAAATGAAAACACAGATGTATCTTATCTTATTAAAGGATTTAGTGGAGTTGTTACCATAACCAACAGTGATTTTTTGCAGCTTTGCTTTCCTGAAGAGTTTAAGGGGCCCACAAAATCTATAACTCCATCTCAGAACAGGCTTCACCTTCCTTACTCAACTCAGCTTCCTAAAATGATTGTGAAATCCATTCAGGGAGCTTCAAAGAGCATCTTTTATTAGTGAAACAGAAAAGATTGAGCAAATCACACCTAATCATAAACTATAGAAGTTTTTTTTTGTGTGTGTGTGTGTGTGAATACTTACATAGATGCTAAACCCTGACGGAAACAGCAAGTGCTTTTTGATTTTCTTTTTTAATTGTCTTTCTTTACAGGAAGAGATAGAAAAGTGAGGTAGCTTGACTTTTATATCATATCATCTTAAGAAAATTTTATTGGTAGTAAAAATGATTACAGTGGATTTTTCTCCCTTTTTTAAAAAAAGTGTTTCACTTTGAAAATGGGCATATGAGGAGTTGAAGGGCTCAGCCTTTGGACAGGACATATAATCAACATTTAAGTAAACATCACTGCCCGGGCTCACTTCTCCACCCCATCCACCCCCAAGTTCTCTTGTGAAATCTCTTCTAGCCTCTACCACATCTTTTCTTAATTCTGACGTAATGCAATCATATGTAGTAATATTTTTTTGTATACAATGTTCATACTGACTCTTAGTGCTTCTCAAATGGAAAGAAAAACTCCACAAACTTGTCTGTTTCCCAATGTCAAACATTTTGAGTTCTTCAGAGATGAGATCACATCATTTTCCATTAAGTCTCTTGAACACATTTAGAATTTATGATTCAAAGACAACAGTTGGCCCAGCAGCAACCTTTTGGACTCACTGAATCCTTACCCCAAATACCAGACAGAGGAGGAGAAAGTCTAAACTAAAATTCCACAGATGCTCAGATTTTCTTTGATGTTTAACTAAGCTCCTCTTTGGTGACTCCATCCTCCAAATGGATTTTCAATCTCTTGTTTTCCATTGCAGGGATTTTTGATGTGAACATTCAGTGATTCAGAGAGACATCAAGGCAGGCCCACAAAGTGCTGGAAATCTCTAAGAGGAATGGATCCTTTCAGCCCCACCCATTCATTTCACAACAGGATGAAATCATTTATAGAGTAGACAAGCACACATTCTCCTTCTGCATAATTAAACTATAACTCAAGTTTAACAACTTGATCTATAAAGGCAATTAGCATCAGCAGAACTCAGAGTCTGTCTTGACAGCATATGAAATGTGTCTTGGGGAAGCAAACAAAGTAGTGTCGGAGGGTCGCTATCTGAAGAATAAATACTGTTTCAAGTTTCTACCAACATAAATGTAAAAAGGAAAAAATATTAATCTTCTCAGAAACTCTATCCCCATCAAAATGGGGTATAATTCAGTCAATTTTTTAGTTATTTGGAAAATAAACACTTGCACTTCTATTTGACAAAGCACCATCTAGTTTAAAGGGTATCTTGAGTCACTGAGGACAATAAAGGAGGAAAAGTTGAGAGAACTTAGATTCCAGAGTGGGGAATGAGCCAAGACTTGTGGAGCACACCATTAATCCCATAATTCCAGGCCAGCCTCAACTATGTGGGGTGTGGGGGGTTTAGGGCCATAGTGAGTCTTTTTTTTATTAATTACATTTTATTCACTTTGTATCCCCCCTATGGTTCCCTCCCTCCTCCCGTCCCAATCCCTCCCTT
>REGO01001058.1:103586-138730 GCA_010120015.1 Rhombomys opimus
AGAAATAGTCCTTGTTCCCCTCACTTTGGGAAACCAATTGGTTACTGAGCTACCACAGGCTACATCTGAGCGGAGGTTCTAGGTTATATCCATACATGGTCCTTGGTTGAATGTCAGTTTCAGAACAGACCCTGTGCCCGGATATATTTGGTCTTTGTGGAGCTCCTATCCTTTCCCCATCAGACTAACTCCCCTTCTTTCTTATGATTCCCTGTACTCAGACTTTTTCATAGTGAGTCTTTATGTCAAGACTCACTATGTGCTGGGTATAGAACCTGTAATCTCAGAACTCTAGAAGCTGGGGCAGGAAGATGACAAGTTTGAGGATACTCTGAGCTATATGGTGAGATCCAGGCCAACCAGTGCTACACAGGAAGGCCTGGGCTAAACAAAACAAAAAGTTAAAAGAGACAAAGGCTTCTTCCAGGATGTGAAATTACTGTATTTACGGGAACGAGTGCCAACTTGTAATATTGAGTGTCTGTCACTTTGAGGGTACTTCAAACATTCTGGAGAATAGTCCCTGAGATCCATAGGATGCTTACTAGTTCAGAAATGAGCTTACACAGTGGTTGGGTCTCTGGGAAGGTTATTCTCTAGTTGAAATAGAGAAGTTCCATTATGCTAACAACTGTCTAGACCACTGAAGAAATACCCTTCTGCCACCCTTTTCTACCTTGTATCACCAGCCCCTAAAACGGGGCCTGCCAAACACATACATTAAGTTTCTGAATTCAGGAAAAATATAGTAACAGTGGTTGCACTGATAACATTACATATATGTAGAGTAACATTACTATATGTAAAAGAACAAAATTGAGGGAACAAACTGCATTCAACAACAGAAGTCCTGGCTAGGAACTACCCGGAAGGAAAAGAAGAAGCAGCAGAAGGGGAAAAGATGGGGGAGGAGAAGGAGGGAGGAAGAAGCAGCAAAAGACAAAGAAACAGCAAAGGTAATGAGGAGAAACATCAAGATTACAAGTGGTATGTCTGACGATAAAGCCTACAGAGATAAGGTTAATGAGAAAACACACATGAGCAATGTATGTGGGCAAGTCAGAGGGGAGGATTATAGACTTTCTGGTGAAGCAGAGACCACCAGTGGGTTGATCATCCTAAAATGAGGCCCTCTCTCAGAGCAGCCTCTCATGTGCTTGCAACAGTTACACACCCCAGGCAGACACCAGGCTGACATTCGAGATCATGAATTAGTTCAAGGAAACTATTATATTACACTAAATGGTAAATGACTGACCATAGGCTGGGTATATGCGCAGGACCGTTTCTCCTACCATGATAGAACCCAGATCCTAAGTATGTTAAAATTCAACAAGGCAATGCTACCGTGACAACCATCCTTACTGATGAGGCCCTGCCTTCCATACTGGCTTTTTCAACTTCCTGCACCCACAGGCTATGTCATGGTGTCTCTGAATCTATCCGCCGCTGCAGAGAAAAGCCAGGATCGCTGTCACCTGACATAACTATTCATCTAGTGCTGCAGGCACAGATTTTCAGAACATGGTTATTACGGGATCCTTGGTGGCTAAATTATGTGCATTGAAGTGGCATTTGCATTCCTGTGGGTTTATATTCCTATTTCTAGTAAAAGAGAAAAAAAAAGGATTTATTTTTTAAAAACAATCAACTGAATTGTCACTAATTCTCATGAACACAATGGAACTAAAAATAATGTCAATAAAAATTCACTTCATACCCCAATGACAACTCACATCATGAAAGACAGTAGCTATTATTAATGTCATGTTTACCACATACTAGACAATGTATTAAGAACATCTCCATCAGGAAAATGACTTTTCTGAGTTTAAATATTCATTTTCTTGTAGAACAAAAGAGAAGCTTAGACAGCTTAAATAAATTCCCAAGATCATGGAACATGTGGACTTGACAGAATTTGAATCCATGCTTGCTTAAGAAATCAATGTTTACACTTTGATTCTCACTGAGCTTATAGAAAACAAATCTTCCTTAACCTAAAGAGTCTCGGTCTCGCCTCTGTGTGTGTGTCTCTCTCTTTCTGTCTCTCTTTCTTCACACATACACACACACAGAACCATGTTAATAGAAGCATGTTAATAGAAATACAAGAAAGCTGTGTAAACATTTATTTTATCCCACTGTACTCTGCTCAAAACCCTTGGTAGCTCGACCTTGAGAACAACACATTCAGTCTCTTTGTTGGGACATTTTCGACCCTCTGGGATGAGGCGCGGTTTGAAGATGCCCCTGTGTATTTGAGTCATTCCAGGGCTGATGTGTGTTCCCTGATGTGCTTCTCACCTGCTGTTCCCTTCTCCCAGATGTTCGTTCATGCTGGATCTGCTTACAATACCTGCTCCTTTCCTGACACTCCCCATCCTCCAAATCCCAATTACCACAGCACACTTCTGTATCACAAACGAAGCGTTTAGCATTCCATCTTTCATTATTAGTTATTATTTGCATATTTTCTTTATACCTAAATGAGATTACAGTCCACATTGTTTTGTCTTCCAACTCCAGCAATAGGAGTCACAGTGCATTTTACGTAAAAGGATTCAACAGTATTTTTTTCCATTTTAATTTTTTTAATATTAGTTACAGTTTATTAACCTTATAGCCTTGCTGTATCCCGTTTCCTCATTCCCTCCCAATCCCACCCTCCCTCCCTCATCTCCTCCCTGCCCCTTTCCAAGTCCATTGATAGGGGAGGACCTCTTCCCCTTTCATCTGACCCTGGTTTATCAGGTATCTTTAGGACTGGCTGCAATGTCTACCTCTGTGGCCTGGAAGGGCTGCTCCTCCCTCGGGGAGGGAGGGGGGTAGGTCAAAGAGCCAGCCATTGAGTTCATGTCAGAAATAGTCCTTGTTCCCCTTAATAGGGTACCCACTTGGATACTGAGCTGCCATGGGCTACATCCGAGCAGAGGTTCTAGGTTATATTCATACATGGTCCTTGGTTGGAGAAACAGTCTCATAGAAGACTTCTGTGCCCAGATATATTTGGTCCTTGTGGAGCTCCTGTCCTCTCCAGATCATGTTAACTCCCCCTTTTTTCTCGTGATTCCCTGCACTCTGCCAAAGTTTTGGTTATGAGTCTTAGTATCAAGGAAATCATGAAATTTGAAGGCAAATGGTAGGACCTAGAAACGATCATCCTGAGTGAGGTATCCCAAAAGCAGAAAGACACACATGGTATATACTCACTTATATAGACATATAAGATAGGATAAACATACTAAAATCTGTACACCTAAAGACAAGAAAGAGGACTCGGGGTAAGAGGGTCAATCCTCACTTAGAAAGACAAAGGGGATGGACATTGGATGTAGGAGAAAACAAGTAACAGGACAGGAGCCTACCACAGAGGGCCTCTGAAAGACTCTACCTAGCAGTGTATCAAAGTAGATACCAAGACTCATAACCAAACCTTCGGCAGAGTGCAGGGAATCAACAGTATTTTAAAATTAGAATTAACTTAAATTTGCATTAAGGTACATGGTTTATGATACTTTTCAAAACTCAAATATTCTGATCAGGATTGTTGCTTTCTGAGATGAGGTTTTCACTCTGTAGCCCAGGTTGGCCTGGAACTTATAATGTAAATTAGGCTAACCTCAAATGCTTGGAAATCCTCCTACTTCAGATTCCAAAGGGCTGGGATTACAGAAGTCACCTTGGCTGGGTGGTAAATCATGAATATTCTTGACAAAGTCATGCATTCTGTATTCCTTCATATCATTAACAACAGCATTGTAAACAACTATATTAGAATGTATGAAAAATATATAAACATATTATATAGAGATATAACACACGTAAATTTATCTCATTCCCTCAAGTGGGATAATTAGTAAAAAAATGTATGGTCTTCATTTTTCAGATGAGAATTAGAACTAAAATTAGTTAGCTCTTTGCAACATTTGCATAATATTTACTGTGTGACAGCCCAGTGCTAAGCCCACAATGCTAAGCTTCAAATGCAATGTGGGGGTGTCTCACATCACTGTGAAAGAGGAAGGACTTATGTGTATCCTAAAACAGGAATTAATTTATTTTCAAGCCTATATATTTGGAGGAGATATTCACAAGCATAATCTTTTTTAAATTTAATTCTATTTATATATTTATTTATTATAAATTTATTCACTTTGTATCCCCGCTGCAGCCCCCTCCCTTATCTCCTCCCAGTGCCTGAATTCTTATATAAGAAGAGGGAGATAGAAAGACAAGGAGGAGGGAGGAATTCCACAAGGAGAAAAACAGAACCAAAAATACCTGGGCCCAGGGGGTCCTGCAGAGACCAATATTCCAAAGGACCATGTATGGAGAGGACCTAGACCCCCTGTTCAGAGGAAGCCCATTGGCTACTCAGTTTCCAAGTGGGTTCCCTAGGTAGGGGAACAGGAGCTGTCTCTGACATGAACTCAGTGGCTAGCTCTTTGACCACTTCACCCTGGGGCATGCAGCCTTGCTAGGCCACAGAGGACGATGCAGCCAGTCCTGAAAAGAACTGATAAGCTAGGGTCAGATAGAAGGAAGGAAGACAGAAGAAGGAAGACTAAGCATAATCTTTAAAATAAATATCTCCTGAGACTGATACTCCAACCGAGGACCATTCATGGAAATAACCTAGAACCCCTGCACAGATGTAGCTCATGGCAGCTCCGTTTCCAAGTAGGTTTCCTAGTGAGGGGAACAGGGCCTGTTTCTGACATGAACTCAGTGGCTGGCTCTTGGGTCACCTCTCCCTGAGTGGGGAGCAGCCTTGCCAGGCCACAGAGGAAGACAATGCAGCCACTCCTGATGAAACCTGATAGACCAGGGTGAGATGGAAGGGGAGGAGAACCTCCCCTACCAGTGGACTTGGGGAGGGGCATAGGTGGAGAAGAGGGAAGGAGGGTGGGGTTGGGAGGGGATGTGGGAGGGGCCTACAGTTGGGGATGCAAAGTAAATAAACTATAATTAATAAAAAAAATCGTTAAAAAATAAAAATAAATCTCAAGAATTTAATTTTTTATCTTACTTTGTTTTTTACTTAGGATTTTTGTTTGAGACTAAATAATGAGTCTTACAGTAATATCATATTATATGGGAATGACAAAATTTTTTTTCTGGCTACAAACATATGTAAAAATTAAATGAGGACTTCATGATCACAATACAGAACATAAAAGATACCTTGAACCACTCTAAAATGACGCATGTTTCCCTCATAAGGAATCACATAATTCCTTTTCCTATCTTGGCTAATTTCATTAAAATGCATTTATACTGTTGTGTTCATTTTATTTTTAAATAACATATATATTTAATCTTTTTTAATTGGCCAGGGTTAGTTATTAGCTGCATCCTTTGTTGTTGTTGTTCTGAGCCATAGTGTGGCCATGAAGCCTGGAGCGAATGAAGCACACAGACCAGAGAGTCTTGCCGGGTCTCTTCTTATCACTGAGCCTTCTTCATTTCCTTGGTTTCTTTCCGTGTTGCCAAACCACTAGCTCTGACTTACCCTGACCTTCAATATTACTTTACTAGCACTATCCCAATATGCCATTACCCTGAATCAGTTCACCTCCATAAGCAATCAACTGAACAGGCACACACATAAAGGCATGCTTTTATGAGTTATAGCACAGAGAGTGCATTAGTGAAATCAGTCAACTCAAAACTACCATTAAAATGTTTTGCTAGACATATTATACAGCGTAAAACCTCGATGGCAGGAGGGTTCAAAGAAGGATGCCCAGAAAAATTTAATGTTTAACATGAGCTTTGTTGTGTGGATAAGAGCTAGACAGATGCAAAGGGAGCTGTGGAGAGGAAAGAGAGGAAGAACAGATGCTTGGGAGCATGAACTAGCTCAGTGACCACAGAGAAGGTTGAAATTCTCAGGATTACCAGGGCCTCTGTTAGGCAGCGGGTGATCGGACTCAAAGCTTGAGCCCTGAAGATAGCCTTGTATGCTGTGTTCATGAGCAAAATGAGCTGCTGATGGGACTGGAAATGGGAGCGACTTGAAGTAAGGAACATTTCTACAGATGTGGGGATAGGCAAAGCAACTCCTCAAAACGTTGTTGAAGCAATGCTCACATTCGTCAAAAACAAAGCAGGCTCAGTAGGCGTTGACAAATGTAGAGAGCAGGTTCCGTCCTGTATTGTATTTCACAGGGCAGATACTGCCTTAGTCACTGTTCTATCGTGGTGGGCAGACCATGACACAGGCAACTCTTATAAGAAAAAGAACATTTAACTGGGAGCTTGTTTACAGTTTCAGAGGGTTAATTCATTATTGTCATGGCAGAGAGCACAGAGGCATGCATGGTGCTGTAGAAGTAACTGACAGCTACATCCTGATCCACAGGAGGGGAAACAGAGAGAAACAGAGGGGGTTAGCTAACACAGAGACAGAGACAGAGAAACTGGGCCTGGCATGGGCTTTTAAAACCCCAAAGCCCAAACCCAGAGACACATTTCCTCTGACAAGGCCACACCTCCTAATCCTTCTCAAATAGTGCCACTCCCTGGTGATTAAGCATTCAAATAGAAGAGTCTCTGGGAGCCATTCTCATTCAAACCACCTTAGCTATCTAAAAGGTACTTGTTACTGTGTTCCCCAGACAGTCACATGACTGCTTCTAACCACTGATGGGATGGAAAACTGCAAGAGCAAGGTAGCTTCTGCCTTCCTCATTTCATTAATGTCACCAGGGAGAGTTTAAGAGTCTCGCTGTCTTAAATTAGATATGCAAAGCTGGTCTCCGTGTGTTCCTCCCTCAAGCAATTTCAATCTCTTCTCCCATCAAAGAACCTCAAGGTCAAAGCCCATGATCAGGAAAGTGCTGGGCTTACAAACAGCTGTTCCCTATATAAAACAGGGATGGTGAGATGATGGTAATTCAATCCTCCTCCTCCTGACTTGGCACAAGCATGTTTCAAACACACAGCTCTTCTGTCTTCTGTTCTGACAAAGTGCCAGTGCTTCAGACGGGAGGTACTGATTTCTCTCAAGAATTCTTCTATGTTACCTGAGGTTGCTATGCAGGAGATTTCTGAAGCCAAACAAGAAGCCAAGGAAGACTAAATCAGTCCGTATGAGATTCATTAGCAGATACATAAATCCTGGGTGAAAAGAGACAGTATGGTGGCAGAAAAAGGAAAGACTTTTCTATTTTGGAACAGTGGTTTTCAGGTTCTGCTGGACGAGGAGGACAGGCTTCAAGGATACATACCCCCTCCCAGGACATTAGCAGCCCAGAAGTAAGCCAGACACAGCACCCGGGTCACAGAACACTTTTCCAACAGCTTCTAAAGTGATCTGCCCTTAATGGCATTTAGAATTCAGATGACTTGCAATTTCAAACCACTGCCATTGTAAACAGGAGAGTCTGTAGTTCAATATTATTATTTTTTCTTTAGCCTGATATTTCACTGTAGAGGTTCCAGAGACCTGCCACAGCAAGTCTGGATTTTCTTCCCCCTTGTTTAAGCAATATTTTAACACTTGTTAATTGCCAACAAGGTCTTACCAGTGACTGGGCAGATGTGCTGCACCAATATTCCAGAACTGTGGAAGCTGTGTCAGTTAGATAGAGTTGAAGGTAACACTCTGTGGAATTCAATATATCAAAACCAATTCTAGGCAGACACTTAAAATTTGCCGAAGCAAACACATCTTAGGGCAAAAATAAACAAAATGTTTCAGAAGAGTACAACTGGGATCTATTTAACACGGGCGCACATTTACAAATAGCCTAAGGTAAACTGCAGGTACAAATCCTGCAGCTCCGTGAGATAAAACTTTTCACTCTCTCCCAGAAGTTATTCCTAACGGGATGGATGCTCACTGAAAGGGAGCTGGCAATAAAATCATATTTTCTAAAAATGGTGTAACTCCAGAGTGGGGGAGACCAAGGGAAAAAGACAGGTAGTAAGGTAGCTTACCACCTAATTTCTCGTGTTGTACACAGACCCACCCAGTCCTGGAGGGGAAAAGACAGGCAGGTTTAAATGGCTCTGCTCTCAAAATGTATGTGGCAAAGTAATAGAATATGCGGAAATGAACTGCACGTGGAGGAGAGAAAAGACAAAAACATAGAGAAGTCACCAGCGAGAAAATTTAACTATGGTCTGTTTGGTCTGGGTGTGCTATTCACAAATTCCCATTGCTAACTTCCAAGTTGTTTTTCTTTGAGACTGGGAACTGGACCCAAGGAAGCCAGTTATATACGTACAATCAAGTGAAAACTCGAGCTCAGTTTGGTTTGCTATATTTTGTCCTTCTTAATTCCATTAGGCACACTTCCTTTTGTTTACAGGGTTTCAAGATGCAGGAACAATAAGCGTTCCAACTCCGTCCGTATTTTAGTGGGCTCTGTCCGTCATCTTGGTACACGCTGAACATTCGCTCCCATCCCTTTTCACTCAAGATTACTAACCCCATCTATGTGATACAAGCTAGACTCTAAGACTATCTAAATTGTATATAAAACAAAGAATATATTTTCTAAATAAATCCTAATGGGAGCATGCTAAGGGAGATTGGCTCTAAACTCTGACAGCCCAGATCTCTCCCTTTTTCGGATTGTTAAAATTGATTTAATGGCTGCTTTCCCTACTCATGACTCGTATATACCAGCTCTGCCCATCTCTTCTGTTTTCACACCCATTCCTGGAACTAAACCATTATGTTCAGACATGATAATCTAAGATTTTTCATTCCTTGGATCATATAGCTGAGTCAGCAATAGTTCCTTCCTTGACCAACCTTTAACCAGGTACCAAATATTGACAATTTATAGTCTTGAACACCTGTTTGACTTGCCTCCTCTTTAGTTTTATTCTTAACAACACAAGACATCCTTTCTTGTCCCTTTTGGCCTTCCAGTCTTCCCTACTTTATTCTGTCTCACATTGCCGGAGAAAATTCAGTAGAACCTTACGTAAGAGCAAATGAACATTCTCCAATAGTTTTCCATTGTGTACAAGGAAAATATAATTCCTGAAATGGTACACATGTTCCTTAAAAAAAATGGATAATTGGTTTATCAGATTTCGTGTCCTTTCCCAACCAAATACCTGAAGTCAGGAATATTAAATTTTTGTGGATTTCTGTCATGTCAGGACTGAGCTTTTGAACCTCTAAGTTTGTATGTATCACTCCATCTCTGCGTCTAGTCCTCAACTGTGCATGTTTTATAAAATCCTGTGCTAAGTGGGAGTTTTGTTAAACACTTTTGGGTCTGTGCTTTCTTGTTATTTTAGGCTTCTTTACTCCTTAGTCTGGTTTAATGGGTTTTCCTTTCTATATTCTAAGTTCCTATGAGAAAACCATGTCTTTGTCTTTGCTGTGCCTCATAGGTAGGAAAGGGACTGCCAGAGAGCAGCAGTAGATCAGGACAGAGAGTGGTTCTTAGACTCTTGGGCTCCCGTTGTTTCTCTAGATATGTCTTGATATCACTACAACTTTTCTCCTCTATAAAAGGGACCACAACCTGAGCACTCGGAATACTCAAAAGTGGTAGTGATACTTTAACCATATAAAACCATGACATGGGGACTAAATTTGGCTTATAATGTTTGCCTAATATCAGACTTAAATTAAACAATGCCAATTTTCATCACAAGTTAGGGTTTGAATCAAAAGTACAAAGGCAATAGTATAACTACTTGGAATATTTTATTAACCAATAATGAAATTTTACCGAATTCATACTGGAATCTAGTAAGTCATATGAATCTGTGTATAGTCAAGTGTTAACTATAAATAAAGCAGTTTTGATAAGAAATGGCATGAATGTCAACAATAAGAACCAGGTAAATAAAGGAGCTCAAAAGAGGGACTGTTTGCAGGGAGGAAAGGGACTGTGGAGCAGCAGCAGCAATGAAAGTAACAGGGGAAAGAATATGAAGAAAGGAAACTCACGTACAAAAATGTCATGATTTAACCATGTTTTACATTAAAAAAAAAACTTAGTCAAAAGAAAAAGGACATGAACTCTGGAACTAGAAAAAGAAATGTACTACCACATTTTTACTCTTCCTCTTAGCTCTTTTCCTGACATCATAAAAATAGAGTGGGGATGGGGACACGAAGTTAGGTGAGCAGGGAATGAGAAGGGTAGACATGGGAGGACTGGGGGGACGAGAATGTGATCAAAACACATACATGAAATTCTCAAAGAATTAATAACAGTAGATTTTTTTTAAATAATCAGAATGAATAATTAAGCCATAGCCAAGCAGCCTACATTTTTAGGATGTCTGGAACATGACCTTACCTCTGAATTCACAGAGAATTTCTCTGTTCAGTTATCATACTCGTCCCAAAAATCGTTAGCATAATTTGACACACGATTCAAATGCAGATTATGTGAAACAGCAAGCGCTGAGTGTCCCAAATCAGTGGTTCCACACACACCCCCTTTCAGAGACTATAAAAGAGATTCTGTGTGGATGTGCAGTGGAGCACACCTGTAATCAGACTGTGAGCCGAGTAGTAGCGTGTGCCACATGCCAGGTTCAACGCCAGCGCGAGCAACCTGGTGAGTTCTTCTCTCGAATGTAACACCAGCCCTAGAGACACAGCTCAGTGGGCAACGGGCTTGCTGCCCAGGTGCCAGCACCTGGCTTCGGCTGTCCGCCCCCGTGCAAAGAGCAGGCCCAGTGGTGTTGCATGTATGTAATCCCCGTGCCAGGGAAACAGAGAGAGGTGGATACTGAGAGCAGACTGATCTGACAGTTTAGCCAAATCAGTGAGCCCCAGGTTTCTGTGAGAGAGCCTGTCTCAAAAAGAAAAAAAAAAAAAGAAGAAAAAAAGAAAGAATGAGAGAAGGACTGAGGAAGATCCCTGATACACCCCTCTCTGTCTTTATCTCTCTGTCACACACACACACATACACACACACATATCACAAACACAAATATAATTCTACATATAAATAAATATATATATATCATACACACACCTGCATGCACATGCACACATATGCATACACATATACCACAGAGACAGACAGACAGACAGACAGACACACACACACACACACACACACACACACATATATATACATAGACACAAATATGCACACACACACAAAGAAAAGCTAAGTTTTTAAAAATATGGAAAGAGTTCAGGACTAGGACAGTCACCAAGCATGCACAGAGTCCTGGGGCTCAATCCCTCCTACCACAGAGAAGCCCTTCTTTTAGGTGATTTTACATATACCGACCCATACCCTACACCTGCGCATGTGCACAGATATGTAACTTTTTCAGTTGTGCAATTTCTATTAGTCAGTAACGCTTTGGTTTACTTTAAGATATTCTTGAACATCATTTCATGTCAGCATGGAATTCTATCTTCTTTGTTACACTTTTCAATGATTTGATCATGATTCTACTCCATCAAAACAACCTCCTAGCGAGCGACTGCTCATCGGTCACTAAAGTGATTAACCATGTATGATGCCAGACTTTGCTTCGAGCCAACAGCACACCACTCAAGACCAGCCTATAATTCCCACGACTGAGAGCACCCTCCTCCCTGTCTTAAACCCCAGCATCGCTAACCCTGGAGTACTTGCTTCCTCTTTGCATACCCTGAGTGTAGCCGGCTGTGAATCTTCATATGACCCTGACAACCAACATGTGGATAAGACACAGTGTAGGGTGTGCAGCGCTGCTAATGTTTGTTAGTCAGTCAAGCTCTGAGGTGTGCTCCTGAGAGCTTGGAAACCAGTGCTGAAGAGACACAGTTCTTGTTTCGAGGAGAAATTAAATTCAGCGGAGGCATAGAGAAATGTCCGACTTAGGATATATATTGAGGACTGCCAACATCTACCTTATTATACATTTATAATAATACCCTGATTGTGTAGGATGTTCAGATAATTGAGGATTCTTATTGTTTTCATTTTGTGTTTTACCTCGGAAAATCCATTTTCAATACCTAATCATAAATACTGACTTTGTCAAAGAGGCGACATTAAACTTACTGTGAGGGATGGGACTATTTCTCAGTGGGTAGAGCACTTTGCCATACATATGTGAAGACTGGAGTTCAAATCTCCAGCACCCTCTTAAATATGGGCTAGGCATGGTTGCCTGCCCATCTTTAACCCAGCATTTGAAAGCTAACACGGGGATCTGTGGAACAAGTTGGCTGGCTAGATTAACTCTATGAGTAAGCGCTGCTTTGATGTATAAGGTAGAGAGAAAGCAAGGGAGATACCCAATATCAACCCCCAACCTCCAGAGTCATGTGCTTACAACTGTACATTTGTGTGCCTGCACACAGGGAACTTGCCTAAATAAATCACAAACACATGCAAAAAATAAAAAAATAAAAATAAAGAAATAAAGAAATGTCAATAAATAATAATAGAAAAGACTTTTAGAGCTTTTACCATAAGCTAAGCAGTGTAATTTTTTACATAGGTCTCATTTAACCTCACAATAAGTTTGAAGGGTATATTTTATTATTAAACCAAGTTTCAAAAGGTAAAACCGCAAATAACTCGGAAACTGAAATAGAGAAGGTCAAACAACACACAGATAAAACTGGATATATTACAACGCATTTCAGCTTGTAAATAAAGGATATTAAACTGACACTAAAAAAAAAAAAAAAAACTTCTGATTTGCATCCCATCTTCACTTTTGCCTTTGTGGAAACTCAACTCCAGAGCCTGTGAAATGCCAATAGCAGGTCTATGCAACAGAGCTACCACATCAGGTTACTTGATTCCCCGGGTCGACAAGTGTCAGTGATAAGCAGGATGTCCAGCCACAAGATACTACGTCGAGCAATCTAAGGCAGGCGAATCACACTGCTGTTAGGAAAAGCAGCCCCTCTTACCTAAATCAAATGCTTCTGTGGGGTGTGGTATTATCTTGCTTATGAATTATTGAAGATATTTACAAGTCGTGCATACAGAGCACAAGATAGGCTAGTGAAGATGACCCTCACAGTCTTCTCAGGTCGCCAACGTTGTGGACAGTTTTCCCTGACTACCTCCGCTACTTTCCCTTTCTTGTAAACTATACACAACTAGCAAATTTAAATATTTCTCTGTCTTTTTGAGAGATAAACCTTCTGCTACCCTCCGGCCAGTGTTAGAACTCAGAAACAGTTCCTAAGAACTGGGACCCATCTCCACGAAAAGCAACATGAAAGAAGAGAATCTGCCCATCTCCTCATCTCTGTAAGACGGTAGGATTCTAATTTTCCTAAGTGTCAACACCAAACATAGAGGGCCTAATCTAGTTCACCAAATACCATCCCACGGTTACCCAGTACTTTTCCATTACTTGCTTGCTGCATGATTCAAAATACAACTACCTTTTTTATTCTAATGGAGTTGACTTCATTTTTTTTTCTACCCTCTTAAAATAGTGTTGAAAATGTCCTTATTTCCTGGTTTACTCTGTAGTACAACTTTTTACAATGCTAAACATGCCAGTTTTTTTTTTCAATGGTCCAGAATTTTGTTCTTGTCACTTATATGGAGCTAATTTGGTACATGGATCATGTAACTATCAGAAAAGGTGGCGTATTGTGTTCTCTTTATAAAAAATAATGCATTCTATGTTCATAATGTAGAACAAGAATGTGCTTCGTTGGTGGGGGAGAGACAGATTTGTTATCACTACAATAAAACTATTGTTAGCCAACTAAATTCACCATATAGTCTTGTTCATTGTGCTTGGTGGAACACACCTGTAACCCCAGTACTTGGAAAATAGAAGTAGGAGAACAGAGAACTTACGATCGACCTCAGCTACTTATAGAGAATAAATGACTAGCTTAGGCTACATACAACTTTGTCTCAAAAAAATAAGTTTAGAAGTTACGGCATGCATTGGCATGTATACTTAGAAGATGTGACTTTGTTCTTAAGATGTTTTCAAAATCACATCATAATGAGAGCAGATGCCTGACCAAACGTTGAGTTATTCAAGCCAACATAAATAGCAGAATTTGGCCATACATCGTATTTCATGGGCTATTGATGGGTCTCAAAGTTCAAGATTGAATAATTTTATCCTAGAAAACACTACACGTTCATGCTTTTTGTCACCTTCTCTTTGAGCTCTACTGAACTTAAAATGACAAATTGAATTTAATACAACAACAAAAAAGTGTTGATCTAAGTAAATCATTTCTCATCAGAAGTGTGTGGAATTTTTCTCAGGAAACAGCAAGAAGACCAGTTACAGCTCCTAGGGTTGCCGAAAGATACTTTTCTAAGTTTCTTGAAGCCCAAACTAAAAATATGCACATTATGCAATCGAGAAGTTGTGCTCTCTTATAATTACAGAAACACAATAGGCACAGCTTGATTGTTATAAAAATTCTTTAAAATGTCTATTTCCTTTCCCTAGCATCCCGAGAAACCTCTTCGGTATTGTACTATCATCTCCACATAGTTCTCCATTTCCCCGGATAGCTCCACTTCTCTGCAGCCTTGAGTTTCAGCCTCGGACTCAGTGGCCTAATCGAGCAGCATGACTAAGTGACTGCTAAGCATCTCTTAACTCGCACACCTAACTTTGTCATTTACCAACCTGCCTACTGCCATTCAAGCTACCCTCAGATCTTGTAGCAATTCCCAGCTTCTTTTTCCTTGTCACCTCATTAAATGCAAAAGACCTGTCTATGCTGCTTTTAAAGCCTGGTTCTGATCCATCCTCTTCTTAAAATGTACTTGGTCCAGGCTGCTCTACTTCTGTTCATTTCCTTCGTTTCCTGTTTTGCTGTACTCCTTTGTCAGTGATCCCAACTACCTCCCCAATAAAATGAGAACCCTGGAAGTGCATGCCCCTGCTCAAATCTTCCAATTATCTCCCCTGAGGCTGCTGCAAATAAAAACCAAGGGGCTCACCAGCCCACCTTCTGCATTTTTCTCACCAACCATTGGACCCTCCATTCTCTCTTCTCCAGTTTCAATAACCTTTCATTAGTTCCTCAGTCAAACCCAGCTTCCTGCTCCTTAGGACATTGTGCTTCAGTTTGGCTGAAATATCCCATATTCTTGCATCCCTCAAATTTTCCACCTGGCTACCAGTAGAAATGACTTTAAGTCTTTACTCAAATAGCACCTGGCATCAAGAACTGGCCACCACTACTGCTCTCCCCTCATCTCTTTCCTTCTCCTCTTCTTCCTTTTTTTCTGTTTCCTCCCGACTTGCTAGGGTTCTAGTTACTTTGTGCTTCAGTGCTTTAATTTTTTTTTCTTTTACTCTTTAGCACTCATGCAGCAGCCATGCCTCATAGTCTTCCCCTGCCCCCATCAGAATGGAAGTAGCATAAATGCAGAGAATTTCTAGCACCCTCATGGCCTGAGTAGGTAAAAATAAAAAATTAAAAATATTTGTTGAATAATTTTTTAATATAATTTTTATTTATTACAGTTTATTCACTTTGTATCTCAGCCGTATCCCCACCTTAGTCCCCTCCCAATCCTGCCCTCCCTCCCTCCCTCATCTCCTCCCATGCCCCTTCCCCAGTCCCCTGATAGTGAAGGAACTCCTCCCCTTCTATCTGACCCTAGCCTATCAAGTCTCAGCAGGACACTCTTTCTCTGTGGCCTGGTCAGGCTGATCCCCCCCCTCAGGGGGAGGTGATCAAAGAACCAACCACTGAGTTCATGTCAGAGACAGTCCCTGTTTCCATTACTAGGGAACCCTCTTGGACATTGAGCCGAATAATTTTAATAATTATTTAATAATTTGTTGAATAATTTTCACACTCCATGGGATTTAAGAAACATCACATTTTCTATAAATAAAGAGTTGCTCCAATAACCACATTGTCTAAATTTCTCTGCCAGCTGTCTAAATCAATGACTTCAGATTCATCCTGGAAGCATCTCTTGACCACACACTGCACCCCACCTGATGCTCCACGCTTTATTTTCTACTGGTTCTATCTCCCTCCTGCTACCAAGACAAGTAAAGTATCTTTGATGAGTACTCCACCTGGACACTCCCAGAGAGTGGGCATGAAGAAAATGGCAAAGGAGAAATAGCAAGAGCAGACTTAAGGAAATAGTGCCCTTTCATATGTTGCCCGAGAAGGATCAAGAATCTGCAGGTTCATGGGTCACCCTCTTCTGTGAAGGCTACAAGGGCTTCCCCATTTCAAATGTACTTCTGCTTTTTACCTTTTCCCCCTTTGATTTGGAACCCAAAATCACATTACCTGCCCTATCCTCCACCATGCTCTCTCCTCCAGGGAAATCAAGTTCCTGCCTCTATCTCTCTTTACAGGGTGTCTTAGGACTGTCCTGATGCCACCAGAAAGGAGGTCTACCAGCTGTCTGCTAGACACTGAAAACACAAACTTCTTCCTTGAATAGGAGCTGGAGTAGAAATCCAAAGTGACAGAAGGTCAAATAAGGAGCCCGTTGTACCCCCTTTTATAGACTCACTTCCAGAAAATGTAAAGGATGTTTGAGAGGGATGATGCCAGCACCACACTGAAGGAAATAACCATGGCCTAGAGGCTCCAAACAGGACCAGAAAGAAAACTGTTTTTGCCATTGGAAGGAGAAACTGTGAAATCATCAGCCTGTTTTTCTAGTCATCTTTCTGACCAAAGGCATGCATATTTTTTCACGAAATAAAATAAATATTTGGCGGGGATAACAAAAGCACACTTACAATCTGGCAACATACACACAGGCTCATTAACACCAGTTGATCTATCCAGCCAGAACCATGCACCATAAAATGAATTCTAAAAATAAGGCCTGGCTATCACTCTGATGGAAGGGAAATGCACAACAGGAAATTTTACTTCAGGCTGTTTGACATACCTACAAAGTCCCAGACCTCCCCACTAATGCTTAATGAACACAAACCAATCATGTCACATTTTGCCAGGAACAGATGACATTCTAAAATTAACTACTGGCTCTTACTTGCTATTCACAATGCCGCTGAAAGAAGTGCCCCACACTGAAACAACACATTTCCAGCTTGATGTTTATGGAGATGTGTGACATTTGGGCTATTAAATATCCCTAAGAGGGACTGAACAGACTGATGAGGGCTGGATGTCTCCAGGAGTGAGAAGCTGGCTTTGGCAACTGGGCCACTGGCTTTTTTTCTCTGGAGACTCATGATTGCTGTTTCTCTGTGAGAGTTCTGGAGTTTGCTTATAAAACCAGGCAAATGACAATGGCTGTAAGTCTTTCTGGGTAACTGAAGGCAGATATGAGCAATTAGCATGTACTTCTTCCTTTGCTTTCTTTGAATCCTTTTACTTATTTGTTGGTGTTGCTTTGTTTAGTCCAAACTGGCTTGAACTCATGATTCTCTTGCCCCAATCTCCTGAGTGCTGGTATTACATTGCACTGGAATTTACAGAGATAATTTTTATCCAATAGTAGAGACAGGAATCAGAAGGGTCTTGGATTTTCTAGTTTATTTGAACTCTCTCATTCTCCTCTTCATTATGTGAATGTGTGGACACACACACACACAGACAGAGAGATAGAGGCAGAGAGAGACAAAGACATACACGAGAGAGAGAGAGAGAGAGAGAGAGAGAGAGAGAGAGAGAGAGAGAAAGATGTCCTGAGTTAATTATAGGACAGGCATGTTAATTTTGGAAGGAAACAAAATACTGAAAGTATGATATAATCCTGGAATGAGATCTACTTAGTTTATTTGATCTCAACAAATTTGTAATCATAATTTGTACCATTCCTGTGTGCCCAGAAAATATATATTTTATTGGAACACAGCCATAGTCATTCCTTTATGTCTTGTCTATAGCTGCCCTGGAACTGAGATGATGATGTTGGGTAGTGACATTAGAATGCATGTCCTGCCAAGCTCAGGATGTTTGTCCTCCGGCCTCTGAAGGACAGGTTTGTTGCTCCCATTTTAGATGATCAGGTAACAAAGACTATCCATGCCAATGTGCCAGTTTGTTAATGTTTATACCATGGTTCATAGTGTGCCGGTTCACAGAGGTCTGGGTTTATCTCACTTTCTCTTCATTTCACACTAGGCTTCATTTTTGTTCAGAAAGATACTATTTCATCTTATGGTTATAATGAGAGTGGGAAATATTTCTACCAAAAGTCACACCCTCAGAGAACATTAATGTCTCATCACAGAAACAATGTCTGAAGCATCACATTTAGGGAGTACTGTAGGGAGAATGTCCAATAGGAGAAGAAATGGAGAGAGTGATACTTGGTATCAAAATGGTGCCTCGGGGCACTAATGTCACTAAACGGGGTGCTATAAAAGAATGTGGGTGTTAGTTACTGGTAACAAGCTGTCTGTGTACCTCACAAAGCTCATTCTGAGCACACTTCATTTTAGGAGCCTTGATATGGGTGGAATAGGAACGACTTTAGAGGACAATTGCTAAAGCATTTCTAAAATATGAGCAGTAACCTCTACTTGCCCATAAACAGCCTTGCCATGCTGAGCAAGTCAGAAATTCCACATTACAGAGACAGCATTGCGAAAAGGGAACAAGCATGGCAAAACATTTCTGGAGGTGGAAAAGCGCAAAACCTCCTAGAGAAGCTGTCTGCAGGGATTCTTCCATTAAATCATGAAGAAAAGACAATTTGTTGGGCCTTCAAACTGACTTAAAAGGAGGTGAGGGAGAATCGAAGGAAATCAGAATCTGTTATGGTTGTACTTCTCTGGAACCATAACACTGTTTGAATGGGGGGGGGGGCAGTAAATTAATTCATATATAAAAATTTCCCTGACTCCCACTACTCAATGGCTAATCTCTCATCAGCCGACCTTCATAGAAAGACCAGAAAGCATTTCTAGGGATCTTCTCAATACAGAATACGTTTTTTTATTAATTAATTCAGTTTCCTACAGTCATAGGCCCCTTCCCCCTCTCCTTCCAGTCCCACCTTCCCTCTCATATCCCCTCGCTTCTATTACTCAGAATAGGGGAACCCCACTACCCAGACACGCCAGCTCATCTATCCACATGAGGACTGAGTTCATCTTCCCCTTCTGTGGCCTGGTAAGAAAGTCCCATCAGGGGAAAATGATCAGAAAGCTGGCAACATAGTCCATGTCAGAGAGATCCCCCACTCCTCTAACTAGTTAAACCCACATGAAGCTTAAGACATCTATAGGTCTTATCTTCTTGGGATCTGTGCATTGCAGTATGTCTATCCTGTACTATATGACTAAAATCTGCTTATAAGTGAGTATATACCATGCGTGTCTTTCTGGTTCTATATTACCTCACTTAGCATGATCTGTTCTAGTTCCATCCATTTGCTTGCAATTTTCATGATTTCCTTGTTTTTATTGGCTGAGTAGTATTCCATTGTGCAAATGTACCACAGTTTCTTAATCTATTCTTCAGCTGTGGGATATCTAGGTTGTTTCCAGCTTCTAGCTATCATGAATAAAGCTGCTATGAAAATGATTGAGCAGATGTCCTTGTTGTATGTTGGAGCATCTTTTAGGTGAATGCCCAGCAGTGGTTTAGTTGGGCCTTGAGGTACGGCTGTTCCCGGTTTTCTGAGAAAGTGCCAGATTGATTTACACAGTGGCTATACAAGTTTGCACTTTTGTTAAATTCTGCCCAGCTTCTCTTGAACTTGCAGATCTTTTTTTTTTTTTTTTTTCTGGTACTGAAATAATAGATGGCTTCCAGACTAACAGACACCAAAGGAGCGTATGTTTTTATTATTATCTTCTGAAAATGCATCTCAATAAGTTCTGCTTGCTAGAACATGGCTAATAGAATCATTGTTGTTTCTGATGTTGCATAGTAACTCTTCCTTTCTTGTAATGTTTGTGGCAGGATTGTATTATTATTTGGAGACATAATTAAACACAAATGCACACACACACACACACACACACACACACATACATTCTTTGACAGCATGGAATTTATGATGCAACATGGTTTGTGAGGAGTTAGGTTGAAAAGAACATCTCAAATAATACAGATTAAGCCAATTTTTTAAACATTAGAGAAATAAAAGATAAAATAGAGTTGGTTGTGTGAATAATGAATCAAGCATATACTGTGCATGAGAATTCACTAAACACATATCTTCTTTTCATTTAGCCTTCATTTTTTTTATAATCTAAACAGAAGCATCATTATCTGTATTTCGAAGAAGAAAGCTGACAATCAGGTCGTCCATCGCTACGAGCACTAGGCGGAGGAACTGCTCTATTTCAGGGACTCCAACTACACAGCGTACTCCTGGAAACTGCAGTCGGGGGACATAGGCAGGCTGCAACATTAAAAGAGGTAGAACAAGGAAGACCGAGGGGCAGTGTTTTCAGTCTAGTAGTGTTCTGACTTCCCCGTGTCTTCAATGTTTTTTGGTTTTTTTTGTTTTTTTTTTTTTTCACAGCAGCTGAGCATTGTTCAATTAGAGAAAAATGTCAGCTTCCTGGTTGGTTTCCCTCAGACCCAATATTCTTGGCTATGCATCAGGCTCATATCTAGATCCTAAGAGTCTGCCAGCATCTCGTCTTTGAAGGATGCTCAGTTATGTTGGTCAGGTGGCCAAACATATGTAAGATTTATTACTGCTAAGTGAGGCAAGGAAAGAACATACAAGTTGGGACATGACTGCTTTCCATCTTTACCTGACCTGTTCTTACAATATTTCTCATTTAGGACTCTTCCTGTATGATTTTTTTTTAAATCCTATTTCCCTTTCACCCACATGATTATACAGTCTGTAAAAGAAGAATGGAGAGCGAGGGCAATGGGATTTACTCTAACAAGAACAACATCTCAAAATAAGTGAACCATAAAACTTTAGAAGGCTGGACCACAGGTCATGCTGGAAGCACCAAACGCATTAGAGGAAGCTGTTGCAATGGGGTTAAGTGCCTTTCTCGAGGGCACAGCAGCTAATTAGAGGCTCATCCAAGACCTCGTGTCTTAAAAGTGGTACTGCCCTTCACCCAAGACAGTGAAAGGTGTTCGTAAAATGAGGAGGATATGATTGCACTGGAAAGGGAAAGATGGAAAGTGCAAGTCAACATCAGAAATAGTGGAGACAACTGTCAATACATTGAAGTTGGGAGGTGTGAGACAAAGGTACAGAAGAGGTCTTGAGCAAAGAATCGCTTCTTTGCAAGAACCCTTCATGTTACATTGCATTTCATTACTGAGAAGCCTGTCGTGAGTCTTTCCATATTCTGTTTAATGTTGTATCTTTTTTAGATGAAAGAAGAGTAGGTACTACATGGAGTTAATCTTCTGGTACCATCACAGGTCAAGGGAGCACAGCTGGGCAAGGTCATGCACGCCTGTTCTTTGTCATTCTGGAGGCTGAACAGGAGGGTCTTCAGACAGAGGGGAGTTTCTGCTGTACTGTGAGATGCTGGATCTCCACCAGGGGGACTGAAGAATGCAAGAGGAAAATGCTACTAATGATCCATTCATTGTGTTTTTAATTGACCTTCATTGTGTTTTTAATAACTAAGTGGGGAAACAAGATGCTAACGTTTGCATCTTGTCTATTATGAAAGGTGTCTTTTGTGCTTCCCCTGGCTCCTTGTTCATTCTCATTGTGACGACGAAAGATGTCTTTCACCGAGTAGCAGATGCGTGCACAGCAATGACACATGCTAAGAAAGCCTGAGATCACACACCATTCAGTGAGCACTGATACACTCAGCAACAGACCGGCACAGCCTAAAGCCTTACACTGGCAAGTTATTTTATTGCTCTTGCTAAGTCACACCAAGTTCATGTCAGAGACTGTCTCTTCTCCCCTTACTAGGGAACCCACATGGAGACTGAATTGTCTATGGGCTACATCTGAGCAGAGGTCTAAATCCTCTCTATGCAAGGTCTTTGGTTGATGCATCAGTCTCTGCAGTTTCCCCTGAACCCAGCGTTTTTGGCTTTGTTGGTCTCCTTGTGGAGTTCCTGTCCCCTCTGGGTCCTTCTATCTCACCCCTTCTTCCATAAGACTCCCTGTGCCCTGTCCAAAGTTTGGCTGTGAATCTCTGCATTCATTGGCTTCAATCCCTGCTAGGTCAAGTCTTTTAGAGAACATCTGTGGTAGGCTCCCATCCCATTCTCTTCTACTGCTTCAAGTGTCTATCCTGTTTTTCCTTCTGAATGAGAATTAAGAAATCTTCCCTAGGATCCTACTTGTTGCTTAGCTTCTTTAGGTCTGTAGATTTTAGTATGTTTATCCTATATTTTATGGCTAATATTCATCTATGAGTAAACATATAGCATGCGTGTCTTTCTGCTTCTGGATTACCTCAGTCGGAATGATCTTTTCTAGTTCCATCCATTTTCCTGCAAACTTCATGATTTCCTTGTTTCTAATGGCTGAGTAGTATTCCATTGTGTAAACGTACCACAATTTCTGTATCCATTCCTTGATTGAGGGACATCTGCGTTGTTTCCAGATTCTAGCTATTACGAATAAAGAAGCTATGAACATAGTTGAGCAAATGTCCTTGTTGTATGGTATGGTTGAACATCTTTCTGATATATGCCCAGGAATGGTACATCTGGGTCTTCAGTTTCTCAGTTTTCTGAGAAAGCACCAGATTGATTTCCAAAGTGGTTGTACAAGTTTAAATTCCCACCAGCTTATTGAGTCTGATTGAATGCCATGATCAAATGTGTATCTTTACGCAATGTGAGGTATTGGTATATAAATTGTGAAGTGATTAGTACAATAAAGTTAATTAAGACATTTATCAAATCACTATAAACTTTGTGTGTCTATGTGTATGTTCATGTTGAACATTTGAAACCTCCCAGCAAATTTTAAGGATGAAGCATATTGTCAGAGCACAAGTAACCAGGTGTCTAATAGTTCTCAGAGTTTATCTTATAACTGAGGTGTCCACTGAAAAATAATTGATAAAGAAATTATGTTGCAGCTATGTATAAGGGTTCAGTGCTAAGTTGGATATGGTGGCACAAACCACTAATCTCAGCACTTGGGAGGCAAAGGCAGTCTGATCTACATAGCCAGTTCCAGGTCATCCAGAGTTGGGTAATAAGACCCTCTTGCAAAATTAACTAACCAACTAATTAAAACTAATAAATTCCACAGAAACATTTAGGCGCTGAAGAAGATGGCTCATAAGTCAAAAGCACTTTCTATTCTTGCAAATGACCTTCACAACTGCCTGTTCATACAGTTGCAGGGGATCTGAGGCCCTCTTCTGGCCTCCATTGGTACTAGACACTCATGTGGTGTACAAACATAAAATGCGGGCACTCACGTGTACGTGTAAAATTTATACAAAATAAATCTTATGTAAGGAGATTATATAGTACTTAGTAAATGTATTTCCCTGGAGAACACTCTACTAATAAAAGTACAGTAGATACATAAAGACAAATGCTGCATTTGTTTTCTATGTATAATCGAGAGGAAGTTGAACTTGTAAGAGTAAAGAGCGGTGATTATAGTTTTAGGAAAGGGGAGAACTGGTTACAGGGTGCCAATCCTTTAGTTAAAAAAAAAAAGATTTTGAATCACACAAATTACAGATTCTTACATTGATTCAAAGGTGTTTCATTACCTGAGTTTTTTATTCAATGGGGTTTTTTCTTTAATTTTCAACATTTTATTGGCAAATTTTTAGAATCTATGAACTATATACTTTTTACTTGGCAAGTAGTATACTAGGCAGAAGAACAGGCCTCTTTGGGTAGGGGTACTCCCTCTCTCAAGTGATGCTTAAAGTTATTATTCTCTGCCCTTCAGAGAATGTATAAAAACCATTCTTACCTCACAAGCTGACATCCGATCTATTCACTTAACTGTAACTCTACCATATTTTGTGCTTTGCCACTTTTGTAGGGTCATTTTCATCTTTGTATTCAAGGGATTTCAGGTACATTTTAACGAGGTTGATAGACATTCAGATATTTCCTTAAACAATCAGCACTTAGTAACGAAAAAACGTGAGAGTATGGATATATATGCATACTTACTGAGAGAGAAGGACAGGCAGAGAGGAAGACAGACAGACACTGTGGTGTTGCCAAATAAAACAAGAGGGCAGAAGAAAAGTAGGTAGGAGTTTTCAAGTCTTCACAAGTCCTGCCCTTACAAGACCCCAGAAGATGCATGCAGGGGGAGAACTTTAAAATATAAGCATGCATTTTAATTTTTGAATAGGATTGAGGCACGATCACAGAATGTCAAACTTCTACATTTCTATTCTACTTTGGTAGCTGATGAAAACCTGCTACATTATACCTGGAGATATGCAACAAAGTATTTAAAAACTTAACTAAAAGACTCAGTAATTGAAAACACTTTAGTACAAATTAATGAGTTATACATTCTGCTCTCTTTTAGCAGCACACATATGGCTTTCTGATTCACTTTTGATGCCGATGATGCCTAGACACATTCCACAAGAGTAATAGTGCGTTGCCTTCTGTAAACGGCACTGTCCTCTCCCAGGTTCCACAGGCCCATCATAAAACAGTGCAGCTGCAGACATCACCCGGGCATCATTCCTTACACGATCCTCTAACTGTGAGCCACACTTTGTCTGGGACTTAACAAAACAAAGGGGAGTGGGGGGAGAAATGGCGCTGCAGTGAATTAATTTTATGAAGTAATAATAGAAGCCCAAAGGATGAAAGCGCATTAAGTAATAAGAAAGCTGTTCCATCCCCAGCCCATTGATGGACCACAATAAAATCCTTTCAGAATAATTCCCTGCTGCCAAGTATTTGATACCACATTTTACCCAGCCGCACTATTCTTAATCGTCATTACACAAGAAACCTTGCTGGTATGGTTTACTTTCATTTGCCACGTATTCTATACCAAGTTGGAACAGAACAAAAATTTCATCTCCTGCTCTTAAAAATGCCAGTAGGCACTCATACAGTATTGGAGACTGAAAACTAACCTATACCTGAATTCTTCTGAATCTTAGTCTTTAGTCAAAGATCCTCCACCAAAAGAGGTGGAATCAGAGTACATTCGCAGGGCATGAAAAGACGGCTCAGTGTGTAAAGGCAATTGTCACCAAGCTTGATCGCCTGAATTTGATCCCTGGAACCCACGAAGAAGGAGAAAACTGACTCCTCCATGTTATTCTGTGTTCACACAGCCCATCACATGGGGCAGTCGCCAACTGGACACACACATACACAATCAAACACAATTTCAAAATTCAAAGTGTGTCTGTATTATATCCAGAGAGAATTCTGAAAAAGAAACTACCGGGGCCACTGTCTTAGAAGCATCCAAAGGCAACAAAAGCAAAAGCAGTTTCAGTTCTGTGTCTGGAGTTAGAAACAGATTGCCTATTCACCCACTCCCCAGTAGATGAAGATATGGAAATTGGTGTGTTTGAAAAGTGATAACAATAAAAGTCTCTTTAACACGTAGCCAGATACAGGGTTGTTCTTGTCTGATTGCAATCCTAACGCTAAAGCGCACCCTTGGCACGGGCAGGGCGCCTCTTTTGCGCGCTCAGTTTTACAAGATTCAACCCCTAACAGCCTATCATGTGGTTCATTTCTCTTACACTGAATCATTTAACAGATGGCATCCTTTGCGGGCATATTCTGATGACAGACGACAAACGCCTTTAACCTGTGTTTGGATGTAAAGGCTGCAAGGCCGCAGTCCTGGTTTAGATCTAGCTTGGGGGAGAGTGGAAATGCAGTAACATAGCAGTTAAAACTTTACATCTGCTGCCTTTGCTCATAGCTACATTTACTAAGGCTGACCATAGAGAGAAAAGCTTGCCTATCCCTGGAAATCATGGCTGGGAGTGTACAGAACTCTCCAAAGGAGAGAGTGTGAGAGAGTGTGAAGATCTAACAGACCAAACATTAGAAAAGCTCTTACACCTCAGGTGATCCTGGGTTTTCAACCTCCAAACAGGAGACGAAAACAGTAAAATCCAGTCTCAGAAATGCCACCATGGGATGAGTGACATGAAGGGAAACTGGGGAGATTTGATGAAAGGGAAAGTCAGGATTGTAAAACACGCTAAAGGCTCTCTCTCTGAAGAGCAGCGTGACAGTATCATCAAAAAGGGAGAAAGAACTGATTTTTACGAAAAATATGCAAAAGTTACAGAAAATGCCATTAACATCCACGCATGCTTGACTAGGCTGGATGCAATCTGACCGTGCTTTGTGTTTACCTAGGACAGTTTAAAAATGCATATGATATGCAGCTTTTGTTGACAGCGTATGTGGAATAGGCATTGAAGAACCGGGCCACTGAGAGCAACTAAAGATGGTGAGTAAAAAAGGGTTGTTTTTCTGTCGTGAAGGGGGTTCTTCTCAGTCGTATGTAGATGAGGTGTCTTTTGTGTTTGTGTGGCTAGTTCTCTAGGCTTGGCATGTCCTAGGCCATGACTTCACTGAATGAGTTCTGCATGCCTTTAGGTTTTACTCAGCACCCGGTTCTATCACATGGTCTTATTGTAGTCTTTCGATTGTATCCCTGAATTCTTGGATGTCTGTTTATGCTCATAGTTTGTTTGTTCCATTGTTGATATTTTAGCGTGGTATCTCATCAGTTTTGTCCTCCATCCTCGATACTCATTCTTCTGCTACGTTGAGTCTATTGACAATGCTTTTCCATTTTGTTTATTTGATTCCCTGGCTTCTCTGTTTCTGAAATTTCTATGTGCTTTTTTGTTTGTCTCATAATCAGATTTTCCTTTCTGAAGGTTTTTCTCACGTTGCTGACTTCTTCATCCATTCTGTTAACTTTAGGCTACATGTTGCTGACTTTCTCTCTCCAGGTCCTGGCCTGATTCCATTTGCTTGTTCTCCTCCTCTTTCAGGTCACTGGTCATTTTTTCCAGAAAGTTCTTGAAGCCTTCACCTGGCGTTTTCCTTGAGTCCAGCAGTTGTGGAACTGTGATCTTTTGGAGGTGTAGTATTGCCCTGGTTTTTCGTATCCCTCACGATACTGATGATGCAATATGTGCTTCTCTTCTGGTTTGGTAACAAGCGTGGAACTCTGGAAGGCTTAATCCCCAGTACTTCAGGAGAAAACAAAGGACTGTAATTCTGGACTCTTAAGATCTCAAGGCCTCCTGTGCTTAGTGAAGGTCACAGAATAATGGCATCTGAGCCACCAGGGACAATTATCAGTAGAAGAGTGGACAGGGGTGATATCAGAAAAACAGAGCGTATTGAGCCTTTCCTCTTCCCATGAGCACTCCTGCTCGGACAATGCTCCAAATAGTAGACAAAATATTTTTAAAACATTTCTAAATATAGGATAATCTGGCAAGAAAGTGGAAATGGTCCAAAGTTAAAAAATGAGTAGTAACAGAAAAGTATAGAACCAAGTATTAAGGGTATTCAAACCAGGAAGCATACATTGAATTCAAGTGTCCATAAGTTTCCATTTGGTCGGCTGATCAGGGCTCCCAGATAAAACTGGGACCCAAGGATGCTGTAATTTCAATGTTCCATATAATATGACTACATTACTGTTAAAATTAGTATCTTATCAAGCATCTACAACAATATAAATTTTCAAATTTATTACTATGTTTTTCTACCTTTATGTGGGTTCCAGGGATTGAAGTCAAATCTCTGGACTTAAGTGGAATTGCCTTTTTCAACTGAGTCATCCTTCTTGCCTCTGAAGATTTTGTTGAGAATATTTTCAGTAGTTTCAAAGTTAGTAAAAAATGACTCACCTTCAACACTAAGTAGTTATTATCTTAAAAAAAAAAAAAGCATCAACTCTGATGCCTGATGCCAAGAAAATTGAATTTGAATCAAGGCCCGGCCTCTTACTATTATATGGTCATAAAGAGATTACTTAACCTTTCTGCTTCTAATTTCTATGATCACTGAGTGGAGAACATAACAACTAATTTTCACGGGCTCTAAGAAAATTCAATGAGCTGATTGTGCAGTGCACCTAATAATAAACATTAAATATTTTAGAAATCATGACGATGAGACTGACTATGTCAAAACAGGAGTTTCCTTTTCCCTTTAGCTTTTGGTCAGTGTGTTATCTTTCTTTGTCAAGGTAGTGGAAATCTTTTTCAAGCTAAAAGAACAGATGTCAGTGTTACCCATGTGAAATTAAAACATCTTCCTGTTGTAACACGCTTAACCTGCTTAAATTCTGTTGAGACCTACTTCAGTGCTTAGCATAACTCTGGCTCCTCTGTTAACACCTGTGTCGCCTCTAACATATCAGAAGCCATTTTGCCTCCAAGTCTCCATTTTGATTATAAGGTGAAATTAAGTTCAAGTTCTCTGGCCCTATGTGCCTGAGACCAGGATACGATTTAATAGTTCAATACTTGCTGCTTAGCATAAAGCAATAGGTGATAAATGCGTGTTCTGTTTAAGTTAAAGATAAATGTATGTTCTGTGAGAGTTAAGACCACAACATCCTGCTATGTTCCTTACTCCCAGAAAGCTAGAAAACCCCCAGAGCTCCCTACCCTAAATCCCAGCCAATCAGCTTAGAATACTTTGTACAACTACCTAGATAAAATATATTTAGCTAGTCGTGATGTAATGCTGCCCCTTCCTTGCTTCTTACCTGGTTATGTTTTTTTTTGTTTTGTTTTGTTTTGTTTTTTTTTTTGGTATTAAAAACCTGACTTAGAAACAGACCAGCATTTTAATTTGGCTCCTGAGGCCAGATTAAGGCTCTGACCTGTCAGTGTTTGTTCAACGTTCAATAAGCTTCCATCAGTCTGAGTCTGGTGTTCAGTGTGTGGCTGGCTATTCCTGAACCCCATAACAATTCTCTTCCCTCTCTAGCAAAAGAACTCTTCAGGCAGTTGTATAGTCTCTTCCGGAGGGTGTGATAGAGCATACAGACTTAGGTAGAGAAAGAACTATAACACGGAAAGCCTACGGCCTTCAGAGCTAAGGCTCCTTGGGGGCATGGCAATCTCTTACAGTCACACAAGTTTATGCTTTCAAACTAGAGCACACAGCAGGGGTAGGGAATTGAGTAGCCCCAAAGCCAAAGTGCAGCCAAAGAAAAGCGCTATTCCATGTGACAAATGCCCAAAGGGGTTCTCAGATAGGCAGAGAACTGACGAGAGTGTTACTGACTTTGGAGGTCTTCGGGGGTACATACGGCCTTTTAGAGACGATAAGGACACATCTTGTTTGGCTTACAAGAGCACATCTGCCTGCAACATGGGGCTGCAAGGAAACATCAATCAATGCAGCTCTCTCAGAGG
Source organism: Rhombomys opimus (assembly GCA_010120015.1). NCBI lineage: Eukaryota > Metazoa > Chordata > Mammalia > Rodentia > Muridae > Rhombomys > Rhombomys opimus. Next base: position 132,774 of record REGO01001058.1, read on the forward strand.
TGTTGTCAGCAGGAAAGAGGGGAATACTCAAAGATCCATTCACTAACACAGCAAGGTAAGTGAACTAGGCACTGTAAACAAGCCTTGTGAATTAAACTCTGAGCAAGACAATAGGAACTCAGTACCTCACCTCCTAATCTAGGAAGAAAGCAAAGGCGGCAAGCAACGGTTGGGCATCAACAAGGAAGCCAAGGACTGTGTGCCTGTCCAAGGGATGAGAAATGCTGAAGGTAAGCCAGAGCCTCCTGGATTTAAAACCTGTCTTTTGAGTCTTATTCAACATTTTGTCATTTCTTCAAAAAAAGGGGTGTTTAGCATGTGCCACCAAACATCAGGGAGAGGACTTCTGAAACAGCAAGTTAACTATGCAAGAAAATCTCTGTGACACCTATGCTTCCCACTGCCAGAGTGGTCGATGTAGCAAATGGTGTTCTCAAGAAAAAGAGGAGCAGCCATTGGTTGGGCATTCCCTCAATCCCTGCTCTAACTTTATCCCTGCACATCTTGTTGGCAGGGTAAAATTTGGGTCGAAGTTTTTTGTGTCTCCTTCCATTAGGAGACTAGCCTAGTTAGAGGGTGTCCTCTTCTGTTTCCATGTCCTCTGCTACTAGGAATCTTTGCTTGAGTCCCTCTCATATCCTCCCTGGAGCCTACCCTGACTTAAGTCCCCAGCTTGTCACAGAGATACCCTCACCCTCAGTTTCTCTTTTTTTTTTTTTTTCTACAAGCTAGGGATAAAGATGGAGCAGAGACTGAGGGAACGTCCAACCAATGCCTGGCCCAACCAAGACTCACCTTTGTGAAAGAGTGCCAACCCCTAACACTATGAATGAGGCTAAGCCTGCAGAAAGGAGCCTATCGCCCTGAGAGGCCCTACTCAGCAGCACCTTAAAAGCAGACGCCGAGACTCACAGCCAAACACTGGAAAACACACAGAAAGTCTTGTGGAAATGTGCGAGAAAAAAGAAAAGGATGGGACCTCCATAAAAAGACCAACAGACCCAACTAACCAGGACGTAGAGGGGCTTGCAGAGGCTGAAGCATCAGTCAAGGACCATGCATGGACTAAACGTAGGCCCCACATAAAATGTAGCTCATGGGAAGTTAAGGCTTCATGTGGGTCCTCAAGTAAGGAAAGTGGGAACTGCATCTGACATGGACTTTCCTGCTATCTTTTTGATCACTCTCCCCTGGCAGGACTGCCTTGCCAGGCCACAAGGGAAGAGGACATGCTCAGTCCCTATGTGACTTGAAGAGCTGGGGAGGACAGGAAGGGGAACTCCCCTTTTCTGAGGAATAGAGAGAACGGGAGGGAAGGGGAGGAAGGCAGGAGAAACAGAGAGGTGAGGTAGGGTGGGGCTACAACCGGGATGTAAAGTGAATAAAAATAAATAAATTTAATTTAAAAAAGAAAATTCAAAAATGTGTTTCTTAGAGCTATTCTATATCAAACCTTAAAGGTTAGCTCAATTTATAATAAAAGTATATGATGACTAATCAAAAAAAAAAAAGAGGGAAATAGAAGTGCAAAGTGGGACTTTGAATCAGCCTCACAATAGCCGTGGAAATAACCACCAGGATTTATTACATGGCTGAGTATGAATTCCTGTGAGAGTATGAATCCAAGGGCACAAGGTTCCTGAGTAGACAGACCTGCTATTGGCTGAGCTGCTTTACCACCTTGCTACCTCTACTGCCTTTCTCAATCTACCCTACAACCTGCAAACCCTTTGCACTCTCTGCTACACATGCAAACTGGAGTTTAAATTATTCAAAGTCAGCTTTGGTGGGTTCCTGTGTAACACACACTTGACACTATTATGACTCCCTGTATTTAATAAGCATCACATAAAGGAAGAACAGCAGCTCAGCAAGTGGAAGGTTTTGTTAATTATCCCACTAGGTTGACTACTAAGATTCTTGTTCAAACTTCTTGTTCTTTTTGTCACTTTGTGGAGTGGAACAAGGGGACCATTCCTCTTTCCTAATGAGAAGATTTATCAAGGCACAGTGGAGATTTATGACCTCTTGCATTATGGAACAAGACCTACTTAAGATGAAATAACAACCTTGAAATAATAAGAGAGAAAAGAAACCTTCAGACCGTGTTAGAAATTCAGGCTGTGCAAGAGCTATGTGCATGGTAAGGTTTTACAAACTGACCACTAATTTTATGTTCCTAAAAATCAGGAAAGGACAATTTGTGAAGCAGGCAGCACACTTCATCCAGATGATAACTTGAAAGGATGCCTTCGATGTGATAGCCGCTTCATTGGGACACAGAAAAACAAAAGGCCCAGATTTTTTAAAAATAGCCAGTCTGGCAAGATTTTTTTTAAATGGACTCATCAGTGTAGAAACACACATTTTTTTTTTAACGGTTTCAAAGTGTCACAGGATATGAAATAATTATTTGGGTTTTGCCCAAAGTAAGAAAAAATTCTAACTTCAGTTGAGATATTTAAGAATAAATAACAGGGGGCTGGAGAGATGGCTCAGTGGTTAAGAACACTGTCTGCTCTTCCAAAGGACCTGGGTTCAATTCCCAGCACCCACATGGCAGCTCACAACTGTCTATAACTCCAATTCCAAGGGATTCTGACACCTTCACAGTAATGCACATAAAATAAAAATTAATAAAAAAAGAATAAATAACATGTCTGTATTCACACACACATATACACAGATACACAGAGATAAACTTCTGGATAGTTTTAGACGTGAATATCTGATTAATCCGGAAGATAAGACTTCACAGTTACAGGCTGATGGAGCTTTGAGAATAGGTAAGGCTATTGAGGAGTGGTAGGAAAGAAAGCCATGGGTAGGAAATGCAGTACCAGGTAAATGGGTGATCTAGAAGTCCCCATCTGCACAAAGCCCAGACAAGGCAAGAAGAGCAGGGGATAAAGCAGCATGGTTCTCACAGAAGCTCCACCCTGAAAATTAACCTCTCTCCTATATACTCACAATGTATGCTAGGTATTTCCAAAGAAGAATAAAACTTAGAGATCTCCCTGGGAAGAGGAAATAGAGTAGATTTTGAGAGTAAACTGGAGCAGGAGCAGGAGGAATCAGGTTGGGGCTTGCGGGTGGGGGAGCATGCTTGGGGAGACTGCGGGAATTAGGGAGCACTTGAGAAGTGGTATAGAAACTTAGTTCAGAGGAAACTTCCTGGAATAGACAAGGGTAATTCTAGTGAGGTCTCCTAGTAACGATGGATATGAAGTCTAAATTGGACACCTCTTGTAGCCTGGCAAGGCTTCCTATGGTAGCCCTGGGATACATCCAGTTGAGTTGTTGAGCAATGGAACCGTGTGGTGATCCCCAAATAATCCAGGCTGATGCTAGGACAGAGGATTGCTGTCTGAAAACTGACAGTGAGGCTCCGTTGCCAAAGAGGAGTTTTACACAGCTCTTTGAATGCAGACAGGTCAAGCTGGTGCTTGCATGGAGCCTTCACCCCTACGGTCTAGTCTCTTTGGTGCAGGAAGGTATTCTGCAGGTTACTGAAAGAGAAATCTGGACACCAACCCAGCCACAAAACCTTTGACCAACAATCTGTCCCACCTGTAAGATGTGCTGGGAAAATGGGATGCAGTATTTATAGGTAGTGGTCAACTAAAGTCTGATTTAACTTGAGGCCCAGGCCCGACACTGCCTGGATGGCCAGATACCAGAGACTTGATGTCTTAGAGACACAGGGTAAAACCAAACATGACTGGCCAAAAAAAGAAGAAAAAAAAATCAATGAAATGATTCCTTATGATATTCTGCTTTACCCATAGAACTGTGTGGAGTCAGAGGGGATGGAGGACACCACAGGAACATGACCCACTGAATCAACAAAGCCAGGATGCACGTGGGCTCACACAAACTCAAGTGGCAAGCATGGGACCTATGTGAGTCCGCACCAGGTGTTTTGCATATATGTTTTTCCTCTTTGGTTGATGTTTTTGTGGGAATCCTATCAGTGGGAAAAGGTACAGATGTGTCTCTGACTCTTATGCCTGCTACTGAGACTCTTTTTCCCTCCTGTTGAATTGCCTTGTCCAGCTTCAATATGAGAGCTTTTGCCTTATCTTATTCTCTTTTGTTTTGTTTTGTTGGTTGTTGTTTCTCTGAGACATGCTTTTTTTTCTGAAGAGGGACAGAGAAGGAGTGGATACAGGAGAGAAGGGTGATGCATGTGTGTGTGTGTGTGTGTGTGTGTGTGTGTGTGTGTGTGTGTAGAACTTTAATCCAGCAACGTGACTACTCTGGCAAGGGATCACACCTAAAGACTTAGATCTGTGTGATCCAGCCTGAATACAGATAAACCTTTAGTATACACCTTTAATCCCTCTGGCTGGAATATAGACAAGATACACCTTTCATCTCTCTGGCTAGAATTTAGTATATTCCTTTAATCCCAAACAATGACCTCTAATTGAGGGGCAGACAAAGTGAAAAATCAGAGAAAGATTTGACCAAATGAGTTAGAGACAGGGTATGCCCAACTCACAAAAGAGGGGGCTACTTAAGCACAGGCAGAGAAAGAGATAGACAGACAGTCCAACACAGTGGAGGAGAGTACAGTACAAGAATACAGTAGAGTTCATGGAGACAGGAAAGTAGAGTACAGTTAGGTGCCGTTCAGTTAACTGCATGCAGTTCAGTTCATGAACTTCAGAGGCGGCTTTTACCAGCAGAGCAATTTAGTGAGAAGTAAAGAAAAGCCAGTTTGAATCAGTCAGCTTGGAGAGGAGTTTTGAGCCAGAGCAGCTGAGCTGAACCAGCCAGAGTTCAGAAAGAACTATAAAGGGTGAGCTTATTCAGCAGTAAGTCTTGGAGGCTAAAAATATTCTAGGCCTAAGTTAGCAGATGGAGGCTGAAAGCGGATGCCTTCAAAGTATGGACTTACAGAAGATTAGATTGTATGGAGGCTAGAAGCTTCCAGTACCAGGGATAGTTAGAAAAAGTTGCTCCAGCCTCAGCCTGTGTATTCATATATTCATAAAGCTTGGGTAAGGCTCTCATCTCGTACACTCTTCTGAGAAAATATAAACATTTACAGGAGTAGAGGGAAGGGAAACTGTGGTCTGAATGTATTGTATAAAAGAATAATCTGTTTTCAATTAAAAAAACAATTTTGCTTTCATTAATTAAAAAAATAGCTTGAAAAGATTCACTCTCAGTCAGTCAATGGTAGAGAATGAGAGAACACTAGAATATGTAATACTAGAATATGTAACAAATAATCTATGCTGTATATAAAACCCCCATATGAGAGGTTTTTCACACTCATATCTGCTCTCAAAATCTGTCAACTTGACTGGATCCAGAGTTAACTAACAGGCAGCAGCAGACAAGCCATTGGGTGCACCTGTATGATTTTCTCGCTCGTTCTAATTGGTGTGGGAAGCATTTTTATCTGTTTCTTCCATGGGAAAAAAAGTTGTCCACAATGATAGATACTTTTAAAAGGAAATTCCATGCCATTCCTCCAACATGGAATCCTAGAATCCTAGCATATCATGAGCTGTGGGTGGAAATTACTGCATGGAGGCTTGATTTCTAACCCTAGACATCTGGTCACATGCTAGACATCAAATCTCACAAGTGCAGGGAGCAACATTCCCAACAAAACAGGTGGTTTCAAGGGTTCTGTTCACTGGTCAGCACTCAACATCTCAGTATAACACGAGCTCTGTCTGCTTTAAACCACATGAAGCTCTGTCTCCCCGGCTGGCATCAGATGCTCTCTCTGGTACTCCCTCCCTCGGTGTCTGAGAAAATGCACATCAATCTCCTTGTGTTTTTGTTTAGCATCTTTCTTCACTTCGGCTTGGGAAATAGCTCTTTTGAAATGACTTCTGCTGTTTTACATAAATAACAGTTTTGCTCACTACCAATTTGGAACATACATTTCTTAAAAAAAAAAAAAAAAAAAACAAAAAAGAATTTGGAAGTTTTGA
>REGO01001058.1:138787-206375 GCA_010120015.1 Rhombomys opimus
AAAAAAAAAAAAAAAAAAGAACGAAAGAAACTGCATGAGTCACGCATGTGAAATTAGAAGTCCTAAGATTAATCTTTAGTTTCACATAATTATCGCTTAAGGTAGAATGATTTTTTTTTACTTATGTTACTAATGCCTTTTACATTTCAAGGATGATACGATCAACTCTTTGAAATGGAAGCACATGACAGACAACATGCGGCTACAAACATAGTATTAACTCACACAAATGCTTTGTGAGCTCAGAGAGCTAATCAAAACTAAGGCAGTACAACAAGCTGAAACAATGTTATCAAAGAACAAAGGGTCTGGCCAGAAGTCCCAGTGGGACCCACATATTAGAGACTCCCATGAGTTGTCATTTGGCCTCTAGGAGTACCCTGGCGTGAGCATGCTCCCCACCACACACATACAGGAGAAGATGAGATGCCATGAACCCGGTTCAGTTACTAACATTTTACCATTATTTTACCTGAGTTAATCATATGAAACAAGACGGAGGTATTTTCTCCAATTAGTCTATAAGCATTTCTTGCTCAAGGGCCAACCTCATTTCTGGTAACCTTCTAATAACAATTTTGAACTAATTTAGAGAAAACCAGAGGAAAACATTTTAATACATGGGCTTGAAAACCAAGGCACGTTCCATGAATTACAAGTTATTAGGTGTTATTGCAATTAAAAATGAATCCTTCCATGCATGCTGCGGAACTGAAAATGTTAGGAAGCTGATGTAGCTGGCAGGCATTCCAGTATGGGACTTCCGTTCTGTGCAGTGTACTCTCAAACAAAGAATGTCCATGCACAAAGGAAACAAAACATGGCTCAGGAACACACCTGATCATCTGCCATGTGTCTTCCTACAATGAGCCAAGTCTTGTGTGTGTGTGTGTGTGTGCATGTATGTGTGTACGTGTGTTGTACATGTGCAGGTGCCAGAGGAGTGTACAAAAGCCAGAGGAGGATGTCTGTGATCCTGTTCCATCACTCTCTGCTTTATTCCTTTGAGACAGGTTCTCTCGCTGAACCTGGGGCTATGCTGGGAGGCAGTAAACCTCAGCCTCAGTGGTTCTGTGTCCACTCCCCTCAGCACCAGGGTTACTGCCATGTTCACAGCCTCATGCAGCTCCCTAGACGAGTCCTGGGATCTGAACTCAAATGTTCATGCTTACATCAAAAGCACTGGACCCATCACAAATGCTCTACTGGGAGGCTTCTTCCCAGCCCCTGCACCAGGCTTCTTGGTAGGATTTTTCTTCTGTCAAACCCTCCTAATCTAATTTTGAGGGAATGAGACCATTTTGAACAGTGAGGACTTAGCATTACATAAAAAGCTTAAGCAGTGCTCGCCTTTAACTTCCACCTGACAGTAACAATTTTTTTGTCAATATGAAAATGGTTCTCACTCTACTAAAGGGCATATAAAGATTATAAACTTCATAAGGACTGTTAATGACATTTGCTTACATTTCATTTGAGTTACACCAATCAGCGTTACATCCACAGGTGTTGTGAAAGTTTTATCTGCCATGTTCTTCCTGGTGAAGATCTACCAAGCAGGCACAAGTTAGCACATTTTTGGCTGTGTATACTTGAGAGAGGACAGCCAAAGTAATTATTTCAAATATCAGGTTTATGCCAAAAATATAAAAGGGAATATATAATTTAAACCCACTCTGAGAGAATAATAAATTCTAGTTACACAATTGGATTTGCTAATGCTTCTTTGCCTACTTACCTTTACAAATTAGTCTTGCATTATGCAATTAAAAATTACATAATGGCACTGTGAGTCATCCCTCTTATAAGAAAGATGGCCACATGCCTGTCCAAAGTCAGGTCTCACATCTGCCATTGTAACGTGCTTCACAAAGAAATGTTCTCCTTCTTCAGGCTTCCCACGCAGTCTCCTGCTTGCTCAGTATACATAGGTGAGGTCCCAAGCCCCCAGGATGGCAGTCTGGGCTCAGCTCAGGCTGAACTCTGACCCAGTAAACACTTAGCATTCCTCAGAATCCTTGTAAAGAGGGTTTCTGGTTTCCAGGAAACACCATTACTTCGTCTGCTCCTACAGTCCCCCAACCTCTGCTCAAGACATCTAGTTTTGTATGAACTCAAACAAGTCTCCAATAGATCAGAGCTCCCCGGCTGGTCCAGCTAACCTGCCCTCCTCCTGCTGCAACATAACCTCTCTCTCTCCCTCTTCTTCCCTCCCATCCTCTCCCTCTCCTAGCAGACTCTCCAAAATGCCTCTGGCTGTTCTCTATCTCCTACCTACAATAAAAGCCTTCCCCCTAACCATGGAGCCGCCCTGTCAGTTCTTCTTTACTGCACCCATGCATAAAACACATAGCCTCTCTCAATGCACTTGGTGGTTAATGTTTCTGTAATTGTTCTTTTCTATTTTTAAATTAACATAAGGTAATGGGTTTCGTTGAGGCATTTTAATGCATGCTAATTTACTGAGTCTCCTCTCAAACGCTTCTCCCCGATTCCTGTGCCACCCACCACATGCATTTTCCCACTCCAGTGGTGCCTTCTTCATGTCACATGTTTTTTGGTCACATGTATCTATGACGCCCTCCCTACCCCTTCTGCTGTCACCATCTTTTCCACCTCCCACGGTTCTCTTTCTAGCTTCATGCCTTAAGCTACATATATGCACGTATCAGAAAACTCAAAACAGGATCAACATATGAAAAGAACAGGTAGTGCTTTCTGAATTTGGGTTATCATGTTTACTGTAATAACTTACATCTCTGTCCAGAGTCTTGCACATGTAATTATTGACTTCTCTTTATGGATGACTAGCATGCTAGGGTAGGTATGTTCCTTGCTTTCCTTATCTATTCTGTGGATGGAGATCTAGGCTGATTCTATTCTCTTGCTACTATGAATAGCCTAGCAATGATGAGGGTACAAATAATCCCTTTGTGTATATTCTCAGGAGTGGTATAGTTAAGCCAGACAGTACTTCTAATTTTAATATTTTGATAGCGCTATTAACCCACTTGTTTATAGATAGTCTGTTTTTTTGTTTGTTTGTTTGTTTACAGTTCTTCATATATTCTAGATTTTTAACTTCTTGTCTGGAGCATAGCTAGAAGAGACTTTTCTCCCATCCACAGTCCCCCTTTTCACCCTAGTAATTCTCTCTATTGGGCAGAAGATTTGTTATTATTTATCAATTATCTGCATACACATGTGTCTGTATATGGGTTTGGGTATTGTGTGCAGTGCCCCTGGAGGCCAGAAGGTGGCTTCTGAGGCTCATTGGCGCAGAAGTTAACAGGCAGTTATGAGCTAGCTACCTTCTGTGGGCACTGAGAACTGAATTCAGGTCCTCTGAAAGAGTGACACGCCCTCTTTGCCACTGAGCTGTCTCTCCAGCCCCACATAGATTTATTTTATGTACTTCCTCTTTATGTCAGTTCTCTGAGTTATTCTCTATGTTATTAGAGTCTTAGCCTGAAATTTATGGGTTTTGCCTTTGGATCTAAGTATTTTCTTGTTTTCCTCCAGCATTTCCAGTTCTTCAGGTTTTAAATTAACTATTTGATATAGCTTGACCTTTCTGAAGAATGAAGGATATGAATTTAATTTCATTCTTCTGCAGGTGAATTTCCAGTTTTGTCAATGCTATTTATTAACAGTCTGAATTTTTTTTTCTAGTAAATGTCTTTGCTGTAAATTGGGTCACCAAAACTGTATAAGTTTATGTCTAGGTCCTCTATTTTATTACACTAGTCTTCATGTCGGTTTGTGTGCTGGTACCGTGCTGTGTTTATTACTATGGCTCTGAAGTATAATTTGAGGCCTGGTACTACGACAGTTGTGGATTACTCTAGGTAATATTGCCATTTCTGGAATATCAGTTCTGCCTACGATCATCATGCCAGCAGCAGGCAGAACGAGTGTAGTGCAGAGGGGGAACAAATGGGCCATGACAACATTCCCCACAAGTCTGACGTTGTTGTGGGCCCCTTCTCAGTTGTCACCTACCCGGGGCTCTGCCAACAGTGACCTGGTTTTGTTCTACAGCCTTGGCCACACTGCAGGCTCAGGGAAAGTAGATCCTTCCAACAGATAAGACTTTCATTTAACCATAAATCTATGTCATTATAGCACATTATAAATGAGCCATCCTGTGTTCTAATGAGATGCAATTCTGCTTTAATGTTGATGTACAATAGAAAAGTCTCTTCTTTAGATTTTTTTCAGTATTTTAGCATTTTAAGACCCATTCTTAAGAGCCACTATTAGATCCTGAACTATCCAGATGAGGCATTAGACTACATTTGTGGACTATAATTTTCCAGTGCTTGATCTAAACCAACTGTGGCTATTGTGAACCTTTTGCCAATTGTTTAGAGAACCATTGAGTATGTTATAAAGTTCTGATCAGTGCAATCAAAAAGTAAGCCTGATGGAGAGCTTCTAGAAAAGATGGTTACATCTAATTAAAACAGGTATGCCACGAAAAATGAAAGTCAGTGTAGATGAAACAAGCAGCTGACCCAGCTTGTTTTGCATCGATGAGAATAAAAAACACTTCACAGTGCATCTTAACTGATACACCAAAAGAAAGGCAGAGGTGTCAATAAAGCAGAATATTCACTATGTGAAGTACATACATACACAAAGAATGTCCTAATAAAACTTATTACTTTGTGTAACTGACATGTGCTTACTTAAAAAGAAAGACTCTAGGGATGAAAGCACTGTCCCAGTAGCTTCAGAGCAAGAGGACATGCAAAGGACTACTGCGGGTTAAAGCTGTGTGTCAGTCACACGGGTTGAAATGCATAGGAGAAGAGAGGTCCACTTTTTAAAAGAAGTTACTGAGTAGAACATGAGCGTGTTTTCAAACATTCAGGAGGCAGCATGAGATTAATAAGAACTGTGGAGGAACAGTGAGATCTCCACTGTGCACTGCTCGTTGGAACAAAGGCAGACCACTTCACCATGGTGAGAGCAAAGATGCTCCCAAGCTCCCCCACTTTTTCTGTGACAGGCTCAGCCCTTACACTCCTTCAAGCACAGTCTTGTGCCCAGAGACTGGTACAGTCGTGTATTTGGATTGATTCTGTTGCTCATAAACATTTTTGTTCTGTTTGAGTGTCACTCCTGGGAGCCCTTTGAGGAAAGCCACCTCTGTCCCTGTTTTCCCATGCTTTAGTCTACAGACAGAGTGATGGCTTTCTGTGCTCCTGGGAGGGTAAGCTCTCCCTGGCACATTTGAAAATGTTGTGAGCAGCAACCATACCTCCGCTGGTGTGGCAAAAATAATATAAAATGCTGTTAAGATGTAAAACAAAACTAACTCGTACTTCAGAGAGCAACAAAAAACACAATAGAAAGCATTTCAAAAGATACTATTATTAAGATAAGGAAATCCCCTTAAACTAATATTGTAAGATACATCATATGAAGCTAGGAATAAGAACACGTTAGATGTTTTACAATAAAGCAGAACTGTATTTTTTGATGTACAAATAAATGAAAATATAGACGAGGCAAGTCAACCATCTGTTTTGCTTAATATTAAGTAATACACAACTGAAGCTCAAATGTCTAATGAAATAAAACATTGGAGGGCAGAGAGGGAAACAAGAGCTTCCTTCTGGGAAAGATGCAAATAAGATATGGTCAAATAATAAGGGATATCTGAGATGACCGAGGCCAGCCAATTTCATTTTCTGGCACGATTCTGGAGAGGCTGCACAATGCAAGCATCACCCGGTTCAGAGCCAGCTTCTGCACCATTGCTGTAACGGCTCATTGTTACTGACGTTGTAGATGTTACAGAATTAGATACATTAACTATGTCACAGTTGTGAAATCAACACTCTACTACAATTAGAAGACCTCTGTATCTCAAATGCAGTGAGTGTGTGCCAAATGCAAGAGGATACAGACAGCACTGGGGAGAAGGCGTGGAGTTAAGGACGCTCGCAGCTCTTGCTCCACATTCATCCAGTTCCTGGATCCATCAGCGCCATCTTGCAAGTCTGTGTAACTCTAACTCTGGGTGGGCCTAATGCCCCTGAGGCATTACTCACCCCCATATATACATAATTAAAAATAAAAATGTCAAACATCAAATATTAATCAGAGGAAGATGGTATCTGTCATTTTTTCATCTTTCTTTTCTTTTTTCCATTTCTTTCTTTCTTTTTTCCATTTCTTTCTTTTTTCCATTTCTTTCTTTCTTTCTTTCTTTCCTTCTTTCTTTCCTTCTTTCTTTCCTTCTTTCTTTCTTTCTTTCTTTTTCTTTTTTTGAAACATGGTTTCTCTGTGTAGACATGGCTATCCTAAAAATCACTCCGTTCACCAGGCTGGCCATAAACTCACAGAGATCCACGTACCTGTATGTCACAAGTGCTGAGATTAAAGGTGTGCACGGCCACCAATCATCGGTGACTTACTGTAAGACTAGCCTGGTTTACACAGCCAGTTCTCTACCAGCGAGGCCCACATGGTGAAATCCTTTTATAAAGAAAAGAAACGTTGACCCATCCATTCTATATTTCCTAAAAACAATGATAAAAAATGCACACTAAATTCTGGAGGATTTTATCAGGGAGGGAGTGAAAAACAAAGAGTGCTTGTGTTACCAAGACAGGAAAGAAGGGATTGTGAAAGATTCTGCTCTTAAAAGTTCATTTAATGCGCCAAGGCTTTATAGCAATGTGTAAGTGCCCAAATGTGTCACATGTAGATGGAAGAGTCATTAATGGCTTCAAAAACTGTGTTATTGCATGCGTGAAATATTGTGTAATTTTAAAAGAAGGTTCTTTCATGGCCCAATTTAGTGGTGATTTTGTTCAAGGCAGAACACTTAATCAGCAGCTCTTTGACAAATTGAGCCTTTTTATTGCACAATAATAAGGTAATATAATGAGAAATGAAGTACAGATTAGGATGAAGTCTGCCTGTAAGATTGTAAGAGGCATTCAGGTCAGTCCATGACACTGGCAACTTGACACATCAGCAAAAGGCAAACACATTCACTTGCTAGAACCCTGAAAGAATTACTTCTACAGTTAAAAAGGAAGAAGAATAAATCCCTCAGTATTTATGTCTCTAAATGGCTATAGGTTGGAGCGTTGAAAAAAAATATATATATATATATAGAGAGAGAGACAGAGAGACAGAGAGAGAGACACAGAGAGAGAGACAGAAAGAGACAGAGACACTATATATATATATAATATATATATATAATATATACATATGGCAAAAAAGAAGTGCTGCCCGAATGAAGGCCTCACCCCTCCAAATCAATTTTCTGTATTTATAAATTTCAACAACCCTGATTTCTAGCACCATATATCCCATGCCATGTTTTTTAACCAAAACCATCTATTTCCTCTGTGCATAGTATTATGTTTGTGAGACTCATCAATGTTCCATTTATTTGTAACATATTTGCCTTCACATTTTTAAAAAATACCAGTGAGCACAAGTATAAATGAATCAAGGATGGTAGAAGATTGATAGCTGCTGAAGCTGAGTGGAAACAAGAAAAAAATGTGATATAAATATAAATATGTTTCTATAAAGAGGAGTAAACAAAGCAAATGAGAAACAAAGGTTATCTGGATAGGAAACCCACAGGTACAATTTACACTGTCCAAACAACTTTTTCTGTTTTCAGCTTTCCCTAAATTTAAAATTATTTCCAAATAAAATAGTTTGTTCTTTTGTTGGTGGCACTGAAATTTGAACCCAGGACTTTATGGGCATTAGGCCAGCCCTCTAGGATCAAGCTGCAACCCTGTGTGTTCAAGTGGCCACTTGGACTTCCATCCCACTTGCAGGGTCAGGGCTCCCGCTGTCCACCTCCAGTCCCCAAGGCCTTGACGTGATGCTCCATATTTTAGTCACCCCAAAGCGGATAGATGTATTTCACCGTGGCTTTCACTTGCACTTTTTCATTTCCCTGAAGAGCAATGGTTGGGACCAACTGTTTACAAGTTATCTAATTTTGACTACTCTCCTAAATGGTGCCTCCCTTTTAGTCCTTCCCCCCAGTTTCTTCGGTAGGACAATCAGTCATTCTCTTGTTGACCTGCAAAAATTTTTTCATATGATATTTTTTTTTTATCAATGAAAAAGAAAAATAGAAGAATGAGTTATATCCTGACTCTCTGATGACTGGTTCTTATACACGATCTAGTAGCTCTGCTTTAGAGCTAGAGCCAGAGAAGACGTTTACCTATCAATGCTGCTTGTTCTTCCTTCTGACTTACCACGATAACAGTCATGATTCTTACAGGAGCAAGCAAGGCTGACACAAATTGCCAGGGAGGAACTTCGCCAGTTTGGTAAGCACTCCAGCAAGGGTGGTGCTTAGTGACTTGTCACATGCAGTAAATACTGTCACCTAGCATGTCCAAGTGCCCTGTCTGCTACTCCTTGCCATGCCCACCTCACCTGCACTCACTCGCTCACTCACTCATGGTTTCTCCAGGTCTCCCAAAGAAGAGGGAAAGAAGGCCTTGCAAAGGGCCTCAGTCCCTTGGCAAGTAGGGTAGGGTTTCTCCAACAATAATGTAAATGAATATTAAAATTCATTCCCATTCGTAGACTCTGCATTCCTAACAGGTTCCCAGGAGAAGTCAAAGTTGCTTGAATTGTAAATGACAAAGCCATAGAAGGCAGAGCTGATACGTAAGCTGTTTGGATTCATATGTAAGTGTCCCTCAACTTTCCATGGGGTCACAACCAATAAATCCTTCATAAAGTGAAAGCATGTTAAATAAAATATACTTTTGATATACATTCGATATACGTTTGACCTACTGAACATCTTCCTTCAGCCTAGAATCTTATAAGGGTGCCTGGAACAAATCCATTAGCCTAAAGTCCGGCAAAATCACACGAATCATATCATTTTGTATAAAAAATGTTGCTTATCCTGAATGTCCACATATAAAAATACAGAGCACAGGCTCTGACTGGGAGCTGCAGGCTGCTGCTTCTGCCAGCAGGCTGTTGTCAAATCTGATGTCCACCATAGGAAAATATAAAAATTCAGAATTGCAGCCTGCATTCCACTTTGCTCCATCTTAAAGTCAAAAACACCATGGGTTTAAAGAGATGGCTCAGCAGCTAAGAGCACTGGCTGCTCTTCTGTAGGACCTGGGTTTGATTCCCAGTACCCACAGGATGCCTCACAACCTTCTGTCACACAAGTTCAAGGGAATCCGATGCCCTCTCTTGCTTCGGCAGGCACCAGGCACGTGCATAGTACATAGAAATATGTGCAAGTAAAACAGTCAAATGACTTTAAAATTACAAAAATGCAAACATCATTAAGCCAAGCCTTCATCAAGTCAGGGACTGTCTGTGTTAGTAAGGATGAAGTGACCAAACACAGCCTTAAACTACAAGGTATTCTGAGGTTCTACATATATTATGCATAGAATCAGCAAAACTGGCTAATGGAGTCTGTGATGATTAATCTGGGTTGTCAAGTGACTAGATATAGACTCAGGTAAGAGGCAAGCCTCTGGGATATTTATAAAGAAGTGCTTTATTGAGCTAATTGAACTGGGAAGATTCACACTAAATGCCAACTCTATGAGAAGGACCTACCTTCTCCTAGAGCCCAGAGGTAAAGAAGTCCAAGGAATAAGTCTTTGTTCTTTGCCTGTTTGCATTTACCCGTTTAGAGAGTTCACCTACCCTATTGTTGCTGGCATCAAACCCAGCCTCTTTAGCCTTTTGATTTGAACTGAAGCTTAGCAGTTCTTCAGGACCGGTACAGGCCTTTAGCACTAAGTATGATCTCACAGCCTGAGCATCTCCTGAGTTCTCTACATCTGTGGTGTGCAAACAGACCTTTTTGAAACCCAGACCATACCAAGTAGGTCAGTCTTATAAATGCCTGTTTAATATTTGCTCATTCTGTTGGTTCTGGTCCTCAGGGAAACACTGACTAATGAAGGATTCCAAAGCAAAAGAAGGCAAATAGGTCTGTGATGACATTTCCAAGAAAACAGAGATGCACCAAAGCTCTGGAGTTCTGAGACCCTTGGAAAGAATATTAGGCAGAGAAGAGGGAGACAAGAGGCTAAGGAGATGATGGGTATAAAAGATTTGTAAAGCCCTGTGATGTTAGGATTCGCTCTGAGCAAGAGTAAAGTTGAGTAAGATGTTGTAGACATTAAAATGCTATGATGGGACTAAAATTAATACACATGTCAAAGTTAAGAGCTATGGGCTGAAGCAAGGGAGGATATGGGACAGTGGCCGAAAGTCTGAACTACAAACACAATGCAGTTGAAGAAACGCTGAGCTGGACAGAGTGAAGACTTCTGAAAGAGTGGTAGAGGCTCAGACTGGTGGTTGCAGGCCTGTGGAGGCCTTTTAGAGAACTAGGTGAGCACAGCCGCAGTGGATTAAAACCATCCTGAGCCCCCCACCCTTGTACCACTGGGATGGACAGACAAACGCAGTCGTGGCCACAACATACACAAACCAGTGCTTCCTCCCAGTAGGCACTGGGAGGGAAGACAAGGTGTGGCAGCACAGCAAGATGCATTCAGCGGAAAATGCATTAGTAGGAAATGCTGCTAGAAGTAAAAAATAAGGAAAATACATACTTAACAAACCATTCCACTTAGGGGAAAAAAATGACCTACACCATTGGTTGTAGGTAAAAAAGTAAAGTAACGAATACACAGATGGCGAACTCAGTACCAAAGGGAGTTTTCCACAGGCCAGAGAGAAAGGGATTACAGAAGGTTACGTGGATCAGGAGGCTTCTCACTAAGCTGCTTATGGTAATAATAAGAGATTACAATGAACCAGGGACTGTGCTGAGGGCTTTACGCACAGAATTACAATATAATTGATCAAGCTGACCCAGAACGTTTGAAGACTACCAAAATGTGCTGCAAGTATTAATTTCATAAATCAGCCCTATTTTGGATTAGCTAGCTTGCACCTATGAAATAATTTTCATAAAAAAATTTTTCTGTGCTTGAAAAAAATGCAAAATGTCGATATACTTGGCCCTGGTGGTGGTGGTGCATGCCTTTAATCCCAGCACTTGGGAGGCAGAGGCAGACAGATCTCTCTGAGTTTGAATCCAGGCTGGTCTACAGAGTGAGTTCCAGAACTGCCATTGCTACACAAAGAAACCCTGTCTCAAAAAACAAAACAAAACAAAACAAAAAAAAAGAAACAAAACAAAACATTGATATAAATACAGCCATACCCTTGTATTTATGTATGTATCTCTAATGTATGTCAGCAGTATTTTTCAGAATAATATATTATTTATTACATCAAAACTTTCTTCAGAAAATTAACCAGAATCTTCAAAATTATACTCTACGATCACCAAGTTTGGAAATGTTAACATTTTCAATGGACTCTTTTCTCTGTCATGCCAATACCCTTTCTTTCTACAAAACAATACCCTTTATACAAAAGTACCAGGTGAGAACAGACCACAAACTGTAGGCTATTTTTGGTCTATTTTTCCTCACTGAACTGTGAAAATGCTGCCATTCAAACATTTTAACACTACAGTCCCTGTTCTACTCTGAAGATGCCTTGTTACTAGATATTTTCAGAAACCAAATCATACTAAATAGGCTCTTTTGGTAGCTCATTCTTTTGAAAATCAAAGTCCTTTCTTCTTAATTTCATTGTATCATAACACGGAATATAAACTCATCAAACTGAGGGCAAGATCTTCATGAAGAGATTCTTCCTGGAAATCGATGGTTCAAAGTGGAATCATAGCTTTTCAAAATTAGGTCTTGCATAAAAGTTGAGTGTTCAAATTTTAATTTTATTCAGTTTCTTCCATAATTTTATGATAATAAAATCTCTATGACTAACTATGATCTTTGCTTTTAATAACTGCAATTTTCAAATACTTTCCATACATGGATGAAAGGTTATTGATGGCAAAACTGGAATGAAAGCTTCCATTACTCATTTCAGTGAGAAATTATTTGAATTCTACTGGAGGGAACTGAATTTTATTCACAGAATATTTCTCCAAAAACTGATGTTGGACAATGCATTAATTGTGTTTTTCCCTGTTGTGAACAAATACCTTACAAAGGCAATTTATAAATACAAAAGCTTATTTTAGCTCACAATATGAGGGTGCAGTCCACCATGGTGAGGAAAGCATTATGAGAGAAGCCTGGGACCCAGAGCTGCTCATGACACAGCCACAGAAACGAAGCCAAGAGAGAGGAATCTGGCAGATTTTCCTTTTTCTTCAATACGAGACCACAGTCTATGAGATGATGTTATTCACAGTTAGGTGGGCCTTTCCTCTTCATTTAGACCTTTCTGGAAACAACCTAGATGTCCCTCAAACCGTAGACCTTTCCGGAAACAGCCAGGTGTTGCCATGGTGATCATGTTCTGTCAATGTTACAATGAGTATCAACTATCACAGGAAAGGGGTGCTATGGCAGAGCTGTCATCAGTTTTTTCTTAATCAATGTCACCTCCATGATGTGGCTTTGATGTTCAGTTCCTCTCTCTGTGTGTATAAACATATCTACAAAAAAACTGATGGGAGCATTTATTTTATTAAAATATTTAAATGTTTTTTTTGCAATTCCATTTGGAGAACATCAAACACCATAGCCTGTTTAAGATTTTCCATTCCATGAACTCCCTAATTGTGTAAGAATGTTGGTTTTACCATGATGGTTTCTGTCAAATCTACAATTGATTACAAAACAGATTGTGTTCAAGTTTAAATTTTATCTGAATTTAAAATAGAACTCCTAATAGGAATCAAATATTTCTTACTTAAAATAACTTCAAAACCCATTATTAATTTTATATAGTAACCAAACTATCATTGAAATTAATATATTTGTTTGAAGCATTTATAGAAGACAGAATAGTGAGCCTCCAAATATCTCAACACACCCCAATCCTCAGAATGTCTGTACACATTTTTTATATGGAAGAGGAACTTGATAGATGTGATTAAGAAACTTGAGAGATGAAAATTATCATCAATTATATGAGTGAATCCAAACACTAGAGACATTGGAAGAAAAAATCAAGAGGGTCAAAGCCAGAAGATAAAATTTTAAAGAGGTGTGTGACAGAGGCCAAGGTTAGAGTCACGTGATTGCGAGGAGGCAGGAGCTAAAGAATTCAGGAGGTAATTTTGGCTTTCTTACATGAACACCATAGATCCAGTGTTCAACTGATTTAATATGATGTCTACCTGATCTCTAAACAGAAAAAGCCTCTAAGAATGACCCCAAAGACCAACTACACTGTAAGTGGAAAATGAGCAAAATTCACTAGTAATACACTCTCCTATAAAAAGTGGGTGAAGTTCAGAATGTGGGAAAGAATATGGCTTAACTGGGATTTTCATTTAATACAATAAATATAAACATATGATCTAGCATTGTTTTCACAGTGAAGAGGGCCATTTTAACAATTTTCTTACTTTACTTCATTTATGTCGTGTGTGTGTGTGTGTGTGTGTGTGTGTGTGTGTGTTTCTGTGTAGGTTATATAAGCAGATGGACACTATTGAAAAGCGCAGTCTTGGTATTTGTTAAACCTACTAATTTAACTGAAATCTGATTCCTCAAATCAGGCATAGTAGCACATGCCTGTAAACCCAGCACTCCATGGCCAATACAGTAGGATGACAAATATAAGATCAAAGCATTCCTGGGCTTCAGTGGGAGACTCTCTTTTAAAAGGAAGAGGAGGAGGAGAAGAAGGAGGAGAAGCAGCAGCAGCAGCAGAATTCCAATTACTCCTTCAGCCACTGAACATGCTGTACTTGGTTCTGTATCTTTGTTCCATGAAAACAGCATCCCTGTTTACAGTTTAACGAGGAAAGGAAAAACTATGTTGGCTATCCTCATAAAACTAACTTTCAAAAGTTACATCTACCCAGCCCCAACACCTATGCTATAGTTGCGTGATTTCACAAAGTCTCTGGGAGAGCCCTGTTCCAAAAGACTCAGCACTTCAGCTCGCATTTGTGTAAGGCAGCAGTCACATGGGCAGATTCCTCTTGCATCCCAGTATGTGAGAACAGCCAAATGCTTAGAATCCCTAAGCAATCTCAGCCTTTTTTTTTTTTTTTTTTTTTTTTTTTTTTTTTTTTTTTTTTTTTTTTTTTTTTTTTTTTTTTTTTTTTTTTTTTTGGCAGAGCTATGAACTAGGGAAGTCGGATATCCTGCCTCCTAGATCCTATTTGGGCCTCTACTAAATGACAAAATTGAGCATCTCTGCATGAGACACATGATTCATTTCCTATTTTAGTCGGATCACAGACAATCTGCTTTCTAACAGCTGCCTGCAAAACTCCAAGGAGATTTAAGAGGATACAGTACCAATGACAGTAGGCTGTGCTTGCTTTGTTTTACCAATTGGTGGCACTGTGGACAACAATATAGCCTGAGACATAAAGATAGTTATGATATAAATTTAGAAATATAGATGCCTTTTGTTTCTTGCTTTCCTTCTCTCTCTCTCTTGTCCTCTCTCTTTTTTTGGTAAGTGGAGAAGAGAAAAATATCCCATCCTAGTCCCACATATTCTCTATAGCTATATAACTCATTATTTATACAGTTACATTTGTACAGCTCATGTGGGGCTTCAAGTACAGAATTATTTCTGCTTTTGCCTTCATATATTCCTCCCCCCAAAGACTGTATGTCTAGTCATTTAACCCCATTTTACTTCTGTTAAATAAGGATGGTTGAGGTAGTTCAGAGGTAATTGCGTTTGCTGAGCATGGTGGCTCACACCTGTCATCCAGACTGTCACAAGCCTGAGGGCATCCTGGGATAGACAGAGTGAGTTCCAGGTCAGCCTAGGCTACACTGTGAGACCCAGTTTCAGAACAGGCACAATGCACACAGCCCCTCCACCAATTAAATACAATGAATATGCAGGTGCTCGCTAGATCAGGAAGCTCATTTGAATAAATCCAGAGGTTCTGGTGAAAAGTGAAGAAGGGACCTATTAGGTGTTGCTCCAGAATAAATCGAATTTTAAACTTTTTTGTTTAATTACATAGTCAGTTTTACCTATTTTAAAAACAGAGCTGGGGGGGGTCTGAGCTCAGCAGACAAGAGCTCTCACCAAACTCAGTTTGACAACCTGAGTTCAATCCCTATAACCTATGACATGATGTCATGACACACATCTGTGATCCCAGCTCTCCTGCCTTGAGGTGGAAGGGAGAGAATGGAGGATGGATTCCAGAGTCAGATAGTCTGAAGCAAGTGGCAGCACAGCAGCCAAAACAAGGGGCACTACCTCAAAGCGGTGCAGGGCAAAAGCCACTCCTGAAAGTTGTCCTCTGGCCTGCACATACACACGCAGGACTGCCCATACATGCACACGACGGTGGTGACAATGGTGATAATAAATAGCTAATTGAAGTAAGAGGCTTCCGTCACGATGCTTGTTACTCTGGTTAGATCCTGTCTAGAGGCCAGCTGATAAAACACTAAGGGAGTCTGAACTCAAAAAAAACCCACACATGCCTTCATAAACATGTGAGAACATTAATTTGCATGATCTTGTGGTCTTTGGTCTCTGACAGGTCTGTTTAAGCCTAATGTGAATCATAGCTAGGACTTCCTTTGCACTGAAACACTAGATAATAAGAAATGACTTTAGAAACCAAAGTTCCCTTCACTTCTGGCTTTTCCTGTCCTGGGTCACAGTGTCTCTGGCTCCTGGAGGGTCTGCAGATAGGAGTGTTGGGCTCATCGGATATACCTCCATAGAGTTTGGCGTCTCACTGGTCACTCAAGGTAACCAACTTTACCTCCCAACTTTCACTCTCACTCCTAAATGTTTTAACCTTTGTGATTACTCCTCCAGTTTAAACATTCACCATCATCCAGATCTCAACTGGCAGAATAAAACCAACAGGAGCTCAGAACGGGTGTGCTGGAAGGGTAAGTGGGGACCAGCCTAAGGCCCGCTTGATGGCCAAGTGTGTGATCCATGTGTGAAAGGCTCTGGATTCTTTGCCTAGCACTGCAAGAGAAAGAAAGATTTGAACAACACATACTTTTCCAATTTTGTGTGCCGAATACTATTGTAAACACACTCTTCTACATTTCCATCTCTAGTATTAAAACATACTGGACACACGCTGTCAGGTACCAGGCCCTTGCCTGCCTGCCTGGTGAGGAGACAGCTCTACCATCTTCTTCTCTGAAGGCTTCTCCAGATCTCCCAAGGCAAACACACCCATTGCTCCCCTTGGCGGCTCTTCTTGTCACCTTGACTACATCGGGAATTAAACTAAAAGTCCAAACAGCTCACTCTGCACACCAGTGAGGGAATCCCTCCTCGTTGTATCATTCGATGTCAGAAGACCCGCCCTAAATCTGGGCCACATTTTCTCACAGCAGCCTATAGAAAGGACACGGGAGCAGCAGCTTTTGCTTTTTTGTCTCCTTGCCTCATTCTCGCTGGAAAGTTCAGATGTCCTGCTGCTGAGGCATTTCTTCTGTGGTAAGAGAGCTCACTTCTTCCAGCAGAGACATCTAGCCTTGTGCATTGAACAACTGCTGGATTCTTGGGCTTTCTTTGGGGACAGCCATTGCTGGATTAAGCTGGCCCACCACCTATAAGCCCCTCTAATAAATTCCATGTATATGGGATATATTATGTTAATATAGATTTTCCTTTCATTCTATCAGTTTCCTCTAGAGAGCTCTTATATGATCTATCCCTAATACATGCACACATTTTTCACACTATGCCGTGTGCATGTTCTGTGAAACAGACAACAGCCACTCCTTTTTGTTAATTACTGAAAGGCACCTGGAATAAATTATGCACATAATTAGCCCATCTGGGCTTGAATCCTAACTCTACTCATAGGCAACCAAGGTATTTTGTTGCACACAGTTACACCTACAAAACCCTGTTTGTTCTCTACTGAAAAAAAAAAAAAAAGATGCGATGGGGGCTCTGTGAGCACAAAGTAAGCACTTACATGTTTGGGACATGTGAAGTACTCCCCAATTAGAATGATTGATATAACCATCTGGAAAGGTGTGAGTTTTTTTAGAGTCCCAGGTACACTCTTCTAGCTATGACATTTTTGCCTCCATCACTATCATGATTGGAATGGCCGCATTTGACAATGTTGAGCCAATAGCTTTGTGGGTGCCTAGCAGCATCCACACCTGTAAATCGTAGCCCTCATTCTAAGTCCGATTACTTTATTAAGCCTAAGTGATGGAAACTATGCTTTAATTTATTCAAACAAGATGTGGAATGGCCTTATTAATTCATGTACTTTGCATATGCTTTCTTCAACATCTTTTCAACACTTGCGCACACTTAATTTCCAAAAAACAACAACAAAATATTCTGGAGACATGCAACTGACAAGGAACAACAGAAATCCTACCAATTCTTTAACATACTTAAAGACCATCATGTGGCAAATTACCCCAAAAAACTATGGCAATGTTTTTATCTGTGTTCATCTAAATCTCCATGATTTTTGTGCCTAGTTTCGAAACATACACACACACACACACACACACACACACACACACACAATTTCTTTGACACACTGTGAGGTTATTGGGTTTCTGTTGTTGTTTTTGTTTTTGGTAGCCGAGTTTGAAATGTATACCTTCCTTGTTTTATGATGTGTTACTCAAGATTAAATTCAGGGTATTGCGCAGGCAAGGCAAGAATTCTGTCGTTACATTACTTAAAGGCTCTAAGGTCTTTTTGTTTGATCTGAATTTTCCCCAGATCTCCTCTGTGTTGAAGTGTTACTCAGCAGCACTGAAAATCTCCAGCAGAGAGGGGGCTAAGGGTTCAGTGTGATCCCTAGTTCTCCCATTTCAGTAGAGAAGTGGTGGCGTAAGGACTAAGAGCACTCGTGCGTGTCATATACAGATGAAGACAGAGCACCATGAGAACACAAACAGGAAAATAAACGTTTTACCCTGGGTGGTAAGAAAAATAAAAGAACAAATTCAATTATAAAATAATTCATTGATACACATACTGGTTGTGATGGTTTTAAAGAAAAGAAGCAAAATTACAAGTCTAGATTACTTTGATTTCAAATACTTTAAGGTATAAAACATATATAAGACATCTTTAGCTTGTTATCCTCACACTTAAAATAAATGACACCCAAAGGAAAAATGGTAGAATCATTGAAACCATCCACTGGAACATATTTGTTTTGTTTAGAGGTACTGGAGATCAAAGCCAGACCTTGTACATGTTGGATAAACTACACTGTGCCTCCTCTTTAAACTATAATTATGTTCTTTAAAGTCTAAATATCAATTATGAAGAATTCAAAAACTCTTAGTGTTGTCATTAGAAAATAACGCAGATACTACACTTTGACATCAGATACGCATTGTTGAGTGACCTTGAATCAAAATGCACACTGACAATCAGAGAACTTCTGAAAAGACAGACTGCTCAAAACTGTAGGAAATAAAAGCAAAAAGCTAAGGAAGTTGACAATTCTTAAGATTAACACAAGTAAATCTTTATATTTGCAACAAGAAGCCTCTGCAGCTTGTCTGTGTAGCCCTGTATAACGGGAATAAATGCTTCTCTAGGACATGGTATTTGAGTATAGTTTCATCAAAATTGAAAACACAATCAGAATAATGGTTTCTTCATAATCTGTTCCCCATAAACACAAAACAAATGCCTTTTGATCATCTGTATCTGTACTCACAACTTTCTCAGAAGCCAGGAGCAGTAAAGGGAGAAGAAAGATGCCTTTAAAACCCAAGCAATCTTGACCTACATGAAAGGAAGACATTGCCGACATTGTCTCTTGAAGTGTCAGAAAGATAAAACTGTCTATCAATTCAAAACATTAACATGCTGGGAGAAATCATGTATAAACCCCAACAAATTCCTGTCACACTGATCATTCCCATCTTCTCAACCAGCATGAACTAGTTATCATCAAGGGACTGTTGCATAATGAGCAATAGACAGCTTTGGACTAATGGTTTCCAGAAATAAAGAGATTTTTTTAAATCTAAAAGGATTCGACATCCTTAAAAAGCTATTCATCATAATAGCAAAGTCAAATAACATCTTGCATACAAGATTTTCATTTGTGTGCTACTTAATATGCCGAAGCTTACAAAAACAGTTAAGGGGATGCATGTGGCAAGAGATGGAGTTTTTGAGACACAGGAGACAACTTCCTGGGCAGAACACCAACAGCACAGGCTCTAAGAGCAACAATCAATAAATGGAACCTCATGAAACTGAAAAGCTTCTGTAAAGCAAAGGACACTGTCATCAGAACAAAACGGCAGCCTACAGATTAGGAAAGGATCCTCACCAATCCTACATCTGACAGAGGGCTAATATCCAGAATACATAAAGAACTTAAGAGGTTAAACACCAGCAAACCAAGTACTCCAATTAAAAAAAAAAGGGGGGGGGGTACAGAGCTAACCAGAGAATTTACAACAGAGGACTACCAAATGGTAGAGAAACACTTAAAGAAATGCACAGCATCCTTAGTCATCAGGGAGATGCAAATCAAAACAACCCTGATATTTCACCTTACACCCATTAGAATGGCTGAGATCAAAAACTCAAGTGACAACACATGCTCGAAAGGATGTGGAGAAAGGGGAGCCCTTCTCCAGTGCTGGTGGGAGTATAAACTTGTACAGCTACTTTGGAAATCAGTCTGGTGCTTTCTCAGAAAATTAGGAATAGTGCTACCTCAAGATCCAGCTATACCACTCCTAGGCATATATCCAAAATATGCTCAACTATACAACAAGGACCATGTTCGTAGCAGCTTTATTTGTAATAGCCAGAATCTGGAAACAACCTGGATGTCCATCAATGGAGGAATGGATACAGATATTGTGTTCATTTATACAATGAAATGCTACTCAGCTATTAAAAACAAGGAAATCATGAAATTTGCAGGCAAAGAGTGGGAACTAGAAAGGATCATCTTGAGTGGGGTAACCCAGAAGCAGAAAGACACATATTGTATATACTCACTCATAAGTGGATATTAGCCACATAACATAGGATAAACATACTAAAATCTATACTCCTAAAGAAGCTAAACAACAAGGAAGACCCTAGGGAAGATGCTCAATCTTCATTCAGAAAGACAAACTGGATGGACATCAGAAAAGGGAGAAAACAGAGAGCAGGACAGAAGCCTACCACAGAGGGTCTCTGAGAGACTCTACCCAGCAGGGTATCAAAGCAGATGCTGAGACTCATAGCCAAACTTTGGGCAGAGTGCAGGTAATCTTATGAAAGAAGGGAAAATAGAAAGACCTGGAGGCAACAGGAGCTCCAAAAGGGGACCAACAGAGCCATAAAAACTGATCCCTGGGGTCCCTGAAGAGAATGATACCCCAAGTAAGGACAATGAATGGAGAGGACCTAAAACCCTGGCTTAGATAATTCCCATAGATTCAGTCTCCAAGGGGGGTCCCTAGTAAGGGAACAGGGAATTTTTCTGGCATGAACTCAGTAGCAGGTTTTCTGATCACCTCCCCCCTGGGGGGTGCGGTCTTGCCAGTCCACAGAGGAAGATAATGCAATCAGTCCTGATGAGATCTGATAGGTTAGGGTCAAATAGAAGGGGAGGAGGACCTCTCCTATCAGTGGACTAGGGGAAGGACATAGAGGGAGAAGAGGGAGGAAAGGTGGGATTGGGAGAAGACGAAGGAGGGGGCCACAGCTAGGATACAAAGTGAATAAATTGTAATAAATGATAATAAAAAAATGAGAAAAAGAGAGATGCAGTTTTCAAAGTATCGATCTTCTTAATAGTGCCAAATAGACAGAGGTATACTCTTCAAAGCATGGTACTCATGAGGAATGCTGGCTTGAATTTGGATTCAGTGGTATGCTAGCCAACAACATGGCAGACTTGTGTTGTCAGAGCGAGCTGTGGTGTGCTCACCTGTATGTAGAATACCTTTACCTCACAGGGCTGTCAGATACTGCAGAGCCAGACAGTCTACCTGATTCTGCTCCCCAACTGACACAGCTTCCTTCTGCTGAGCTCAGACTTGATACCAACTCTTGATAGGCCCTGAGGGATGTCTGCCTATCACTTTTCAAAAACTGCTCCAACAGATTTTATTGCATGAGCCAAAAAAAAGCAATCTTAAATATTAGCCACTAAGTTATAGTTTTAAAATAAAATTTAAAAAAAAAGTCATAGTTGTCACATGCAAAAGTCAACTGTAAACGTGATGATATGGACTTTGCTTAACAATCTCTGCCACAAGAAGACCTATAGAGTCAACTAACCTGGATCCATTAGTACTCACAGAGACCAAACATCAACCAAAGAGCATGCATAGACTGTTCCTTGGTCCCTTGCATATTCATAGCAGATGTGAAGCTTGTTCTTCATGTGGCTCCCCCAACAGCTGGAGTGGTAGCCTTCTCTGACCCTAATGCCTGCCTTTCTTTGGATTCCTTTTCACTAACTGGGCTGTCATGTCTGGCCTCGGTGGGAGCATTGATTATTGCAGCAACTTAATATACCAGGGCAGGTTGGTACCCCTGGAGGACGTCTGCCTTCTCTGAAGAGAAGGAGAGCAGACAATGCTGGTGGGAAAAGAGAGGGACTGGAAGAAAAGGAGATGGGCTGCAGTCAGGATATAAAGTGAATAACTAAATAAAAATTTAAAAAGAAAAATGAGGAAAAAAATCTCTAACAAAAATAACTATCAAAAGGCAGAAAGGGGCTGGGCACAGTTGTGTACACCTGTAATCCCAGTACTCGGGGAGGCAGCCGCAGGCAGATCTCTGTGGGTTCAAGGCCATCCTGGTCTACAAAGCCAATCCAGGGCAGCCAAGACTACACAGAGAAACCCTGTCTCGTGGGGTGGGGGCAGAGGTAGAAAGAGCAAATGGCAGAAGAGTGTGCTGATAATTATTTCAGCTGAGTGATTAAGTATATGGGGTAGACTCTGTGTGTATGTGTGCGTGTGCGTGTGCGTGCGTGTGTGTGTGTGTGTGTGTGTGTGTGTGTGCATGTGTGCGTGTGTGTGCATGTGTGCGTGTGTGTATCACAGTTCTCTTTATTTTTAGAAGTTTGAATAGTCCTGTCTTTAGTTTTTTGGAGGGGTCAGGTCACAAACAAAAGTCTATTGTAATCAGCAGACTGAGCATTACAGTTACATAAAAGTAAAATTCTTTGCTTGTTTATTTCATTTGCTACATTCTCATGTTTCTAAGCAGTTAGCGCCAACACGCCTATATATGATCCATGAAATTGAGTTCTAAGAAAACATGTGCCTGTGTTCAGAGACCTTCATTAAACTCAAAAGGCATCTGCTTAGCTAAGTCTTCTCTTCAGTGCAAGGAAGATACAAAGCACCTTAAGCGTGGTTAACAATAGGAATCTAACAGCCACTGTGCTATAAAATACACCACAAAGAGGCCTGAAAGTCATTGTGATAAACATTCCTCTTTCAAAAACATTTGCAAGTTTTCCCCTTTAATTTAGTATATCTGGTGAAAATTCTACCCCGTTGGTGTTAGTCTAAAAACAATAATCATTAATTTCATGTTCCATTACCAGGCAAAGACAGAAAAGCAAAGACCACTCTTAGCTCTGCTTCTAGTTCATTTAACGACTGGTAAAACCTCTGGTCATTTATGCCTGCAGCCCAGTCAAGCAAGCCCATCCCTTTCTGCGGATTATTGTGTCCCTGTAATTTTTCAGTGCTTTAGAACAATTTGGAGAGTGCCCTGATTGCCATGGTTTTATACAAAATCTGCCATATTCTGATTTTTTTTTTATGCTAACCACATATACGTACTTAGAATTCAAACTGACCTCAAATACAGAGACATTCTGACAGGAATCCGAAGTGGCTCTGATAATAATTCATTAGCAAATCTTGTGTACCAGGAGACAGAACAAACTTCCTCATTCAGGTCATAAACAATGGACAAATAATTTGCACAGCATGCTTGCATATCAGAAGCAAAGCCAGGGCACTTTCCCTATCAAGCCACAGCCTTAACTGATGGTCACTTAACTGACGGTAGGTAGCCTTGTTAACTGCTAACTAGGGTGGTGGAATTTGAACCCCATAATAACCCATGCTGACAGAGAAGAGCTACATCATCTGTAATTCTACTGGCCCTAATTTACAAGTAAATGCAAGTTAAACAGTTACTAAGGAGAATGGTCATTTGACATGTATTCTCAAGGTACTCGAGCATTATTCTGTACCGGGTTTGGGGCTGATCATGGGTACCAAGTCCATAAAGCTGGCTTTCCAAATTTGTAGTAATTCCTTTTCATTAAGCTACAGTTGCCACTGGTATCTGGCCCCTGGCTGAAGAAGGGCTTGGAGGAGAAGGAAGAGGGAGTAGGAAAAAAAATAAAGGATTTGTTGAGAAAGGTTTTCTGTTGACCAGTCTTCTCCATTACAAGTTGGAAGCTACAGGAAACTGAACACATGAGGGGCAAGAGGAAAAACAGTGTGAAAATGGGTAGACCTTAGGAAGTGGTGATGAGAGGAATGCTTTTTATGGCTCGTCCTCCTTTTAAATCTCCCACAGTGTGTTAAATGCAACACGTAAACTCTGAAGCTGCCGTTGGTAGCATGGTAGGCTTTCCTAGAGCAATCGGTTCTGATCTCGCCAGCTGGACCTTGACTCCAGTGGTGAAAGGAGCAGCAGGAGAAAATGAACTCCTAATTGAAAACAAATTTCAAGTTGAATAGTCAGGGGAAGCTAAAGGAATTTACAGATGCATGCCTGTGAGCAAAGGAGACAGTGTAAAGGGACACAGAAAATTGAAGTAGAGGAGATTTCTCTGCATCAGGCATGGATCAGATCCCCTAGGGCAGAGTAATCATTCCTCTGGTCAGAAGGGGGCAGGCTTT
Organism: Rhombomys opimus; assembly: GCA_010120015.1. Classification (NCBI taxonomy): domain Eukaryota; kingdom Metazoa; phylum Chordata; class Mammalia; order Rodentia; family Muridae; genus Rhombomys; species Rhombomys opimus. The sequence goes on from REGO01001058.1 coordinate 162,697, forward strand.
GTTCTAGACACTGGAGTGGCTAACATAAGCACTAGTGAGATGCATCACTATTTTTTTGTGGTTTGATGTGCTTGGACGGTATTCTCCAAGGATACATGTGTTGGAGGCAGGCCTAGTTCCCTACCTGTGCCATTACTGGAAGAGACAGAAACTCTCAGAGATTGCATCAGAGGAAGAAATTTAAGGTCTACGTGGCATGTACTCTAAGGGGATATTAAGAACCTGATCCCTTCCTATTTGTCTCTTTGCTTCCTAGACACTATGAGGTAAATAGATTCTTTTCCATCACACTTTTGCCATGATACAGTGGTGCCATAAATAGAAAGCAATGGGGTAATGTGATTAAAACACCTGAAACCATGAGCCAAAATAACTCTTCTCTCCTAATCTCATTAGCTCCAGTATCTGTCATGGAAACTGAGAGCTGATTGAGACAGAAATAAAGCACAAGATAAAGAGGGATTTAGGTACATGGTAGTAAGTAATGGACACTGAGTGCATACTCAGATCTCTTTCTGAGTGATCTTTCTGTTCTCTGATGTCCCAGCTGTTCTGGACCTCTGCTAAGGCTGCTTCTGCTATTTATAATAATGATGAGGGTATCCTTCGGCATTTGTTATTTGCTAACTCAGTTAACAACCAAACATATTACCTAGCTGAGTCAGTACCAAGTACCAAGTACCAAGCCAAGGCGAGGTACTGTTTCTATCCTTATACACATGGCTGAGTTCTGGTTATCCCCAGAAACCCATGATAGCACCAACATTCTACTTTAGTAAGTCTGGTTTCCAAACCAAGACACAGACTTTGAACAAATGTTGGATGGATGAACACCCATCAAATCAAGGAAACATACTCTCTGCTGATGATAATCCCAACTTCTATAAGATCTTCTAGTAACAGGCTGACAAGATCCTTATGTAAAAGAACGAGACAGACATGAAAGACCAAACAATTTCTGATGCAGGCATTCATCTCTGCTCTTAGAGTTGGGAAGTATTCGAAGAAAATTAAATACAGGTGTTCCAATAAAACACCAAACCCTGAATTTAATATACCAGGAAATATTCTTCTTTTGTGTTTTTAAGCATTAAAAAAAAATGTAAAACTATTTGTGGACCCTAGACGATGAAACAGTTGTGCTGGATTTGACCTGCTGGCTATTTTAACTCATTCCTATTCGAGCCATCTGTCTCAGAGTTCTGTTTTATCTAGACGACTAGCTGATGGAATTTCTCCCCCAACACATCCCTATCGGCATTTCTCACTGCACACATTGTGCCTTTTTTCCCTCCTCCTCAGCTTGCCTCTTGCTAACCTGATTACTAGAAACTCTCATTTCAAATTCTAGGTTATCAGTGTGGTTTTTAGATAATTGTACAAACAATGCTACGAGGTGTTTGAGGAAGAAACTAAAACATATTTAGTATAAGCAAGTGTGTTATAAGGAATAAAGAGCTTTTTACAAACTCTTCAGACCATATCCACAACAATGATAAATGGATTTTATCATCCTGGTAGGTCATTACCAAGAAGCATTAAGCTTACAAATCCTAAGAGAAGTTGGCAGGAAACCATCTAAGTTCATGACATTCACACTGGCTGTGCATCCCTGGACATCAGGAAACTTTGGCCTCGTAGCTTTAATCCATGTGTAATTACATCCTTTGGGCTTTCCACTTCACTGAGTCCGTTTTCTAATAAGATGTTTCTCCAACTCCTTCTCTTGCAAGAAAGCATCTCTTGTGATACTTTATAATTGAAAACAAAATGAGTTTTAAGGCCATGTCGGTAGGTGTTTTAATCACTGTGTACTTCATCCTTTTTTATGACTCATTTATCTAGCATCATTTGCTTTTTAAGACACATGCCTTTTACTTGTTACAAAGAGATATTTTAAGGGCTTACTTACGCATTAAAGGGAAGACAGGTGAGCACCTAGAACACATGACTATGACTTTGTTCAAAGACCCGTCTCTGCTTTTATGAATACAAGAAATGGTTTTTGAAAAATTGACAGTGCTCCTGGATTTCCGTGGATGGGAGTATCCTAGGAATCATCTAAGCCAATTTATTCTCCGGTTTGACTGTGAGTCAAGATCTTTCTCCAAAGGAAACCTAACAACGACTTAAGAGCCTGCAGCGAGGGGAGTGTGACCCTACCCCAGGAGCGAAGTCAGCTTTCCGCACTGCTGGCCCTTCCTTCTGCAACTGTAAGCTGCCATTTTCTCCATAACTTTCATTTGCTTGCACAAGATTTACAACCTAAGTAAATGATGCCATGTACAGTGTATGTAGGGAAGCCTGTCCTGCTTAAGTCTGCGCATATGATCATACATTCCATGTTTAGGTAGAAAGCTTTTTAGCCAAATAAGAAAATCAAGAAGAGAAGCCAACAATTACCCGAAGCCACATCATTTCACTTAGTCAAGTTCTTTGGCTTCACAAATGCCTAAACTATAAGTTTTATATTGGGAGATAAGCAGAGCTACAGTTGAGTCAAGACAGGCTTGACAAAGTCAAATGCATTTTATCTAGCCTAAAACATCTGAACCCAATGCCTCATCTTGGAGATATCAGATTTTCCTAAACAATAAATTCAAACTAGAAGTGAACTAGAATTTCATACAAATGTTGGAAAAAGGAAGAACAAGAGAAACTGACTGAGTCCACAGACTCTTAACCAGATGGGGTTAGAGAACAAGGGATGTCTTGAAATTTTCCTCAAAATCCCTCAGGATTCTAAGTTGACTAGACTAAAAAGCCAACTCAAATCTCATGTTTTATGTTTTTGTATTTGTGTTTTGTGACAGGTTCTTACTCTATAGTGCAAGGTAGACAGGCTCTGACTATATAGTGCAGGCTGGGCAAGTCCTTACTATTTATTGCAGGCTGGACAGAGCCTCACTAGACAGTGCAGGCTAGCTTCAAAGCCAGGACCCTCGTATCTTAGCTTCAAAATACACACTAGCCTAAGATTGCCTTAATTCAAGTCCTCACTTTTACTTGGCCAAAAAAAAAAAAATAATCAAGAGTTCAGCCAATGCACAATAAGCCAGGATGAACAGATGCAGGATCTAGCCCTAGTCAAAGACTGTCAATGCATCAAAAAATCAAATATATATCCTGGAACTATTCTTATTACTTATTTTCTTCTATGAAAATGGAAACAAAGTAGCACAGATTCTGTGAAATAAACGTATATATTACTTATTAAAGCTAGTGTATCTACATATGTATATTTACCAAACAGCAAGGTCATCATAGAGGTTTTTGCTTATTGAAATGCATGAGTTCTTCAAGTCCAAGAGCCAGTGTTAATTGCCGATTTAATTGCTGTGTTGTTAGTAGACTACATAGAGCTTGAACATGCTAAGCTTAGAACATTCAACAAATGTTGATGGAAGAAATAAACTAAGTATTTTTGAATAACTGACTCCTTAAATAATTAGATGTTTGAATAGGCCGAAGTTATAATAGATTTAAGAGTAAACTATTAAATTCTAAGGCTTCGCTTTAATTACTGAGGCTATATTGTACATACTAATACCTTGTTAAAAACCTCTCTTAAACTACCTAAATTAGAAGATGTATATTGAAACTTGAAAATAGGATGATGAACAGCAATAAACCTAGATGTGGGCGTGCTGTTAGAATTTAGCAAAAGCAATATTTTTACACATAATGAATCTTCAGGATGTTTTCTTTAGTAATTTGCATAAGAATTTTAAATCTCATTCTTATCTTGGACAATTAAACAGAATTCATTTTGTAAAATGTATCTAAACTTGATCCCAGCCAAGGAATATCAAATGAAGCTTATTTGCCAGAAAACAAAAATGTTTGCAGAAAAATGCAAATATGGTGGTCTTGGGGGATGATACTCTCACATCTTAATGGCCACATCTGGTTGTTTCTGTCTACTTAGCTGCTAAATTTAAGGGCCTAATCATGTTGAATGATGGCTGAATTCATATTCAGTGATCGTATTAAGGATAGGGCTTTTTTGTTCACTTTAGATCAGGTTAAATCAAAGTCTGGACTTTAAAGAAGGAAGTGTCAAGCTGTTGGCTACTTTCATGGTAACACAGAAGATTTTATAGGGACTGGACCACAGAGTTCTCAGAAACACTTCATTCAAAGGGCTGGTGGGTTATCTCAGTTTAGACAGTATAAACATATTGTGGACAGACTGAGGAATTCTCTGGCAGAAAACTCAGTTTATGGAAAGACAACCAAACAGCACACTCTATCATTAAAGCCTTCATTCTCATGCCTGGTTTGGTAGCACAGGTCTATAAATATAACATTCTTTTAGGAGACTAAGGGAAGAACATACTAAGGTCTAGTCCAGTATTATCTACATGGTGAGACCCTCCCTCAATAAACAAACAAAAACATGTATATACCAATTAGAAACAGAAAGGCCAATGCCTCAAATCTAAGCCTGGACATGGCATAGATCTTAAAACTCAGCAGGGTAACTACAAATGCAATCCAAAGAAGCTGGGAGATGGATTTTGAGGGTTGCCTGGTTGTCTGCTTCCTGATCTCTATAGAAAGAGGTAATGAACCACTTTATGTTCCTTCTGCCACAGCCATGCCTTCCCATCCATTATGTCCCCTGCGTGCCCTCTCAAAAGTTAAGCCCCAAGTGAATCTTTCCTCTCATAATTATTTATAAAATATTATTCACAGCCACGGGGGGGGGAAACGACTTCAAATGCTTAAAAGAACAATTATAGAATTCATGTTCGAATTATCAAAAGAAGTCTTAAAAGAATGTGAAAATAAAGCAGGCAACCCTGCAGTTAAGTGACAAGCAATTCTAGAAGTTGATGAAACACGAGACGAAAAGGCTAATAAATATGAAAAGATGTTGGTTATTACTAATAACCACAGAAAACAAAATTTCATCTAAAATGAGGTACAATTATACATTATGAGACCAAAAAAGAAACCAATAAGTGTTATGATCATGAAAAGTACTGAGGATGCCCAAGAGCTACTGATGGGTGTGTACTAAGGGAGGCAAGGCAATGCCTAGTAAAGTTGGAAATGCTTCTCTTGGGACTCAGCAATAGTACTAAGTAGCTAAGCAGACTGAAGGATAACATGTATCACGAAGCTACCAACACTGCTATCTTGAATAATGAATTGGGAACAGACAAATGTCCTTAACGAGGAAATGGACCCACTGAAGTATAATTGTGTGAAAAGACTGGCAGTGAAAATTAGTGAGCTACATCTAAATACACTGACTGGCTTTCAGGAAATGCTGGGGTAGCTCTTAATACACGACAACTCATGCAGTCTGGTCCCATATACCTGAAGTGGCAAAGATAACACAAACACTCTTACTGGCTGCATTTCAGTGCAACAACGAGTCACTCATCTATGTCAACACACAAAAGACCCCCCGTAACATGTAGCAGCCATGAGACCCATCACACCCCCATACAAAGAATCTTGTGGAGTCTTCAGACAGAAGTTGAGTGGAGAGGAAGAATCCTACCCTGGAAACTCCTGAAACCCTGGCTCAGTGCAGCAAGGGAACAAAGACAGACACAGACACGCATAACAATGAAGCTAGGATCTGCTGGGATTCCCCAATCCAGCCTAACCCAATCTGAAAGCCCAGTATGTTGATGAGGTGCAGAACAGGTGGAAGGTTAGCTAGTCTAGTAGGAGGTCTCTGTGGGTGAAGAGTCTCAGGTGGCAACACTTGGAAGGAGGAAGCTGCAGTTGTTCTTCTTTGCATACACTGATCAACCATCCATAAACACTCATATTCGAACTCCTGAGGAAAGCATTGCCATCACGCTTGAGCCTGGTCCATGTAAATAATGGCTTTGTCAATTTCCCATGCACCAATTGGTCTCAAAGTACTCTACAGGCCTTGTTTAGGTCAAAATACATATTTGCTCAGGATTTTACTATCTCAGGGCTTCCTGCATACTGCCTAAAATTCAGTAATATTAAGACATTGTTCAGATATTGAGATAGCTCTGATAATGGTTATAATTATTAAATCCCATGATTTTGAGTTATATATTAAGGTATTTGTTGAAAAACAAATTATGAAATGCTTTGAATTTGTTTTAATCCAGTGCCTAGGATTAGAAGAAAGACAATGAGATTGAAACCAAATACTGGACAAATGTAAGTTCTATTTTTATGGATGAATTTTTATATCCTAGAAAAGGATGTGTCAAACAAGTTGACAGATGTTTATAAAATAAGCTTGTATGGTGAAATATAATAAACTAGATACATATGTTAAATTGAGTGTAGAGCTCACTATAGCAGCTCAGTTGCAATACTACCCACAAAGAAGATGCCTCAAAGTTTTAGCTTCGCTTAGCAAGTTCTCCTTCTTCCTCCCTTCCTATCCTTCCTCTCATTCTGTTTTTTTTTTGTTTGTTTGTTTGTTTTTTGTTTTGACAAGGTCTCATATAGCTCAGGCTAGACTCTACTGGCTATATTGTCCAGTATGACTTCTGATCCTCTTGCCTCGACCACCCAAGTGCTGTGAAGATGGGCAGACACCACCATCCGCAGCCTAGCAGGTTTTTAAATTTGTAATAAGTATTCAGAATATTGTTCTTTTTAGCTTCTGCACTTAAATATATTATATACTTATAAAAGAAAGATGATAAACATAAAACAAAGAAAAAGAAACCTTTAAGCCACACATATGCTATCAATGTCCTTGTTTCTAAGATGCTAGGTTTTTTATGTGCTGTTTCTGAAATGATATTTCTTGTAGTTGATGATGCTTGAAACTCAATAAAGTAGAGTAGTTTTCGGGTACACAAGAGGAGCTAGGTAGTAGGGTAAACACTTAACTACTTATGATTTTTTTTCCATATGTGCAACCCCAAAATGAAAATCTTCAACCTGTCAGTTTCATCACATATTAATTAAAAAATACATCCTGTGCTCTGGTGAGTATTTTGTATCTAAAAGATGGATTAGTTGTTCTTGGAGAGAAATGGTTATCAGTTTTGATGCTTGGTTGGAAGAATAAAGTGGTTTGAAAAAGAGTCTCAAGAAAAGTAATAAAATATTAAAACTGAAGAGAAATGGTGCTTTGAGGTTCCAGTGAACCAGCCCCATGCTGCCCTGAAACAGAGTGGCATGGTGGGCTCTTCATGTGCCAGTCTCTCTGCAAAGATATCTTGCTGGGGATTCCAGTAGCTTTGGCTCCCACTAAATTACAGGGCTGACCCATATTTCCTTGAATTGGAACACAAATCCAGCCAGTAACAAACGTCTCGACGTATACCAATGCTAGCGACTGTAGAGAGAGCTCTAGCCTCTATTCCATGCTTCTAAAGTACCTAAATGCAGTCACCGTGCAGTAGGGATGGAGTTATGCAGGTGTAACAAGAACAGAACTGGGGTGAGGGTGGTGACACGAGGTGACTGTTCTAAAGCTACCCCGTGATTATCAGGACACTGATCCCCAAACGGGAGAAGAGTTGTTCTGGAAAACGTAAGATGGAGCGAGTTCAAACTGTTTGAAAGGAAAGAAAATCATGGTTTATTTTATTTCTTACTAAAATCCTGAAAGGACAGAGAGGATCTGTTATACCTGTCTTGGAAAGAATCTAGACAGATAGAAAACTGAGCAAAGGGCAACAGGGAATGACTAATCAGCCACTTCTTAAAATGAAGCAAGTAGGAAAGCACATTAATTCTTAAGAAGAATGAAACAAACAGAGTGCCTAAAAGTCCTCATCATTTGGATGGATGAGTGAGCATTCCGTTGCTACAATAAATATCTGAAATGCTCTTCTAAGAAGGAAAGGCTTGTTTTCGCTCACATCCTTGGAGGTTCCAGTCCAAGCTTGATTGATGCCATTATCTTTAGCCAGTGGCATGGTAGCACATGGTGGTAGGAGCTTGTAATGAGACAGAACATCTAATTTCATCAGCCAGGAGGCAATGGCAAATGAGAAAAGGGCTCCCTTCAAAGCCATAACCCTAATGCTCTAAAGGCCTCCTCCTAGGTTTCATTAGCAACCAAGACTGTCACCCTGGAAGGTGAAGCCTTAACCCAGAGAGTGCCGAGGAACACGTTACAAATCACAACACTGGGTGTTTTTACTTTTCTAAATCTTTAACAAATGGTCTCAATTTTGCTCAGGATCTACGTCCTTCTTTGGAATAACTAAGATACTGTAAACTGGCTTGAGCATAAACTCCCATAGCAAACCACATTGAATTTAAGAGGAATTAACATTTCTCTGTCTTGTTTATGTAACACTGTAATACGCTTATCTGTTGTGTGTATTACTCACACGAGGTAAGAATGCTCTTTCATGACCTCAGTGGATATTTAAAGATTCCCACCCAACCTCAGAACTATATACCAGAAGTATAGAAAGACAAGCTAAAACCTGTGAAGGGCACGGGCAAACCTCTCTCTTAGAATCAGCATTCACCGGGGAAGAAGAAAGGCAGGGATTGAGTCAGCTCACTCCAGGTTTTAATGTTTGTTAAGCCCAAGCTCCACTTATTTGTATTTATTCAAGCTTGTAATATACTGTGATTTTTAAAATCAGTGATGTTTGTGAAATTAGCAAAACTGAACATGAAGCAGTATAGTCATAACAGAGCTGAATAATTCTTGATCTACTACTACATAATTTCTTCTTCATACCCCTGCAATAAAAAGTTGCTTTTATTTCAGAGACTTTTTATTTCACTCTAATTACTGCAACAAACTTACATCAAATACTTTTACATTCCAAAAGGGTACAACAACAAATAATGTTCAATACTAGCTATTAACAATCGATGATAATGGAGTAACAGTAAAAACACAAAAATAACATAAGATAAGGATGTAGCTCGATGGTAGAGTACTCCATAAAATGTCATGTACAGAATCCCAAGTTCATTCCCCTCCATTGGAGAAAAACAAAGAGTAGCTAGGATGATCGGAAACAATTCTAACTTAGGAAATGGAGTAATGAAAACTAAAGCACTAACACTTAGCTAAAACAATTTTCACATGCTCACATTCTCACATGCCACGGACTCATTCACTTTCCTTGTCCAGACCCACTTCCACAAGAAGAACATCAAAATACTAAAAGCATGTTCCCTTAATCGTCTCACAAGCTTTCAAGCACCCTCTGAAGGCAATGCTTTTCTTGATGAAAACATTGCACCTTAGATGGTTTAACTCACTGTCCAGTCACATATCTCAAAGGGAAGCTGTGGAATGGGGTGTGAGCAAGGACACTCAGTAGGGTGGGACCTGGGGAAAGCTTTGTGGTCTTTGGAGGACATCACACGCTACTGTGGCTTCTCAATGGCCGGAGGGTTAGCAAAGAAGGAAAATAATATGTCTTGCAATCCTTGGGCTTTGGCAAATATTGTGAGTGGAAATCAGGCACTTATATATTTCTGGAGATAGGCTAGCCTTAGCACGCTGATCAGAAATCTCTACTTGAATCAGTATAAAAAGAAAAACATAGTTTAATTTTTAATAAATTAGATAAATGGTGATAAAATCAATCAGTAGGTAAATAGACAGTTGACAGGGTCATTGAACCACGGTGGTATGTACAAACCTTGGATTTGATGCCTGAAGTCTGGTTGTAGCAAAAAGAATAACCTGTGCAAGGACTTCCTTTTTCTCTTCTGCCAAGAAGATCACCATGGTATGTTTCAATATGCTCTATCTAAGAACACATAATAGCAGGCAAGGTTCCCTAATGCTAGGGAAGAGGCAGTGAATGCATGTTAATTTATTTTCAATTTCTTTCACAGGTTATTTCATGTCCTTCTTTCGAGCAGCTCGTGGTGGCATGGAGAATGGCTACAATATGAAACACACAAAACTAGGCTTACACAGAAAGAAGGGCTTTAATAAATGAAGCCCTATCAAGTAGCCCCCCAAAAAAATATCTAGAAATGACATTATGAACTTCATATTCTTCGCCAATGCTAAGAATATCTCATTGTTGTTTCTGTAATTTTCTCAGAATTAAAGTGTTTTCTAACTCTAGTCTGAGAGGTAAAATCCTAAGAGAAGATACTTCTGCTAATCGAACAGCAAAATAATTCCTTCTTTCTGAGTTTCTGTGAATCTTTATGGAATCATTCCAGAAGACCCTTGCATTTCCTCTTCTGATTATTAACAACTCCCCAGAGGAGGCTCACACCCAAAATGAGAGCTCTCATATCCAAAGTTTGTTAGGATGTGGGCAGAGTGAGTTGATGATCCAAATGTCGTCAGCTTCTCTAAGGAGACTGTAATAACTTACTCATGGACACCTTTCCCAAATTGTTAATTTTCCTTTTTCTATTCTATTAGATGGGTTGATTCCATCTAATCATCTGTTCACACAACCAAAGAATGTTTTAAGCCACCACTGTAATAATTATATTTTGCTTTACAAAAACCAAAACTATAATTTTGTTCTTTCTCATGATAAATGATACTAATATCAAAGGTCAAATATAGACAATGTAAGAGATGAGAGAGTCATCACAAATAGGACTAAGTCATTTCTTTAAATTCAGTGGTTTAAAAAAGGTGATGTTTTCAGTCTGTAATTTGTTGTAGGGAGTAATTTCCTCATGAGCAGACGAGCATGGCTTTGTGTTTGATAAAATTACAAAAATACGTTGTGTTATATGACCTATCTCTTTTAAAAGAGATCCAGTAGTTTGACTACACAGATCATTTCACTACCTCAAGGTATAAATCCAGTTGTACCCTTATGGAAAATGTAAAACTGCTTCTGGGTTCACAGAAACTATTAAAAAGGTTATAACAAGGGGGGGGGAAATTAAAGATTTATTATTCAATGTAATAAATGCTATGACAGACAGATGAGCCAGTTGTTGAAGCAAAGAGGGGACAAACATCTAACCTCTGTTGCTCACAAGGCGGGAGAGCTGGAAACATTTTATAAGCTTTGGTTCATCATCCAGGACTTATCTATAGGAATAAAAATACAAGAAGAAGCAAGCAAGGTCCCTTTCCTACCCGAGACAATGTTGTATTCAATAATGCAGAAGGGTGGAGAGGAGTGAGGGCGGTGACACCAGCTGTGATAAGGGTGAATGTAGATGATTGAAAAGTAGAAAGCATGTAGATCTATTGTAGAAATAATGGATAAGAGGGTGGAGGGTTTAGATCTATTTGCACATTCATATTAACATAATGAAATTACCCCCAAGAAATTTTATTGAGTGTCCATGATGAAAGAAAGACCAGGGATTTGGTGTGCAAAACAAAGACAACGAGACTAGACATAGCGAGAGAATTATGAAGTTGGCAAAGGTTCTAAGGATGGAGGGACCAATAGTACTAAATTCCAAAAACAAACAAACAAAAAAAGGATACACGAGGTGAAGAACAAAAAGCAGTGTGGATTTGTTATCTGGGTTGAGGTTGTAGGAAGGCAAACAGAAGTACTTATCTGTGCTGTGAGAACAGAACACTATTGTCTTTGAATCTACATTAGCTCGTCTCTAGTCACGGAACTCCATTCTTCAGGTACGGTAAAGTTTACAGGAATAGTTGTTGTATTATCACCATCATCATTCAAAGGTAAATGAGCAGTTTCCTCCAGAAATTTGTTTGACAGTTAACAAATCCACAGTGAACACAGTGATTTTTTTTTCCTTGACTCTTAACAAGCATCTATAAATCAAGCAAATCCCAAATGAATCAACTGCTTAGCAGTTCTTTGAGCTTTACAATCTCATGTCCTCTTCTCTCAAGAGCATGGGGGATCTTCCCAAAGCTTAAGGTAAAAAAGGCAACAGGGCAAAGATGACTAGGGCCTGGACACTCTGCATGCAGTTAAGCTCCTCAAAGAAGCTGAAGATTCTTGTCCTCAGTTCAGCGCCCCACAATTCTCTCAACTCCCCCACTCAGGGTTCCTCTCAAAATTCCAGTCTTTTCTCTATCCTGGCTGACCAATTGCCTTGTCATAGTACTCTGGATTTAAATCAACATGAAGAGGACACCCAAACTCTCCTTAATTACTATGTGGCAAAATACATCACTGGCTGTGGATCTACCTAGATCCATGCTTTAATAGTGTTGACTCTATCACTGCCATTCACAGCCTGTGAGTTTTATAAGAGTCACGTGAGGCCATCAGAAAATAGAGATATAGAAAACTTACAGTAATGAAGTAGTAACAAAACTAATTTTATAGTTGGGGCTCCCCACAACATGAGCAACTGTATCAAAGCATCACAGCATTGGGAAGGTTGAGGACCACTGAGCTACAAGGTATTCTGGGTAGCTTTACTTCTCATGGCCAATGGGGAAATCTTGTCTTTCCATACTACAGAGCTAGATCACAGGCGAAAAGGAAAATACAAAAGCTTTACAGGCATCAGACGGAGCTTATGTCAACCTCGGTCCTTGGGAGACCACCATAAACAGAGGCCACACTGAACACGTAATACGAATGAGGGACAACCCCGGCTGCTGTCGGGTGCAGTTGCTTGTTAGTGTAACAGGACCAGGATCGTGCTCACGAACTGAGTGACTGACAATTCTTGGTGCATTTCAAAAGCTTTCAATTTCAAGACCTCGATGGCCAAATGTGAACAGGGATGTCCCACAAAGAATGTACAGACCGCAGGACTTGAAAATGTTCGTTAATGTTGATTGGACTTTGGCTGATACAACCCAAAATATAACCTACAAACCAAACTGAAGAGAGAAGAGCGAGGGAGGGGGTGCGCGCTCCGTGGGGGCACCAGCACACATGTGTAACCTCAGACACGCCACCCCCTGTCAGGCACCCTCTTCTCCGGTGATTGCTCTGCCTTTCTTATCTGATTTGCTGCTCTGATCTTCAGGCCTGGGTGATTGCTTTCTGAGTCCTATTGCCCAAGCTTTTCTATTTCAATTTTCATGCCTTTCTATTGCTGCACCTCGGGAAACTTTCCAGCCAGTAGCTGTTTGGTTTCTTTAACCGGATGTGTGTCCATGAAAACGGTGCTTAGTCAAAACAAAATATTTGTAACGCTTTATAATAAAGAAACGAAACAAAACAGTGCTCACGAACGATTTTCACCAAAGATACTTTACGTGTTAGCTGCGTTAGGGTTTTATTGCCGAGATAACTGTTTAGGCACTGTGATTCGGGCAAGCCACCCTTCACTGTTATCAGTACTGGTAACGGCATGAAGAATTCCCTCTACTACAGTTTAGGCTACTAGATGTTATTAAGCAGATAAAAGCTCCTGCCAGGTGATTCGAATTACTTCATTTAATCCCCATAACAAACAAACCATCAGAACTCTTACTATCTACTAAAAAAACAAAACAAACAAACAAAAAAAAATGGTGTAAAGATTTTCTTTCCACATTAATTTTAGAACCAAAATCTTAGCTAGGAGATTCTAATTTCAAATTTCACATTTAAAAAGATGTGGGCTTCATATAAAATTGTTGACTTTTCAATCAGAACGAGCTGGGGGCTGGGAGTGGACCTCGATGGTAGAGCACTTGTCCAGCAAGCACCGTGTCCTAGTTTAAACCCCAACTGTGCACACTCTCACAAAAAGTCGAAACAGGTAGTTTGCTAGAAGTGACCAGAGCAAAGGAGCAACTGCCCAACCAGGAACACACTCACTCTCTCTCTCTCTCTCTCTCTCTCTCTGTCTCTCTCTCTCTCTGTCTCTCTCTCTCTCTGCACTCTGCCACAGCCTCTACCCGGTTCCTAGGTGATTTGCCCATCTTACCACCAACCCCGGTTTCTCTCTTCAGTGAACTCTGAAGCTCTTGATCCGTGTGAGCTGCCATGTGGCCTCATACCCATGCTTTAAAAATATGGCCATCCTGACACATACTGGATTTACTAACCAGAGCCTTGGAATAATATCTATTGGTCTAGACTAGAGATTTTTAAAAGGGAAGAAATTAATAATAAAACAATCTCAGATACAATTTTTAATAAGAATATCAAACCATTCTTAAAAACATTCCAAGGGCTGATTATGCAAACAATAACACTGTTTGCTCAGTCTCTCTCTGCTTCCGAGACAACCTTGACCTCACTTCTTTTCCAGCACAAAGGAAACATCATTGCTGAGTTCATTGGCAGTGGCCAATAAAGGCACCTGAAAGCTTCTCATTGAAAAGGAATTGTCAAAATGTTCTAAAGCTTCAGGAGATTGAGCCCTTCACAAGCAGCTGGCATCAGCCCATTTAAAATCGCTTTTGTTGAGCAGCTCAGTGGAGGAGCATTTGCTTAGCAAACATGAGGCACTACAATCGTCTCAACACCAAACCAACAGGAAAACAAACCCAGCTGGGTCACTGTCTCCACTAGAAATGGGCCATCTTAACTTACAGAAGGCTCCACACTTGGTGTAGGAAAGCCGCAACTTCAACTGTCCACATAGACATGGGACAGCTAAAAGAAAAGTCTGGCATTAGTCATAGGACAGGTCAGCATCCAATTCTGCTACATGTCATCATCTCAGACGAGTGTCCTTGAACACGGTTCTCAACCTGTTAACCAGTTTTGCCTCTCACTTCACAGAGGGACTGAAAGATTCAGCATGTGTACCTACACATTATGTGTGATGTCTGACCAATGATGACAAGATAAGAGGCAGCGAGCTCTATTACTAAAGACATTCAGTGTCTCTACTGGACTATTTTCTCAGGTTTTACTGTTCTATTGCTTTCCCAAACAGTACAATATTTTTAGGAGCTTTAAAAATGCCTTGGCTGAGGCTGATGTGTAGTTCTTGTGTCTTAAGAATTATAGAAATGATTGTATCTTTGGGAAAGTTAGAGATTTTTTTCCTCGGACTCAGCAGGTGAAGGTGCTTGCTGCCAAGGCTAAGGACTTAAATCTGATTCCCAGGACCCACGTGGTGGAAGGTAACAGGGTCTCCCAAACTGTCTTCTGACTTCCATATGTGCACTGTGTTACACACATGCATACATATAAAGGTAAATAAATAACTGTTTAAAGATTGACTTTATACCTATTTAAAAAAACAGTACTTAATCAATTCAAGAAAGAAAAAATATCAAATATTCCAATGAGAACTGTTTTGTTGAGGTAAGGTCTTTCTCCAGAGCCCAGACTAGCCCAGAACCCACAGAACCCTCCTGCCTTGAATTCCTAAACTCTGGGATAACAACCATGAGCCACCATAATTGGCTTAATAAAAACATGTCTGAAGTGAGAGATAAAAGAGAATATTTAGGAGAATACTTGAATTATAATGCTACATTAACAGAATAAAATGAACCCTTCTGAATGAAGAGGATCCAGCTGAAACTTCTACATCAATCATGAACAATAGCTTTCTATAAAGAAAACCTGCAAATAACAGTTGAATTTTCAAATGTATCAGCTGTGTATAGTGGTACTATTTTTCTCTTTTAATGTAAACTTTGAAGACATAACTCCATAATATGTGGGCCATTCATATAAATGATGTGATCTCCTAAGTTCTTAAATAAGAAAAATTGTAGCAGGTCATTTCCTGAACGTGAATTTTGTTATTTTCAGTGTGCTCCTTTTTTAAAATATAAGCATTTCTTTTCGGTGGCTGAGGACATTACAGAAGAAATGTGCAAAATATATTTCCTAATTTCTTCCAAACCCTCATATTTTTATTGGATTATATCTGTTGCAATACAGCTGACAGGCATTCCTTTCCTAAAGGATCTCAGCTTTTTTTCCTGTGGCAGAAATACATTTGATTGAGCACAGTTTCACTAACCACTAGAACCTTGTGTATTTATCTGTCTTAGTGATTTGTAACATGACAAGTTAGGTCTGGCTCATCTTCATGGTCCCTCTCATCTCTAATGTTTAAGTTATTATCATCCTGAGGTCCCTGTTTTAGGGTTTATTTTTTTCTGAGTAGTTTAATTAACTCGTGGTGTATCCATTGACAAGTAATGAAAGATAATCTTATGACAGCAGGTTCAACCCAGGATAGTTATTTCTGCTTCAGAAAAAATGTCTCAGAGACACCAATATCGAATGTTCACATATACAACAGAATAATTATCTTCGCAGAGAAGAAACTCACAGCTGCAATACACCTGCAACATAGACTTGGGCTGATGCTAGGAAAGAAATAGACAAAGACAGCTGAATAAAAGGAAGAGCTTGATAACTTGGATTCACCAGTGCTACTGCTAAGGAGTAGTAAGAACAAATTGCTGTCAAGTGCTACAGTGGCCAGCAGCTCAGCAACATTCTTAAATGCTATAAACAACTTTGGGACAGAATAGATAAAACTACTACTTATTTTCCCAAGTATTTGAAAATGACATGAAATGCACCCTACCGTGTTTGTCCTTTCTCTTTACAAAAGAAGACCCCTTTGAAAGATCAACCCTAGAAGACATTCATTTGTTTTTCCATGGTTTTATTATGATAAAGTACACAGGATGTGAAATTTACAACTGTAACCACCTTTAAGTCTATAATCCAGTGGTATTAAGGTCATGCCATATGGCAAAACTGAACATCTATATCCATTAAATGATAATCCTCCCAACTACCTCCCTATCCCACCTGTCTAGATCCTTTTTCAAAACTGTTCAGCTGCTCTGAGCACCCCATTAAAGGGACTCACATACTAAGTATCCTTCTGTAGCTGGCTTATTTTGGCTAACTAAACATTCTCAAGATTCGTCTTGAGACATACCATAATTTTTTTGCAAGGTATCGTGCTGTGCAATAGAGACAGAGGCATAAGGACCATGAGCTTAGAGCAGTCTGTCACAGCAAGATGCAGCAAATTTCTCTGTGTTTGATCGGACTCCACAGTCAGCAGTCAGAACACAGACTCTGGCATGCAGAGAAAGAATGCTGCTCACCAACTATGGCTCCAAGAATATGTGTGACCCTGCCTGCCATGAGACCATGGGTCAAAGGTCGATGTTTGCTATTGTGCTAAGACCTGGAATTGTCCAAAGTTAACCACAATTTACCACCCAAGCCTTCGCCCTGGAAATTGCAAGCTTTTAATAGACTCTAGGGCAGCAAAGCAGTTAAATCAAGAGGTTCTCACTGTGCAAAATTGCCTGGGGGCAAAAAAGATTCATGCTGCTTCTGGTTCTGCCATCTTCTTAGAAATCATTCTTTTAGTCATTAGAATCATTAGAAAACATTCTTTTAGTCAAATAAACTTTGGTTTACATCAGCACAGACTAGTAAAACCTGGATCATTTGAAGCCATTGTGTTTATACTGTATTTGAAAGACATATATGGCCAAGCACAGTGGTATACCATTGTAATTCCAACACTTAGAAGAAAATGACAGGGAGATTACAAGTTTAAGGTCAGCCAGCATTAGAGAGAAAGGCTTTTATCAAAAAGTCATATATTCATTAATAATGAAAGTGCAAAAATCCTATGTATATTTTTGTTATATACTTTTGTTCTAAGACTGTGAATTCCAATTTTATTAAAAAGAATTATGATAACATATACTAAATTTAAGAAAGGTGCAGAAATAATCTCAAAGTAATAGTAGATGGGGCTGGTTAGATGGTTTGCCGGTGAAGTTGCTCTACAAGCCTGATGATCTGAGGTGACCGACCAGAACTCACAGAAAGGTAAAAGGGAAGAACTGACAGGTCGTAACACGTACACGCAAACACCTCCACCCTACTTCCACACACAGAATAACTTTTTTAGAATTTTCAATATTGGGCGATATGTCTTTATTCATAAAGGTTGTGGCTTCTCCAGAGTGGTTTCTGAGCAGTAAGAGAGTGTGGAGAGCTAGGGGGGAAGTGGCATTTACCGCACAGGCCCACTATAGACTCTGGACCTACGGGGATTTGGGTGCCTACAACTACATCACTTCCTTCTCCAGTGTCCCTGATTCTGTCCCCATAAAAGTGGGAATCTGAATAAGCCATTGTAAGAGAGACAACATTATTAGGAGATTTATTAGACCAGCAGCCCAGAGTGTTATATTGATAGTGTTGTGTATACAGTTAACTGGGAAAAAAAAATATTGAAGTAACCGGGAAACTGAAAAATTCAAAATGTCTTGCTAGATTTCAGTATGCTAAGTGACCTGAGAGGGAAGTGTGTGCACTGTCCACTTCTCATGGTTGTATTTGGCTTGAGAAACTGAGCTTTGGGAACTTGAATTTTTTTGTATTTTATATTTACATAAGAATTCTGATATTGAATAGATAATGCCACAAGCTGGAGTATATAGTTAAGATTAAAAAAAATTCTATCAGTAACCTATTAAAAAAACTGATATAGCAATCTACCTAGGGCCTTGCCTTGGCATTGATCAAGCTCCTTCTCAATTCATCAATTAAGTATTTAGCAATCAGAAGATAAATGACATTTCAAAGCAAAATTTAGAGAGACAAAATGGAAAATCAATCAGACCTTCATCCTTCTCGATTTATGGACTACTATTCAGAAATATGGTTTTATTTTCATCTCGTCTGGTTTGGGGTACAGTTCCTCCTAATTTGCTATAAGCTGCTTCACTGCTTTCTTAAGTGTGAAATGTAAGCAAGCAAAGAGTGGGCCGCCCAGAAGAACAGCCCTGCTCTGTGGTTGTAAACTAGTAGAGAGGGCAGGCTACTGTCCCACACAATCGTTGAGGCAGCAACTACAGATCAGCATCAGCCTATTTAAGACTATAGTCACATCCTACTGTCTTCTCACTCCCTGTGTCAGTAGTAATCACGCTTGAAGGGTGCTTGACTATTATCAAATAGTTAGGCTAGCTATTTGCAATTCACTGAGAGAGCCAGGTCTGCTTGACCTGTCATGTATAATCCGAACTGCTATGGAATAAATTTAATGACCGTTTAAGTCAGGTGAAAGTGTGGATTTCTTTCTAGTCGTCAGTATTTCACTGTATTGCAAAGCTTGCTCTTCAGCTCTCTGTTTAACACTCCCATCCTCACCCATCTACCACTACCTACCCCTGCTTCTTTAGTGTTGGGTCTTCAGGCATCTATCATGACTGCCTACTTCCAAAAACTCTTTCAGCTGGTGAACCCAAGTCATCAACACATTCAAACAGCTGCCGTGACCCCCTCCTTTTTTCTTTTTAATTTTTTTCATTCATTTATTTATTTATAAATGTAGCTCGTGGTCCTAAGAATAAAATCTATGGCCTCACATATGCTGTGTCAGTAAATGACACCCTCACCTAACCCCTGATCTTTGTAACAGTTGCGCTGGTCATCTCAAGAGCATGAAATCATGATGAGGATTTCATAGTTTAGTACATACAGCCAAGATTAGCATGGCTTTCAGTGAGGAAGATTAATAACTGTAGCAACTCAGATGGCGGAAAATGATAGTAGATAATGGTGATCATCTTAGGATGGGGAACAGCTGTTCAAACATCTCTTCAGAAGTTCAAGTCCAGTCACATATCCTTTTCCTCAAGTAGAGAATGTCTTAATGCTGATTAAAGAGGAATAGTACACATTCAAGTGTCAGCCAGGATCATTCTTTATTAATGTCTTATTCTTCCCCACATCATGCTTTCTGGCCCTTACACTTTTAAAAAAGCTGCCACTGAAAAGTACTAATAGGAACCTCAGGGGTCTCCAGGCTTCTACTTTATATTTTATTTTTATGTGTTTTTTTTTAATTTATTCACTTTACAGCCTGATCATGGCCTCCCCCCTCTTCCTTCTATCTCCCCTTCCCTACTCCTCAGAGAAGGAGAGTTCCTACTGACCCACCCCAGCACATCAAGTAGCGTCAAGGACTGAGAGCATCCTCTTCCCCAGTGGCCGGGAGAGGCAACCCCACCAGGGAGAAATGATCAAAGGGCAGGCAACAGAGTACATGTCAGAGACAGACCGTGCTCCCCTTTGCTCCCCTTACTAGGGACCCGCATGAAGCCAGAGCTGCCCCTCAGCTGCCTAGGCCTAGTCCATGCATGGTCTTTGGTTGGTGCTTCAGTCTCCACAAGCCTTTCCGTGCCCTCATTAGTTGGCTTTGTTGATCTTCTTGTGGAGCTCCTGTCTCCCCCAGCTCCTTCTATCCTTCCCCCAACTTTTTCACAAGACTCCTATGCTTCACCCAATATTTGTTTGTGAGTCTTAGCATCTCTTTCATTCTGCTGCTGGGAGGAGCCTCTCAGAGGACAGCTATGCTAGGTTCCTGTTTGCATACATAGCAGAGTATAGTTAATAGTGTCAGGGGTTGGCACTCTCCCATGGGGAGGGTCTCAGGTTGGGCCAGTTATTGATTCACTTTAAACACTCTCAGATTCACCAAGGTAAGCTTTGGATTTACAGTTAGAACATAACCTGCTTTCTGGAAACTGTCACAACTGGTATAACTACACAGCTAGTCCCTTTTGGCAACAGCCTCAAAGGACATGGAATACGGTGCAGAGAGACATGTAAAAGATTGGAGTTTTGTTCAGTCTGTGGCCACAAAAAACTGCAAACACATTTACTTCTTCACAAGTCCATCATTTTATCTATGAAATGAAAACATTACACCTTGTCAATGTTTGCTGAACTTGTCACACTATGAGACTCACCCAGAAACTGAGGTTATAGGGTAGAGGTACAATGTAGTCTGAAACTCAATCTCAGGGCCAGAACTCCAGCAGGAGGGGATGAAGTCAGAGCCAGGGTGAATTGTGCAAGCCTTTTCCAGCCATGGACAGACAAGAGAAAGGCAGAATGCTCAGGACCCAAACCATACCATTCCCTTGAGCTGACAAGACCTTGGTAATTTGAGATGTACTTGTTTTTGCATGGGTGATAATGATAATAACACTTGGCAAAGTTTCCTCACATCAGCAACCTTTAACATTTCCTTGTGCAGTCTGCAGGGTGAGTGTTCCAGACCTTGGGGTCGTCAGATCTAGGCTGTAACTACTCAGATCTGCTGATATGGAGTAAACACAGTCACAAACAAAGAATAAAAACTAAAGAAACTAGTGTGGCTGGAATCTAGAAAAACTGATATTTGGGTTTTGTTTCATCATCATATATGATGAATGTTATTCTTCTGAATGCATTTCCAACCTTTCAAAATTAAAAAAAAAAAATCCTTCATAGCTCTCAGGAATTTTTTAAATCAATGATAAACAATTTATTGACCCCAAGTTTAAGTGCCAAAAGACCAGAGTATATTTTATATTTATAAAAAGGCAGACAAATATCAAGTTTCTTTTCCATCTTTCTGTCTGTCTCTCCCTTCTTCCCCTATTCTTTCTCCCTCCCTCCTTCCCTCCTTATCTTTCTCTCCTCTTCCCCTCTTTCCTCCCTTGTTTTTGTTTTTGTTTTGGTCTGAGACAGGGATCTACACTGTAGCTCAGACTAGCTTTTAACTTGGGGCAATCCTCTTTTTCCACCTCTCGAATGCATGCAGCACTGGTTTGAATAGAAGTAGACCCCACAGAGTCATAGATTGGAAAACTTGGCCACCAGGAAGTGGTACTATTAGGAGGTGTGGCCTTGTTAGAATAGGTGTGACCTTGTTGGAGTAAGTATGTCAGAGACGGTGAGCTTTGGGGTTTCAAATGCTCAAGCCAGGCTCAATGGCTTTGCATATTCCCGATGCCTGCTGATCCAGATGTAGAACTTTCAACTAGCTCTTTAGTATCACGTCTGCCTGAATGGCACCACGCGTCCCGTCGTGACAATAATGGACTAAACCTCTGAAATAGCCAGCTCCAGTGAAATGTTTCCTTTATGACGTTTCTTCAGACAAAGACGGACACCACGCTAAGCTTCACTTTCCTTTTCAGTGGTAGTGTAGAAGTAGGGAGTATAGTACAGCACTAGAGACAGGGCAGGGCATTCCTTCTGGGGGTGGCGACCTCACTTCCAACTTCCGAAGGGGCCTGTTGCATAACCAACTTGAGGTAAGTGTTAGGGGCGGAAGGGTCGATGCTGCAAACCCACATTCTGACCTGCTGTGGTTACTGTTTAACATACAGGCTTCCAGGCTATTCTCCCAGATGCTTCAAGCATTCTGAGAAAAAGGATATTTAGGGACCTTTATCATAAGCAACCTCCCTTAGTGACTTACAGGATCTAGACTGAGAAAAGTAATATTGGAATCAAGGTCTAGATCTAGAATAAATTCAATGTTCATGATATGGTACAACCGTCTCTGTACAGCAAGTCTGATCCTTCCAATTTTATGATTATGACATTAGTCAAATAGAACCACATACCAATGTTAGCGTTAAAAGGCGAATAGGGTAGGAAAAGTGCTTGCTATACAAGCAAGCCTATTGACCCAAGTTCAATGTCCAAATCCCATGTTAAAGTGGAAGGAGAATTGACTCTACATTAGCCCAAACCTTCCCCCAACACACACAATAGTAATAAAGAAAATATTTTTTTAAGTGAGTCAGTATTGTTGACCATGAAGTCCTGGCAGCAAGGAAAACTACTGTGAAGCTACTTAGAAGCTGTGCTCAGTCAATAGAAATGCTAAGCGAAGAATACTCAGGCGAAATAGGCCATAAGTAATCACTATGATGAATTGATACGGCCACAAGCAGTCAGATTAAAAGAAATGCCCTTCTCTTGCTTTCCAGATGCTATGGCAATCATGGACCGCTGCAAAACTCAGCAGCACACAAAAGCAGCAAGCCCACGGTAATCATGACGGTGAGCCTCTGTCTGAGCAAAGAGGTTGGGCAGATCAAATGTATGTGACAACTTTGCTTTAAACTGTGGTGACAGCTATGAGCCAAAGGGCAGCCTTGCTTGGGATAAACTGTTCAGTGGAATCTCACGGCACAAAGCCACACTCATCAGAAAGTCGCATCCTGAATACAAAAGACAGGGTTACATGTGTCAGTTCTGTGCGAGGTCAAATACAGAAAGAGGCTATTATCTGATTCATCATCTCTTCTGTTCTCAAACTTACACTGCTTTGATCCCAATTTCTACCATTGTCTTTCACTTTTCCCACTCTTCCTTCCTACTGCAGGTGATCTGGTCCTCCTCACAGCTCCGAGCTATCCTGTAACTCCAAATGCAGCCATCTGACCATAGTTAAACC
This sequence comes from Rhombomys opimus, assembly GCA_010120015.1. NCBI lineage: Eukaryota > Metazoa > Chordata > Mammalia > Rodentia > Muridae > Rhombomys > Rhombomys opimus. The sequence goes on from REGO01001058.1 coordinate 185,713, forward strand.
CTTCCTCCAATCCTGATTATTTCATTCAGAAATACCACGTTCAGAGAACTGTTTTGATATTGTGATGCCTGGACTATGTTAAATTGTTATGATCTTTCCGGAGTGTAGCGGCCACCATGCCTGCCTAACACCTATGATTTTAATAAAAGAAGGAAAATTTGCTGAGAAAAACTGAGTGTGGGAACAATTCTTGAGTTCCAGCAAAGCAGTAACGGTCAAAAAGAACAGGATGGACTTGAAAACAAGGGGGAAGCTGTGCGGTGAGTGGGCAGAGTTTCACTGGGTTGAGCTTTATCTCAGGACTCCTCTATTATGTTCTCATAATAAATAAATAAACACTGGAATAAATCCTTGTGTTTTCCTCCAAGGCATTAAAAAACACTATCTTTCCACAAGCTACACAGATGCTTTGATTCTCTGTAGGGATATTAGGAGTTTTATAGAACTAACTAACCTTGAGGAAGTATACTCCCAAACCCAAGGCCCTGGCCTTTGATGTGGAAAAAGGGAGGTGTCCAGCACCAGCTCACTAAGGACCGAGAGCTGACCGTGGAAATCCAAATACCTTAGTGTGGCGGGGGTACTCCCGCGTAACAGAGCATGCCCGTTTGCGGTGTGCATGAGAGGCAGCAAGGAAGGCTCAGTTCCTGTTTTGTAATTCTTTTCATTGCTTCAGAATTTCCATTTGCATATAATGTGTTTTGATTAAATCTGTGCTTCAATTCCTCCTCTACAGTTCTTCTCTCTGGCGGTTTGAATGAGAATGTCCACCTTCCCCCCAGACTCATGATTTGAATGTTTGACCCCTAGGTGGTAGAACTGTTTTGATAAGGATTATGAGGTGTGGCCTTTTTGGAGGAGGTTTGTTCCTGGAAATGGATTTTTAAGTTTCTATAGCTCATGCAGAGTCAAGTGTTGTTCTCTCTCTCTCTCTCTTTCTGTTTCTCCCTCCCTCTTTCTTCCTCTCCCTCTCTTCTCACCTCCTCCTCCTCCTCTCTTTTCCCTTTCTTTTCTCTCTCCCTTCTCTCTCTGCTCTCTCTCTCTCCTGTCTCTGGCTCCTCTTTGTCCTTTCTTCCCTCAGAAAATAAGCAAGACCTCAATTACATGCTTTCTTTCTTTCTTTCTTTCTTTCTTTCTTTCTTTCTTCCTTCCTTCCTTCCTTCCTTTCTTTCTTTCTTTCTTTTTCTTTTTTTCTTTTTGTTTTTGTTTGGTTGGTTTTTGTTTGGGTTTTATGGTTTTTTCTTTTGAGTCAGGTTTTCTCTGTGTAGCCTTGGCTATCCTAGACTCACTTTGTAGACCAGTCAGGCCTCGAACTCACAGTGATACAACTGCCTCTGCCTGGGATTAAAGGCCTGCACCACCACACCTGACAAACACTTTGTTTTTTTAAAAGTGCCTTGGCTATAGCTTCTCATCATGACCACAGAAGAGTAACTGTGGCATTCTATTATCCATTCACCATTTTCCCCTCGTAACATCAAGTGCTTTATATTTACACCCACTGAGACCTCCTGATGGTGTATTTATGGACATGGTATAGGATTATCTCCTAGAAAACAGAACCCCTCACAGAATAGATCCCTGAAGAAAACTTGTTCTAACCAGCAGCCATCAAATGCAAGCAGTGCCTCAGTTAAAAGTTAGGCGGGGCTTCATGAGCTCTTCACTCTTTTATGCTGGAATTTTGGCTGCTTTAATTTTACAGGATTTACACATGTCACAACAGCTGTTGTGAGCTCATGTATGCCACAGGCCCACAGTCCTGATATGCCCAACGAATGCAGGTGTGTTGCAGATGTTTGCTACCCCTGGCTTTTGCAATCTTTCTGCCTCATCTTCTATAATTATCCTTGAGCCTTGAGTGTAAGGATGTAGTATAGATATTCCACTGAGAATGGACTGGAAAACACTCTGCAGTCTCTTATTGTCTGCGTACTGATTAGTTGGAGTCTGTTTTACTCCTACAGATATAAAGGCAAGAGCTTTAGGGGAATTTATTTCTATGCCCTTTTAAGAGAATGATAGCATTCGTTTCTTCCCTATGACTTAGGCAGCCATGGATTTTGGCCCAGTTAGCCAATCAGAAAGTGGTTGGTTGTTCTCATAACAACCATGTCACTGTTGCCCCAGTGGACTTATCTTGTCAGGCCAGTCATTATTAACATCTAATATTTAAAATATTTCTAGTTAATCATGATGGCTCAAGGGAAATTCTAATACTTGGGAGGCCGAAGCAAGAGAATTGTTGTTGGTTTGAGTCTAAGCTACGTAATTAATCCCAGAGCAGGCAGGACTAAAAAGTAAAACTCTTATCACAAATCAGATGAGTAGTTTTTGAGGAAACCTAAAGACAAAGGAGAAAACAGAAACAAGGAGGCTAGAGGGAGTCTCAGCCTCTGACACCTGACTACAGTAAAGAGGAAACATGGTCTAACTCTTAGACAAACATAAATCTTTCTACCAAAGGCTTGTCTATCTCTATTCTTCACACAGTAATGAGTTTATTAACTTTCAATAAAAATGTATATTAACCCAAGCATTCTGAAGACTGAAGCAGGAGAGTTGTGAGTTTGAAGCCAGCTATGGATCACATAGCAAGACTTTGTCTTAAAGTGGAAGGAAGAAAGGAAGGAAGGAAGGACAGAAAGTGTTAGCAATATCAAAAATTACCCAATAGCAGGTAAATCATACAATATAAATAAGTTAATGTGGCCAGGGCCTATAATCACAACACACATGAAGCAGAAAAAAACAAAAAAACAAAAAAAAAAAACAAAACAAAAATGACTGCCATGAATTCAAAGTCAGCCTGAAATACAAAGTGAGACATTGCCCCACCCAAAAAGAAAGTAAAGCTAAAGGAACTATGAACACCGAATAAAAGAAAAAATAATAAAGATCATTATCATCAACAACAAAATATAAAACAGAATTTCTAGAATTGAGACACATTTGTATAATATTGAACTTTTATGTAATGAGAATTTAAGGTGGAGAAAGGAAGAAAAGTAAGATTTGAAGTAAAAAACGCTTACTATTCCGTAACTACTGACACATATAAAACCAGAGATGCAGGAGACTTAGAGAATATTCAATAAATGGCAAAAATACCTTGTCTAGAAACATAACATCAAACAAATGGAAATTAAGGACATAAAAGCTGGGAATGTTGGGAGGTCCTGAGTTCAATGCTCAGACTGAAACAAAATCCAGATATTATATAAGCAGATTTTAAAAACTAACTATAAGAAACCTGCTTTAAATAAAAAGACGTGGATTTGTTAAAAGATAAGATATAACCTAGTGTGGTGTTGAACCCAGATACTCAGAAGCCTGAGGACTATAATTTCAAGGACATGCTGAACATGTTCTAAAACCCCGGTCTCAACACAAAAAAATAGAGGACTATGCTGTAATTTAATGATGGCGTATTTGCCTAGCATGTGCAATGAAGGCTCTGGTTCAATCCTAAGTACAAAGAGGAAAATAAATCCTTAAGAGAAAGAGGACACACTAACATTCATCACAAGAAAACAGAAGTAGCTGTGTCGAGTACATTTTGAGCAGACTTTAGAGCAAGGCAAGCTAGCATAAACACAGAAGGGAATTGAATAGTCATAGAAGGATTACAGAAGACATAAAGTCCTTAACAAATATGTGTCGAATGATACAGTATCAAAATGCGTGAGGCAAAATAATGAGAACAACTACCAAGAGAAATGGAATAATGTGTTATTCAAGTTGGACATTTCAATATTCTGTAGTTGGTGAGAGACCTAGCAGGCGGTATTTCAGTCAGGGAATAGTGGGGCTGAACACACTACCGTATAATTAGATCCTGTTCATATCTGTGTAATACGTCATCCACCAACAGAATAATAATGCATTCTCCACAAGCCCATGAAAGCATCCCTCAGTGTAGACCGCATTCTATGTCATGAAAACCACTTAAGCATATTGAAAGGAAATAGGAATCACACAAAGTATGTTCTTGGGGCAGCACTGAATTAGATTAGAAATCAATAACAGAAATGCAGCTAAAACTACCTATTGCTAGGTAGCATTTGGCTAAAAGAAGTCTCAAGAGAAGTGAACTGTTTGGAATAAATGAAACTAAAACCAAAAACTTATCGAATTCTAAGATATGCGTGCTCTTTCTCTTTTATTTGCTATGCTGTCCTTCATGCCTAGGCTACCTGTCTATAGTCCCAATGTCCCTTTTAATGTGATGCTTGGTGATGCTGATATGCTAAAGCAAATTAAGCATGTGATGGCTTTCCTTGAAAAAGAAACCAATGAGGCAGAAGAGACAAGTGCAAAGGCAAAAAGGAGAGCTCAACGTTGAGAAACATCATCTTGTGGGAACCCCAAAACTGAGAATTATGGGACACTGTGAGAAATAAGTACAGCAGACAGTGCTGGGAGAAATCTCAAATGTCCAAGCTGATGCACTGAGCAAGACTCAAATCCTCAGAACAGGAGATAACCTCTGATCTGCTAAATGAAGCAGGCTCCACAAGGGGAGGGACAGACAACTTCGAAACAGTGTAGGAGGAAGCATAGGCCATTATAGCATAAACTGCAGAGATGAATTGTGTGAGCAAAAGAAAGGATGAAATAGTGTTAGTCACAGAAAGCTTCTGCAAGCAAGAAATGAAAGATTCAAAGTGCTTTTGAAAAAACGTCTTTGGAGGAGGGAAGAGGAGACATGGAGAGCCTTTTTCTCCTCCTCTTCCTTCTCTTCCTCCTTCTCCTCCTCCTCCTCCCTAAAATCACTAATGATTTTATAACAAACTGATTTCCATCACACCATAGAGAGTAGAAAGAGCCAGCTAGGCAATGTTACACAATAGTCTATCTACAAGACAAACCAGGTTACATTTATTAAAATAATAATCTGAAGGGGAAGCAATAAAAAAGAATATTAGCCTTCTCTTCCCAGAGAGCCAAGAGAAGCTCATTTATATAATCTTGTAGTAACTGGGGGAAACATAAGACTCACAGACCCAGTGTCTGCCACACTGCATTGTCCCTTAAGCCTCGGCTGGTCACAGTTTGCTCCTCATTAACGCTGACTGACATCTGTTGAACATTCATGATTGAAGTTCTGCCTGCCCTGGCTAGAGCAGCCTGAAGCATCTGGCCTAAGACACTGCTGGGTTTCTTCTCCACAGGAAGGTGGTAGGCTGCCCTTGGCAGGGATTCAGCAATATACTGAGGTCCCTGAGGCCTGGGCCTGAAAACCCAGGTTATCCCTTCTCGGGGGTGTTTGATAGCACTGTGTAGAACAGAAAAGCTTTGTATTCTGGGGCTAAAACCAAAGGTTTTCTTATTTTTAACGTCTTGTTTGTCAGCACACGTATGCCTCTAGTTATTGATTTATGCATAGCCTCTGTGCACACAACTTGCAGCTAGACTGTTTTTGGCAGGTACAATGAGACCTCCAATTAAAAAAAAAAAAAAGATTAAGTAGATAAAAAATCTTGGTCACTTTGTTTTCAATCAGGGCCATTTATCTGCTGTTTATCTTTGATCTCTGGAAAAGTTGTTCAAAGTTCATGGTGGTCTGTGTAGGTACTGACTACCAAACTACCTCGGAGAGCGGATCTCACAACAAGCTGAATTCAGGAAGGCTGTCAATTTCTATTTTCACACAAACCCACAATTTGCAAACCTCACAGATGATAGTAAATCAGAAGTTCCAGGTGCTGGGACCCTGATCTGTGGCGACCACTTCAAGCACTTTCTACAGCGATTTCTAGAAAGCTGATTTATTGCAGACTGGCTTCTAACTTGCAGCATGCACACTCATTTTAATGGATCACAAGCAGCCTGGGCAAAGCGTGCATTTTATGGTGATAAAATGGCACAAAATGCCATGTGTCAAAACTTGTGGAAGGCTTAAAATGGGTCCCTGTGATAACAAGCATAAATTAATGACTGAAGAAAACAAATTACTCCGAGAAAAAAAATGGTAAATATGCTCAGAAGTACCCCCCCCCCTTTTTGTTTCTTTTCTATATATCACCCAAGTCTGCGAGATGCACCGTAGACCAGTCCTCAAAGGCATTGTTTCTAGTGTGGGATTGCGAGGCAGAGTAGCTCCCCGTTTATGTGGCTCTGCCTACTTAGCTTCAGAGCGCACACATGTAAAGCATTTACCCGGGGTAGAACTGAACAGGTACTCTTTGCCTGGCTCAGAGTAAATGCTAATGAGTGGAAATTATTCATGCTGCGTTCCTTTTTTTAAAGCAACTGCTTATAAATAGCCAGTAAAAAGTAATAGCAATCTAGAGCTTGCTTTAAAGTGGTTCTCAACCTTCCTAATGCTATCAATCTTTAACACAGTTCTTCATGCTGCGGTGACCCCCCCCACCATAAAATAATATTTGTTGCTACTTTATAACTAAATTTGCCTCTGTTATAAATAAATAGTAATAAATAATAAATATCTGATATTTCTGATGGTCTTAGGTGATCCCTGTGAAAGGCTTATTCAAACTCCAGGGGGTCATGACCCATGGGTTGAGAACCATTGTTTTATAAAGTATATTTTAATGTGAGGGGCAAATCTTCATAAGAGCAGAGCTCTGTCAAAGGAGCAAGCTCTGCTTTTGTCTCTTTTATATATAACACTATCTAAAACATGGATTCAGAACCAGGAAGTCTTTTGTATAGAATGGAATCACACAAAATGTCATCATTGCCTAAGCATCAAATCAATGTACAAATCTCTACAACATCCCAACAAAAATCTCTTCTTCCTGGCACTTTTGAAGAACATGTAACTTCCATGAGTACTTTATACTTTGAACTCCACCTACTCATCATTGTCAGCGTAGCTGCCAACTCCAATCTGACCTCAAGATGAGCAGCACTTGGTGAGACAGCCCTCCTTCATCCACAGTGCCGATAACCTGGAATGGAAGGGCTGCACCCTAAAACATGGGTAACCGTCTAAGAACCTGCCCTTCCCTTCAAGCAATAAGGACTTCTTCAGACCACCCCTTAGAACCAAGCTAAGCCAATGATGGACCATGCCTTGGCTGAGAATGCTTAATTATGCCCACCCTTTGCCCGTTGGCCCGGTTCTTTTCCTACTTAAACGGAAAGCTCCGTGTCAGCACCCCCAAAAGGAGGTTAAAATATCAGAGCTCTTTTCTTTGTTTTACCCAATTTGTGTGTTATTAAATTTCTTTTCTCTGCTTTTCACGATTATTCATCTCTGTAACTGGGATATCGGGATGTGTGGCCACACGAGTCCTCTGGGACTGCTGCAGTCAGCCCTTTCGCTCCGAAATCCCAGTCATGGACCCACTAAAACATGATCTTGTGAAATTCTCTGAAGCCTTCTCTCACAGTTTTTTTTTTCCTCCTCAATTAAAACAGTAAACTCATCTCCGTGTTAATACCACGAATGCACTCTTCCCCTCTCTCTGGTGCAACCCCATTATCAGTTAGCAGGCCTTGGTTTAAACCTTACCTCTTCTGACTAAAGTCAAATTCAATTAAGTTTAACCTAAAGCAGCTTCCGTACATATTTCAACTTGGGCCTCAGGGTTTATCTGAGCGAATTGCGTCTGTACCTCTATGCTCGACGAAAGTTTTTCTTTTAATAACAACCTCAGTGGGCTTATCATTTGATGGTGTTTGCCTCACTCCCTTATCTGTATCCACCAGAACATATGCTATGGGAATGCAGAGCCTAAATCCTCAGGGTGTAGAGCATTTCCTAGCACATAGCAGGTTTCCATAAGTATCTGTCCAATAAACATAGCTGAAAACTTGCTTGTTGGCTATGATGATATTTCTTAGAAAATAATTTGGGATGCTTTCAGTTTATGGGTGTTGGTAGAAAGCTTAATTATGATGTGAGCACATTGGTCTGTGATGTTAAGTGATATTGCTGTTGCTTCTGTTCTTCCAGACTTGGTTCACTTGATCTGATTCATTATTCCAATCTAACTTCTCATTGCTCTTGTTTATTCAACTTGAGCTAAGCATTTCTGTATCTGCTTTGTGTTTGGTACATTTGCTTCATATTTATGTCCTAAAAACAACTGTGTGGGACTGACTCCTCCGCTCGCATGTGTATTTCTGCTTTGATACACACTGCTTTGTGTATACACACCATTCAAACATAACACTAAAGAGTCTTCTAATTGGGAAATGTGACTAGGGACGGGAGGGTTGTGGCGGGGGTGGGGGAGGAGATGGCTCCGTAAGGAAGTGCCTGCCCTGGAAGCCTGGGGAGCAGAGCTCAGATCTCCAGCCCCTGACGTGAAAGGCAGGCATGGCAGCCCAGGCCTATCTCACTGCTGGAGGTGTGGGGACAGGAGGATCCCTGGAGGTCGGTGTCCAGCAAGTTCAGCTGAGTCAATCAGCTTCTGGTTCTGTGAGAGACTCGGTCTCAGAAGACTGAAGTGAAGAGCAATAGAAGACACCCATTGTCCACCTCTGGCCTCCACACATGCACCTGAACAAAACATATACGCTTACAAGAACTGGTATATACGATATACACACATACACACAACAAAAGAAAGAGAAGAAAATGCAGCATGAAATTCTAAAATATTTTGTGTTGTGCATTAGAGCACTGTGGCTATTACATAAGACAGCACAAATACTTTCACAGCTGTGGAGAAGAAAGAAAATGATTAAAGGATTTCACAGACCGTTAGTTTTGTTTTGCTTTATAAAGAGGTTGATTGGGACTAATGAATTTGTGCTTCAGTTTGATTTATTTGAAACACACACAAACACCCCACACATGGATACCCGCCTCGCATGTGTGTGTCTGTGTGTGTGCACACGCACACACATGTGCACATCAGAGAGTTCTTCAGAGTATTCCACAAAGACAAGCAATTTCTGAAAGGCCCACTGGAAAAAGCAGTTTTTCCATTTTCAGAGGTTACAGGTCAGCACATCCAGAGAGAAATACACCCGGTCTTCTTATGATGAATTTCTTTTATATCTCAACACAAAAGTCAAATGCAGCTATGCTCTGGTTCACTTTATGGTCACACATGAAAGAGATCAATAAATCATAAGACAGCTTACTTCAATAAGTCCCGAACTAAGAATTTATGAATATACCACGATTTTCCGGTATAGCTTCTACCTAGAGACAAAAAATATTCTTAATTCCTCTCAAGTTCAGATACTCTAACAACTGAACTCTAAAAATTCCTCAACTACATGAGACTAAAGTCCACTGATCCTGTGACTTCTCACTGGCCTTGACCAATCCAAATTCCAGACTCAAACCCCCTGATCTTTCTTACATGTGACCTCAATTACCTGTTCCCTCACTCAATCACTCATCTTCTTTCAGAAAAATAATAATCCCAGTTAAGCCCACTTATCTGCCTCTCTGGAATCTGAATCCATGCAAAAGGAAAAATAGAGACTAAAAATGAAAGAAAAATTGAACCAAGCCTGATGGTTCACACCTGCAATGCCAGCACTTTTTATTGAGACAGGACGATAATGAGTTCAAGAGGAGCCTGGGCTATAAAGCAAGATAAATAATAATAAATTAACTAAACAAATAAGTAAATCTTTCCCTATGCTGTTTCATTAATTTAGATAAGAAATTACTATCATCAAATCTGGGCCTTAATGGTACGAGGTAATTCCGTCTTTCCAAGCTTCAGATTTTCTCCAGTCTATTGCCTTATGCCATTCATTTGTCTACACCATTCTCATTCTGTTTATGTCCCTGCTTTCTATATCAGCAAGGAAACAAGATATCCAGTCAGGACTCCCATAGCTCCAGCCACTGCATCAGCCCACTCATGTCCACCCAGTGCCTTGCCTGCCCTCAAAAGCCTACCTTCTGTGCAGTGCCCTGTTTCCCACACCACAGCATTTCCTGGGCTCCAACCAGCTCCGTAGCCCTGTCCAACTACCTTCTCTGTTTCTGTCCTTGCCTTTCAAGCAAAATTCAACTGCAAGTTCTGAGATTCTTCCTTGAACCACTTCTCAGTTTTAAGGCAAAAAATGCTTTTAGCATTTTCACAGGTTCTTCTAGTCCCCATTTACTCTCCTGTCTCTTAGAGCTGAACTTTTATGAATAAATCAGAGCTTTACCCTGTGCCCTCATTCATTCACTCACTCATTCATTCATTTTCCTTTTTTGCATAAGTCTCCTTTCCCTTTCTTTTATAGGAAACCATACATATGTATCTGATTAGTAAGACTTTGTTTATGATTACTAGGTCAAAAGTATTTTATATGACATTTTTTAATCTTAATTTTTGTGTTTTGTTTGTTTGTTTGTTTGAGGTTTTTCCTTAGTACTATAATCTATTTATCTTCCTCATTCACTATACTCCACTAGACACAGATCCATTCATGCTATTTTAGTAAGTTTTGGCTGCTACTGGCTTCTACATTCTGCCTCATCTTCATCCACATTTGGTCCTTCAGAATAACACCCAGATAACCAACAGCTGCTTGTCAAACACTGCTCCAAGCCATCTACTCTGCCAAGGCCCCCAAGGATTCTATTCCCTCACATCCTACCTCCTTAAGCTCCTTGTCTCTTCACCCCCGATGTGCACCTCTCCTAGTCTTCCCCATTTCCATTATACTACTCCCACTCTGCCCTATATTCACGTCAGGGATGCCATGTCATATAACAATAAAATGTCTGAGTTATTCTCTCAAAGCTGATCAGTTTCTTTCATTTTTTTTTCTCAGTCTCCTCTTATTGACAGTTAACAAAATGACCATCATTTCTTTTACCATCATTCCCAATACTCCCCATCATGGGAACCATGTTAAAAGTGTAAGTTATCCAATTCTACTGATCTGCTTAAACCCATCCAATGGCTTCCATCTCAGTCTAAGGGAAAGCCTAAATAACTGCAGTTGACTAAGAGGCCTAGCATGATTTACTGCCTGTATAGTTTTAACCGATGACCCCCAACTCCAATCTCAGTCTACTGACACCTCACACTGTTTCCTAACTACCTCAAGCCACTCTTTCCAGAGGGTTTTCCTGGCCCCTGGACACTCCCTCATCCCCTGTATTCAGTTGACAACTCTAATAATATTTGCTCGTTCTTCCAGACTCCATCTTTTCTCATACTCAAATTCTTGTCTTTTTTGAATATAGGGACAAAGGTGTTTAAAGCAAGCCTTTAAAGATGTGCGTTTGTGTTCCAAATCAAGGTCCTCTGCAAGAACAACTGCCTTAACCTCTAAGCCATCACTCTGATCCCTCAATTAAGTTTTCTTGTGACTGGTTGATTACTAGGAATCTCACTTTCTAGAATGCAAAGTCTATGACGAATTGGCCATGCCTATTTTTTACTTGTTTTTATCTTAAGACTCCTCTTTATGTGGGTTACTCAGTGAAGGTGAACCGAGCAAAAGAAAACATAATCAAACAACCTGCCCTGTGATGTTTCCTTTGTCTTTGTTGTCTGTTTCTCCGGTTTCCCCTGGGCTGCTCAAGAACCTTCCAAATTGCCGAATTCATTTCTTCTACCCTCCTCCTCTTCCCCCTCATCCTCATCTTTCTTATCCTTTAGTTTTTACTCTCTTGATATGTGGCCTGAAACTATAGCCTCAGTTAGCCTTGAATTTACTATTCCAAGACTGTCTTCAAACTCAAATCTTTCCTGTTTATACTTCCAAGTGCTGGAGTCGGGAGGAACCAGAAAACTTGGTCAGGAATTTGTTTGATTTTCAACTACACAGGACAGAGAGAACCCAAGGCTTTTATCATGCTTGGCAAGTGTGTTGTAACAGAGCGCCACCCAGCATTATGAAGTATATTTCCTGACAGTGATTTAAACTAATTTGCCTGTATTTCCTACTTGAGCTATAATATCCTACTTTAGCAGTTAGCTTTGACTCCCCCAGTAACTGTTCCAGGATTCCCATTCATGTATCTATGCTTCCTTAACAAAACGGATCAGATTTCTTCACTGTTCAGCTTGAATCAAAACATGTATGTCCACCACCTGCAGAGAACAGTGTCACTCACGAAAGTGGAGAGCGGACAGAAAGGCAAGGAAAATAAGAGAGGCATGAGAAAGCAACAGAGCCTGTCACATCCCTGGATCTGGGTTAAGTCTCTCACAAGCTGGAAGTCAAGAGTTTCAACACAACTAACAAAAATTACAGTGAATATCACCTGCATATAGATTATTTTTTTCAGAAATGCTTCAGAGTATTAAAACAGCTAATAAACCATGCTTAAGACCAAAACAAATGTGACCTTTGAGTTTAACCTTACTTTTTTCTCATCCAGAAATCTGTTTTTCTGAGAAAATTTCACAACAAGGTTAAGAAGCACATTTATTGCCCAAACTTATGTCTTCACCTCTTTTTGACCCCTGTTTATGGAAAGAATTCCTTTGACTTTTTCTGACTTCATGCTTTTATTTAATCACCTGTTCTTTCTCATCTTAAACTTGTGTTAACACAGAGATAAGCCTCCATGTAGTCTTTTTTTACAAAACTATTCAGATAAAAATAAGCATATCAAAACATTATTACATAATCTTTTCTATTCAGAGATTAGTTTATATCCTTTGTAAAAATGCAATCTAAAAGCTTCCAGAAGCCAAACACACCTTCTTGCCTTTCCATGCCTCTGGTTTATGCTACTCTCCTCCCCCTCAGTTTTCTCTCTTTCTCCTTTCTTTTCTTTTCTTTTTTTATGGTGTCTTACACATCCCAAGCTAGCCTGAAACTCGCTATGTAGCCGACGATGACTTTGAACTACTGGATCTTCCTGCCTCTACCTGCTGAATGTCAGGGCTACAGGTATTTGCATGGCTCCTCCTGAGGTTATAGTCACTATTGTTGGTCAACACCCAGAAGCACAGAGCTCCCTAGGAGTTACTCAGCAGTGCTGGAAGAACACTCCTGTACTCTAATCTCCTGCAGTCAGTGAGGCAATGGGATGCCCTAAATTCAGTGCCCAGGTTCTCCGTGTAAGCGGAAGAAGTTGCTTTCCTTCCTAAAAAGGGGTCTCCGGGGGAGGGGACATGAAGAGCTGCATTCCACTGCTTCCCCTCTTCCTCACCGCCATGGCTTCAATGGGTTCAAAGAAAAGCCTGTGGCATTCCACATTCATGAATGAAATTATATGTGCAAAATAGCCTCAGCTGCTTAGAATATATGGACCCAACTACTAATTCTTCTTGTAAAGCTGTTAATCTCAGGATGAAAACAACTATAATTAATTGAAATAAGAAGAAAAATGCCAGCGTGTTATTCATAGATGTCAAAGTAACATTATATTTACTGCAATGAAATGCTTTCTGCCCCTGTAACTGATGCACCTCTGTCTAAGCACTGGTTGTGCTAAGCTGCTTTTAATTTGAAGTCAGATCTATAGCTCATCCCAGTGCTTGGGACAAAGAAGCCAGGTCTCTGGGCAGTTTTCTGACTTGTCATCAAAGAGCTGTGAAAGAAAGCAGAACAGCCTGCCTCGCAGTCTGGGTTCCATCTCAAGATGTCCAAAGGATCAAAACAATTACCTCTTCGAGGACATCAGCCAGCTTGCTGAGGATTTCATCAGGAAGGCTCTGGAATGTTGGAACGCTGGAAAACAAAGCAGAAAGTGATGCTGAGCACCTGCATGGCAGCTTAACATAACAAACATGTCTGCATGAAAAATGCAAACATATTTCATGATTAAGAATCTACAGAGGATGACCATGTGATCTAAGGAATCATCGCAGTGTATACGACATCTAGCAAGGAGAAAGTATATATCCTCATCAGGGCTTCTATTGCTGTGGTGAACACCATGAAAAAAAGCAAATTAGGGAAGAAAGGGTTTATTTGGCTTCTACCTCCATATCACTGTTCATCATTGGAGTAAGTCTGAACAGGAACCCCAAACAGGGCAAGAACCTGGAGGTAGGAGCTGATGCGGAGGTTGTGGAGGGATGCTGCTTGCTGGTCATGGTTTGCTCAGCCTGCTTTCTTACAGAACCCAGGACTATAAGCCCAGGAATGGCTCCACCCACGATAGATTGAAGCCTCCACCATCAATCACTAATTAAGAAAATGCTCTACAGGTTTGCCTGCAACCCAGTCTTATGGAGGCATTTTCTTAGTAGAGGTTCCTTCCTCTCAGAAGACTCTGACTAGTGTCAGGTTGATATAAAACCAGCCAGCACACCTGACCCCTAGTCAACTTGACCCACAAACACATGACTGCCAAGCCACAAACTTTCCTTTCTTATTTACCCTCAAGATCACATATTAACATAAACATCACAATATAAAACATTCTACAAACTTAAAAAGTCCCACAGCCTTACAAATTTAAATACTTTAAAAGTTCAATCTCTTTTTGAAAACCCAAAATCTCTTTCAAAATTGTAGTGAACTCCTATAAAATAAAAAAAATAATAATAATAAATACTTTTTTATTTCAAGGAGAAAGAATCAGGGTATAATCATAATCAAATCAAAACAAAACTGAACTCCAACTTGCAAATGACTCGGTGTTTAACGTCTGGGATCCACTCATGATCTTCCGGGCTCCTCCGAAGGTCCTGGGTCACTTCTCTGGTTCTGCCCTCTGCAGCTTGTCTTCTAGCCCTCAGCTGTCTCCACTCTACCACTGCTGCCGTTCTTGGCGGTCATCCCATGGTAGTGGCACCTCTAAAATGCTAGGGTCTCTTGCTACAATTGAGCTGCACTTTCATCAGTAGTCTCCGCTGGGCTCTCTTCATGGACTCCACCCCTGCCACACTGTGCCAAGCCTCAGCTGATCTCCACGAACCCTTCATGCATTCAAAACCACCGTTACCTGGGTGATGCTTACACTATGAAGTCCAGCTGTCAGCACAAGGTACAACCCTGGCCGCTGCCTCGACAGCACAGCTTCTGTGTGGTGATCCTGAGAAAACACTTTCCAAACGTCTTCACCTCAATGACGTTGCTCTCTTCTTAATCACAGCTGATTCCTCAGCCCCAGCTGACCAGCATCCATTACCCACAGAAGCACAGGTTTTACCTTAGTGGCTGGGGTCTCCTGTTAACCCCAGCTGGTTCGTCAGTTCCTACTCACCAGACACCACAAATTCTTCACACAAATGGCCTCATAGAGTCTTTGTTTCCCACCGAAATGTCACAAGCCAGGCCTCCAGCATCTTGCTCTCAACATTCCTATCTTCCAAGCTCCTACAGAACATCCCACTGAGTTCTTAATACTCAATGACTTTTCTAGCCCAGAGTTCCACAGTCCTCCCATATTCCTCTCAGAAACAACATTCAGGTCTGCCACAGCAATACCCCACTCTCTGGTAACAATTTCTGTCCTAGTCAGGGTTTCTATTACTGTAATAAGCACGGTAACTGAAAGCAAGTTGGGGAGGAGAGGGTTTATTTGACCTACATTTCATATCTTAGTCCATCACTGAAGAAAGTTGGGGCAGGAACGTGGAGACAGGAGCTGATGTAGGGATGTTGCTTACTGGCTTGCTGACATGACTGCTCAACCTAATTTCTTATAGAACCCAGGACCGCCAGCCCAGGGATGGCACCACCCACAATGGGTGGGTCCTCCTCCAATCACTAATTAAGGAAATGCTACACAGGCTTGTGATCTACAATCAGGTCATCTTTCTGGAGGCACTTTCTCAATCAAGGCTCCCTGATCTCTCATGGTTGTAGCTTGTTTCAAGCTGACATAACACTAGCCACAGTATGTTGCAAAAAACATTAATAAATAAGAGCTTAGTGTTTGGACACTACAGGTCAATCCACATTTTTATTTATTTATGTGACTTTGAAGGTCTCAGCCATTATGAGAGACAACCACTCTCTCTCTCTCTCTCTCTCTCTCTCTCTCTCTCTCTCTCTCTCATCAGTCTCCTCTCACCAGATTTCACCCAGCTCCTCCTCCTTTTCCCAAGTTCTCCTGCGTACACAATTTTCTCTATGCTAGCATCCATCCACCCTTTAAGATATTTTAATTGATGATTGATTGTGACCTGAAGGCATTCTTCAACAGCTGTTGTCCTCAGCCCCTCTCTAAAGCAAGAGTCTCCTGTCTTGATTCTTTTATGTTTTTCTTTCGTTCAAAGTCTTGGTTCTAACCTAGGACAAACTAGAGAGACATGCTTGCCTTTGAGGGACACCCAGCCCCTGCGTTCCCTTACTCTAACTGTAATTAAATAATAGTTGTGTTTATAGCGTATGTTTATAAAACACAAGAACTGTATGTGATTCGTAAGTCATAAGTTCAGCAGCATTTGTTGAGTGAAGCTATGGAGGCACTGACTGTGAATGCTCCATAAGTCAATGATAAGAGAACAACTCTGAGATGTTCTAACTTACGTGAATGAGAATTCCAGCAAAGAAGCTGTGACTATAGAACCTGATGAACTGATTAGAACTTCAGTGATATGGAGAGGTTGGCACGTTACAAGTTCAGAGCCAAATTACCTTAGGCCATTTTTAGCACTCTTAATCACCATCCTCTGTATGGGATCTGACATCCTGGTGACTTTTAGTTAAACCTGTGGAATGCAACAGAACAGGACAGACCCTAATGTCCACCAAATAAAGGACTAGAAATGCTGTCAAATAGTATCTGACCCCTCCAGACCCTGCTTTGCTATAACCCACCTACTTGGGGTACCAGCAACAAAAGTAACAAATTACCACCTCATTAGAATATGATATTTGGAGAAACCCAAAGCTATGTTCTTGGGCCACGGTCACTCATATTTGGCCCCCAGAATAAGCCATCTCTTTCGTTTCTTTGAGATGAGAGCTGTTTCATTGACACTTTATGACAAAGGGCTAGAGGACAGGAAATGCAGATGGAATACAAGGGGTGGCCACAGCTATATACCCAAAGAATAAGGCAATTTGACATTTTGGAATAAATGCTAAAGCTTTAAATCTCCTCAGAACCAGATAGTATGATCATTGGTCCCATGTTCATATGTAAACTTGGCAGACTATTAATCTAACCAAACCAGCTTAGGAGGCACCATTGCTTGTCCCTGTAGACTCCTTTCCCAACCCTTCCCATTTCAGCACTGAGTTCCCTGCCCTCTTAGCACAGTCAATGAAAATTCTTCTACAAAACTGACAAAAGATGTTCTAAACTCTGTCCTTGACCAAGGGCAGTTTGAATTGCCACCTTGCCCTGCTCTTGACCATTGCAGGAAACAGTCCCATAACCCAGTCCTTTGTTTTCCTGGCTAGCATCTGTGAGCTTCAATAAACCTGCATTATAAGGGCTTTGCTTTGACAAAATGTATTCAGATTAGACAGGACTCCCATGGATATGATGCAAATGACTGTTTCCTTCATCTCACCCAACTTTCCCATGAAACTATTGAATGATGTCAAAGGTGCAAACTGAAAGAACTTCATTTTATTATATATGTGCTTGGTTTTGTTTTGTTGAGGCAGGATCTCACACTATATCCTGGGCTGGCCTTTGAACTCATGGCAACCCACCTGCCTCACCCTCCCAAATACTAGCCTTAGCATCATGCAGCACCACACTCAGCCCAAACATCATTTATATGTGAACTAATGAATGATGAACTAAAACTCATTAAGTGAGGTATATTTCCTGAAAGTCTAGTGAAAATGCCAGCTGGGGTGTAGAACTAAAATCCCATTTACTCAGATTTCAGTGCTTGAGTGGAGAGACTACAAATGAGGGTGTGTACATTTGCGTGCCTGATAGCTGATTTATAGCACAGTTTCAGATTGACGAGAGTAATGCAATGAAACAAGCATGAGTGTCTGATGTTACTTTGTCACTCTAATTCCCTTTACTTAGGGAAAAGCCGATTGATAAATTTCCAGGGTTTATGCAGAGGTGTAATAGCTCACCCAGGACCACCTGTTCCGCCAGACTGACTGCCCTGGTCTGAGGCAGGGGGGGATAATTTCCAGAAGGCAATCAGTTTCAACAGCTGAAATGGATGGAAGATGATTGCACAAGTGGTTCTCAACATGTGAGTCATGACCCTTCTGGGGCTCCCATATTTACAGTCCGATTCATAACGGTAGCAAAATTACAGTCATGAAGTAGCAACGAACTAATTGTATGGTTGGGAGTCAACACAACATGAGGAACTGTATTAAAGGGTCACAGTGTTGGCAAGGTTGAGAACCACTGAGCTAAAGAGCGCTTGTTCCCTAAGTTCTGCGGGCTGAAAAATCTGCCCCCCCACTCCCTTGTTCTTTTGATGGATTCTATTTCAACTCTTGAGATGTGAGATTATTATAGTGTTTCTACCACGTTAAGTATTTGTGGAAAACAGACACTGCAACTGAGTTTTATGACTGGGTGCTGCCTTTAAAGCTCCTGTTACTTCTGCAGACCAGCTTTTGTGTAAATATAGGCTGCATGTAAGGCGTGCTGGACTTTCAATGCCCTGAGAGCTATTAGCCACGAGGAAAAAAAAAAATAAAGAAAAACAACAGTATTCCTTGACTGTGCAGCACATTAAATGAAGGCAAAAATGATTGGAGTTAGAAGGGCATTTTCAAGTTATTGTGTTTTATAATTTTAGATGTTTCAAAACACTGGGCCGGAGCTGTCAGGTTAGCTCAGTGGTGGAACACTTACATAACAAGCACAAGGCCGTGGTTCTGGCCTCTGTGCAGAACAGCTGCACAAACAATTTTACAGCATTATTAATACAGATAAAGGGTCCTTTGTAAGAAGAAGCATTAAGATGTGATCAGCAAAGGGGCTAGACAGATAGTTCAGCAGGTATAAGACTTGCTGTGTACACATGAGGTCCAGAGCTCAGATCCTACCCCCTGCATCTGTAATCCCAGCATCTACATCTGTAACCCATCCCCTGCATCTGTAATCCCACCCCCTGCACCTGTAATCCCAGCCCCAACATCTGTAATCCCAGCATCTACATCTGTGATCCCATCCCCTCCATCTGTAATTCCAGCCCCCAAATCGGTAATCCCAGCATTTACATCTGTAATCCCAGCACCAATGCAGGAAGGAGAGGAAGACTAGCTTCTGCTCATTAGCTGATGGTTTAAGTGGGAATGGGCTCCAGGTTCAGTGAAAGACCCTGCCTCGAGAGAATGAGGTAGAAAGTCATAGAAAAGGAGACCTAAAGCCTTCCTCTGGCCTCCAAGAGCAGACAGATAGGCACACACACACATGTGTGCATGCACACACACACACACACATACACACGCATACATATACATGCGTGCATGCACTCCTACATGCATGCACATATTTCACACACACACCAGATGCAAGCATGAAAAATGTTAGAAATGGACAGTAACATCTGGTTAACTTCTGGAAAAAAAATAGTGAGTTCATGCTTATTGATTACCCTAAAAATACTCTGTTCTTTCCAAAATCTGTTGTCCTTTAAACACCAGATAAATTCTCTCATATAACTAATCTGCTTTCTAAGAATCATCTGTCTGCCAGTAGTTTGAACTCCACAAACAAAACAACCAAAGATGGTCAGTTTAAAATTCAACCCAGAAAAGATAGGCACTGAATTTTCTCAAATGCATAAAAAAAAATCAATTCAGAGTCCAATAATTTTGGTGGATGATAATTCAAGATAGGGCTTTCTGGTTTGAAAAGCTGAAGGCAGCCCATTAAGAGAACAAACTTTCACACAGAATGTTAAACACTAGAGAAGAATATTTTATGGTTAAAATTGTGTGTTAGAACTATTTGCATGTTAATTGCAAGTAATTCCTAGAGATGTGTCAAATGTCCTGGTGCCTAAGGACCTACCCTGGTCTTGAAGTAAGAGACCACATTTTGCTGCACTGTAATAGAGGTGATTAAGTGCGGTGCTTTTCCATTTGTTTTTCTCACTGAATAACGCAGAGGCTTGAATCGGTAATGACAGGTGATAGGAGACATGACTTGAATGTTTTTATTTGCCCAGGCACTACCCAGCTAAGGGTTTTATAGATAACATGAATTTCATTTTTACACCAGTCTTATCACTAGCCCATTGTAGCCATTCATTTTACAGATAAGGGCAACCAACCTTGAGAGGTTGTCTAAGGTCACATCACACAACATCGGAGGAGAAAAAAAAAAACATAAAAATTCCCATTTAGATGGATGCGGAGCTCATCAGTAGCTCACTGAAATTACATAATTTACAGGGAGGATACTAGAAAATTCTTTTCCAAATAGTGCTTTCCAGTGGGGTGGGATGGTACATGCCAGTCACAGAACTTTCAGAGGCTAAGGCAAAAAGATTACCATGAGTTAGAAGCTAGCTGACCTACACTTTCCAGTGGGGTGGGATGGTACATGCCAGTCACAGAACTTTCAGAGGCTAAGGCAAAAAGATTACCATGAGTTAGAAGCTAGCCTGACCTACACAGTAAGGGTCAGACCAGGCTAGCCAACCTCCTAGATCTTGTCTCAAAAATAAATAAACATAGAAACAGAAGGAACATTACCAAATTCATTCTATGAAGCCACAGTCACCTTGGTACCTAAACCTCACAAAGACTCAACAAAGAAAGAGAATTTCAGACCAATCTCCCTTATGAACATTGATGCAAAAATACTTAACAAAATACTTGCAAAACGAATCCAAGAACACATAAAAGATATTATCCACTATGACCAAGTAGGCTTCATCCCAGGTATGCAGGGGTGGTTCAATATACGGAAATCCATC